>OZ012660.1:73420842-73844560 GCA_963942545.1 Oxycera nigricornis
ATATATGTTAAATCAAGGTGAACACTTTCGGTATGTAAGTCCGACACAACCTGTAGGGAAGGTGCATTCTCCACCCCCTACGTATCCAGACGTTCCTTATATCCATAGTTTTCCTCCACTGGGAGCGAAACATTAAATACCTCTGTTCGTCATAATGTACCCATCTTTAAATGGGGCATCACGTTTGATGGAACCAACTCTAGTCTCAACGCCGAGACTTTTATATTCCAAGTCGAGACTCTTGCTCGCACCTATCAGGTTTCATTTGCAGAACTCATCGCGAGTTTCCACTTGGTAGTTCGTGGACCAGCAGCTGTCTGGTATTGGAAATATCTCCAACTACATCCCCAGTCCCTTTGATTGGGACGGCTTTAAGGCCGCTTTTCTGAGTCGGTATGGCTCCCTTATCTCCGATGTGGACATCCGACGACGTATTGACGCGCAGATTCAAAAACCTTCTGAAACATTCATTGAGTTCTTTGATGCGGTTGAAGGACTGACTCTTCAGCTTCGGCATCCATTACCGGACACCGACCTACAAGTCATCTTGTACCGTAATATGTCTACCCGTGTGAGCGATCACCTAGCTGGTCGCACCTTTAACAACACTCGCGAACTAGTTCAATGTTGGTTTTCCGTCGAGAGTGTATGGAACATCTACACTCCTGTAAAACGGACCATTCCTTTTGTGCGGCGTTCTGTGCACGAAATTCATCTTACGTCCGGGTCGCAAAACATCGATCTTATCAACTCTCGTCGTTCTTCTGGTAATCCATTCAGACAGGCAGACGTATCTCCTACCGTTCGCTCTTCCTAATCTTTTTCTAACTCCGTTATCTGCTGGAACTGTAAGCGTAGTGGGCATTCCTTCGGAAATTGTCCAATTCCGGTAAATCGACTTTTTTGTTTTGGGTGTAGCCACGATGGTGTCCTTTAGGACACCAGGAAGTTTTAAAGTAACTGTGTTAAATGCAATCCGTCGGGAAACGGGCGAAGGAGTGTGTCGTTCGCGGGGAATCGATCCACTCCAGTCATCGCCAACACCATGCCTCTGAATCGGTCCGACCGAACAAAACCACGTATCCCAGTCAGACCCGAAGCAAATACGCGTCTGTAAATCCGGTACCTTCCTTCTCTGACATCTCTATGAGAGATTTTACCATCCAAACGGACCCCAATATCAAGTCAAAACCTGTTATAGTACCTGTCGAGTCCATACTTAGCGATCCTGTTTCCGTAACGGCACCTCATATGGTGCATCCTCCTATTAAATCTAAATGTCGCCTGCTGTCCAATAGTCGCCTACGTCGGTTGTAAACGTACGGCATTATTTTTCTATAAACTTCGTCAACTGCGTAAGGCAGTAATACATTCCATATATTCCGATGATCCTTCTGCTGATTCCCGACCTTTTCGTGAAATAGCCGTTAATCGGTATAAACTCTCTGGGTTACTGGATAGTGGAGCTAGCGTTAGCGTTTTGGGACACGGGGCTTTAGACCTTATATCTAAATTACAACTTTATCTGCATTCTTCCAAACTCCATATTAGTACTGCTTTTGGACAACATGTCTCCGCGTTAGGTTATGTAGACACTTCAGTCTCCTTCGGAACTTAATTAAACCCATTCGATTTTTAGTAGTCTTCTTCCTTCTCTAGCACATTCCGTGTATCTTGGCATCGATTTTTGGAACGCATTTAATATCGTACCTTTTCAGTTACCTTCTCTTCAAGTACTTAATACTGTTTCTAGCTCTGAAGGTGATGTGTATCATCATTTACCTACAGCGCAGCAAATGCAGCTTAAATCTGTTATCCAGACCTTTCCGTCCTTTAACGAGCGTGGCTTGGGGAAAACTTCCCTTTTGAGTCATACTATCGATACGGGTTCTGCTAAACCCGTTAAACAATGTCACTATTCAGTGTCTCCTATTATTCAATCTCAGTTATATTCCGAATTAGATCGTATGCTTTCTCTCGGCGTTATAGAGGAAAGTCAGAGCTCATGGAGTTCTCCCGTCACTTTGGTTCGCAAACCCGGTAAAAATCGGCGATGTCTGGACGCTCGTCGGGCTAACGAAGTGATTGTGACTTCCGCTAATTGAGGGTCTCTTATCTCGTCTACAATCTACTAAATTTATAACCAGTGTAGATCTCAAGGACGCCTTCTGGCAAATTCCGTTATCTTTGGAGTCTCGCGAAAAGACCGGTTTTACAGTCCCTGGTCGTCCTCTATATTATTTCACTGTTATGCCTTTTGGCCTTTGCAACGCCCCACAAACTGTGTCGCCTCATGCATAAAGTCATTCCGCACGAGTATCATGACAAAATTTTCGTCTATCTAGACGACCTACTCATTACTAGTGCCGCCTTTGAGGAGCATTTATATCTATTAAGTAAAGTATGTAGCTCAATTTCTCACTTCCGCAGGCCTTACTATTAACGTAGAAAAAAGTAAATTCCTTCAACGCGAGGTCAAATATCTCGGATACATAGTCAGTGACGGTATGCTAAAAACCGATTCGGATAAAATTTCTAGTATTGTTGACTACCCCACTCTTAGGTCCGCTAAGGACGTACGGTGTTTCATGGAAATGGCAGGTTGGTATCGGCGTTTCATCCTTCGCTTCGCCAGTATCACTGCGCCTCTAACCGATTTACTTCAGAGCAAGCGTTCGTTTAATTGGAATGACTCCGCCGAAAACGCTTTCTCACAAATAAAACAAGCCTTAATTTCGGCTCCAGTTTTAATTAATCCAGACTTCAGTAAACCCTTTTTCAAACAGTGTGACGCCAGTACTACCGGTATCGGTAGCGTGTTACTTCAAAAGGACGAGGATGGTAAATAGCATCCTATTGCTTTTATGTCCAGTAAATTAAATTCGGCCGAACGTAACTATACTATCACGGAACTCGAATGCCTTGCGGCTGTTCAAAGTGTAAAAAAATTTCGTGCCTATATCGAAGGGTTTTCTTTTACTATCATTACCGATCATGCCAGCCTTAAATGGCTGATGCGACAAACTGATCTTTCCGGCAGACTGGCTCGTTGCAGTCTCAAACTACAAGGATTTGACTATCAAATCCAACACTGCAAAGGATCCGTAAATGTCGTCCCAGACGCGTTGTCACGCGTACATGAAGGTATTGTAGCCGGCAATATCTCTATTCTCTCTGACCAAACTTTAACTTCAATTCTTGCGGAACATGCTTCTCTGCATCCTTGAATTCCTGAGTCAGCCTTCAGTGAACCTTCATATCTAGAGCGTATCGATCTCCTACATCAAAACCCCGCTAAATTTTCTAATATTTGGGTACAAAACGGAAAAATTTATATTAATACCGGTGTCTTGTCGGATGACCAAGTAAATATCCCTCAAACTAAGCTATGGGTGCCCGACAGTGTAAAACAACTTCTTATCTTTCACAGTCATAGCTCCCCTGTATCCGCACATGGTGGTGTCCATAAAACCGCCGAAATATTGCGTCGGTATTTCTATTGACCTCGTCTCAAACTCGACGTCCGTAAATTTATTAGTCAATGTTTTGTCTGCAAACAGACAAAGTCTAATAACCAAACTGTACGTCCTCCGCTCGGACAAATTTGTATTTCTGAGCGTCCAATGCAACGCCTGTTCATTGACTTTCTGGGTCCATATCCCCGTTCTAAGTTCGGAAATACGCAACTTTTCGTGGTGCTAGACCACTATTCCAAATTTCTATGGCTTAAGGCTATGCCCAAAGCAACTGCCGACTCTGTTGTGAACTTTCTTTCCGAAAATATTTTCCATACTTTTGGCGTCCCTGAATTTATTCATTCCGATAACGGAGTGCAATTTGTGTGTAAAGTTTTCACGCAACTTTTGTCAGACTACAATATGACCCAAGTTTTAAATCTTCGATATTCTCCGCAGTCCAACGCTTCTGAGCGTGCCAATCAATCCATTCTATCCGCTATTCGCTCTTATATTGGTGACGACCATCGTAATTGGGACCGTTCTCTGGTGAAAACATGCGCTACCTTTAGGCTCTGAATACACTCTCTTACGTAAATTATCTTCTCTATCTGATGGCCAACTAAGTGTCACGGAGCGCAACGACAAAATGCGCGATATTCAAATCAAGGTCCAATCGACCAATCGTCTAGATACGACTTGCGTAGTAAGTCCCGAATGTTTCAGCCCGGTCAAGCTGTATATGTCCGTAATCATGTCGTGAGTAAGGCCGTTGATCGGTTTTCCGCCAAACTTGCCCCGAAGTTTGTGCCGGGAATCATTGTTCGACCTGTGGGACAGGTTGCCTACGAAGTTCGGGATATGTCCGGTAAAACTCTTGGTGTATGTCACGCACAGGACATTAAGAGTAAACTTCGAACTGTATATTTTGTTGATGCCTATCTGTATATATATCATACATATATAAGTATGTCATAGCTTAGGTATAAAAATTACTCTAGATATTATTAGGTGAGGTTGCAGATATCATTAGTATTTGCTAAGGGGTGATCCCATATTAGTAAGTTTGTTTCGAAGTCCAATGAGTTTTCCTAATGGCCTCGTCGTGTGTCGTATCGGTTGCATTAGTGTGGACACGTATATTAGTAAGTTTGTTTCGTTATCCAATGAGTGTTCCTAATGGCCTCGTCGTGTGACGTATCGGTTGCATCAGTGTGGACACATATATTAGTAAGTTTGTTTAGAAGTCCAATGAGTTTTCCTAATGGCCTCGTCGTGTGACGTATTGGTTGCATTAGTGTGGACGGGTATTGTATTAGTATATTATTTGCATCGCATATAGTTAGGTTGTACCTTATTTAGTATCTGTACATATATCTTTAGGTTGTCTTAATGGTTTTGTAGTCACAAAATGCTGGAGAATTGATGACCTCTGGGGTCCCTAAACTAGTCCGCGTTGAGCGTTGACGTCTGTATATAATGTAGATATTTTGGTGTTGTATATATTATCATATTAGTTTATATCTTGAATATCAGGGTTTGTAGTCATAAACAACCAAGGCAGTGACGATCCTTGGGGTCCCTTAATAAATGCTCACAAGAAGTGAGACCATGTATTTTTTGTATTCTAACCATAGCTCTTTATCTTCTGAATATTAACCATTTTACCTATCGGAATCTAGTATTCCTCATCTTTTCATTTCCGGTATAAAACCGTTTCAGTTGCTATCTTAGGGGGGCGTTCATATTGAACTCAAAATTTATGTATTTGTCTTCGTCTTTAAGTTCTTGTTTGTTTGCTTTGGCCGATCCGAGACTGGGGTTGAAATCTGTCAGGTTAGACCTGAGGTCCTCTATAGGGATTCGATACAGAGGGCAACGGTCGATCCTTTTTGGCTAGTACAGCTCAACCCCAGTGTAAAGCTCGGACGGACCACCATTTCGTTTTTCAGTGTAGTGTAGTGTCCCCGATATATTTTCGTAACGTTATCCATGATCTGTAATAATCGGTTTCATTAATCATCTTTCCAACACGCCAGTGTTTCATTGTGTTCAAAAACTTAGTAACCCGATATCGATAGGTTCCGTTTCTGTTTTAGGCTAGTTCGACTAATAAGTTAGTTTTGAAGGCTTATTTCGGGTTAAACGGTCGATCGAGTAGGGTTACTTTAACGTAATACCGTAACGAGGAACATGCGTGAACATGTATGATGATTTCGACGTTAAGACGTTTTGACTACATCTGCTGAGCTTCACGTAAGACTTCCCATTTTGTTAAAACCCTCCTGGTTCGGTTGAGTGAGCATGATGATTTTGACGCTTAGACGTTTTGATTACATCTGCCTAGCCTCATACCAACCATGAGATATTTTATTTCTTAGAGTTCATACATAGCCCGGCTTTATTGTGGAGAGACTCTTCTCAGGGCGGGGTCGTCCCCACGTTCTGTTGCGGATCAATTTTCATTTTTGTAGTTGTTCACATTTTTCAATTCTTCCAAATTTGGAATATATTTAAATTTCCCTCAGTACACTGCCAAATAATCAGCATTGGCAGTACTAAATCCCAATTTAGTAATCCACCACACGCGCTGTCTCTCTCGAGAGGTGAGTTCAAGTTATCGAGCGCGAATCGGTTCTCTTTGCATGCTGTCGCCCTCTGATTGGCCGAAAACATTTTGACGTATTACCATATATTAAGATATTAGTTATTATGTGTAGGGTTAAGTGATAGAGCGACTAAATGTTTGCCCGGATTATATAAAAGTTTAAGTTATTTTACCGAATAGGATATAACACGAAACGATATTATATGATACGGTATTATACGATACTATAGTACACGATACTATATTACAACTAACGATATTATGGCTAATTCAAAAAGGCGGTCCAAATTACTCGCTTATAGCGATACGCCACAAAACTACGCTAAATATATCAATTATACGCCAATGGGCGATACGTTCAACTACTCAACGCGGCGAAGATACTAAACGCGTACTACCGAAACCGATTGTAGGAGTGTGAGTGGTTTACAATAGTTTACAATGGTTTTACATGAATTTTTACAAAAGTGTTTTACAAAAGTGTTTACAAAAGTGTTTACAAAAGTGTTTTACAAAAGTTTTTACAAAAGTATGACTTAGTATTATTGTCTCGATTCACATACAAATCGGAATAACATGAAGTGATTATATATATATATATATATATATATATATATATACACATATATATATATATATATATATATATATATTTAAGGATATATTTGGTCTCCCCACCAACAGACAATACGCGATCAGATACAAAATTTAATTAGACACTTAAATTATGTGTCACAACAAAATGTGAAGTACGTGAAACGAGATGATTCACGATTCGAACAAATTATTCGACGACTACAAGTTAAAAGTGAATTTATTTTATTTATTTATATGGAAGTGGGTCGAAATTGGTATTGCGACGGTTTCAAACCTGAAAGCGATTACTGGGTGTGATTGAGATGATCACAATCCCGATTCAAATAAACTACGCGAATTACCCGCCACTTTTCCGAATTTCGACAACACTATGAAACTTGAATTTAGGGGTTAGAATTTATAATTTAGAAAGGCAAAAGGCCGAAACGTTTGGGCGCCATGTGTTGTGTGCACCGCATTCACTCACCTCCCTCTCAGCCAATCATCTTCCATGTGCCCCGCCACTTCGGATGCAACGTGGAAGGTGACCGCCGAGAGGAGGCCACCGTGCGGAGCACCCACCAACAGTGGGCGCATAGTAGCGACCATAGATAAAAAAATTCTTTTTGAAACCCGCTAGCTCACCGGGTCGTGGGCTAATAAACTCACATAGAAAACTACACATCAACAACCGGACTAAACTGAATCACGCACACGCTGAGGAGGGGAGAAACCATGAAAACTCACTTCATATTATTATTCACACTTTATTAGAACTTAATTTTTTTTATAATTTCTTTTCTTTAAGGTAATAGAACAATAATACTGATTCAAATTGATTTAGGCATGCAAATTAAATAAAAGGGTAGACATAACAATTGTACCCGAAATTCAGGAAGATATATTACAAAGAAACTTATGGTTGTCGGAACAACCGCACCAGCAGCACGACTAACACTCACAAGTATTCTCCCCGCCAAAAGAGTCGCTGTTTTCGCCGTTGCTGATGAATTCACATGTTGGTCTCCTCGACACACAATATTCACAATCCAAATCTTTCAAATCGTTGACGTCCACCTTCAATATAATAAATTGGTCACCATCCTGGTTGGCCAATTCTTCGAGGCTCGGCCCGTTGATTTTGCATAGCTCGCAACAGGTTGCCATGCCATCCACGTCGATGAATTTTTCGGTAGCCGCTGGCACTTTTTCTTCGAATCCGGCTTTTCCTTCCACCAGATAAAACATTATTTTTTTTCAGCGAGATTCGCGGATGATTTTTCCCAATCAAAATTTTTTTTTCCTTTCTCGCCTTGCGGAGCCGAATCCATGATCGTCTTCGGTCAGCACTTTTTTCCAACTCTCCCAACTCAACTCACACTCACTTCACCGCGATCACGAGTCGAAGCATTTTTGCTTCATTTATTACTATTCTCTACAAAAATTATTGGCTTTTTCTTCTATTAATCATTTAGCTTGAATATTAACTTCTATACAAGAATCCATGAAATTATTTATTATCTACTTTTTATTTTACAGATTATTATCACTAGCAATTATTTTAATATTCTCATTAACTAAATCATTTTACATAAATCAGCTATTTTCTGTAATAAATAATTCACTAATTATAAAGTTTATAATTTTTCCACACTTATTATCCCTGGGGGGACTCCCTCCATTTATTGGGTTTGTTCCTAAATGAATGGTTATCCAGCACATCACAACGTTAAATCAAATACTTATTATTATAGTACTAATTCTATCTTCTCTAATTACCCTCTTCTTTTATTTACGATTAGCCTACTCAGCATTTATAATTGGAAACATCTCTCAAAATTGAAATCTTTTTAGTATTACAAATTTAAAAATTACAATTTGATGTATAATTATATCAACTTTTTCTATATTTGGGCTACCTTTAATTTCTATATATTTTCTTTAAGGCTTTAAGTTAATAAAACTAATAGCCTTCAAAGCTATAAATATAAGGATCCTCTTTTAAGCCTTAGCAAAATTGCTCCTTTAGAATTGCAGTCTAATATCATTATTGACTTTAAAGCCTTGTGATTAAAAAGGAATCCTTTATAAATAGATTTACAATCTATCTCTTATAATTCAGCCATTTAATCGCAACAATGGCTATTTTCAACCAACCATAAAGATATTGGGACTCTTTATTTTATTTTTGGGGCTTGAGCAGGAATAGTAGGAACTCCTCTGAGTATACTAATTCAGGCAGAACTAGGTCACCCCGGCTCTTTAATTGGGGATGACCAAATTTATAACGTAATTGTTACAGCTCACGCTTTTGTAATATTTTTTTTTATAGTTATACCTATTATAATTGGGGGATTTGGAAATTGATTAGTACCATTAATATTAGGGGCCCCTGATATAGCCTTTCCACGGATAAATAATATAAGATTTTGAATATTACCCCCGTCGCTAACTCTTTTATTAACTTCTTCTATAGTGGAAGCAGGAGCCGGTACAGGCTGAACAGTTTACCCTCCCCTCGCTGCAGGAATTGCTCATAGAGGAGCCTCAGTCGACTTAGCTAATTTTTCACTCCATTTAGCAGGTATTTCCTCAATTTTAGGAGCTGTAAATTTTATTACTACAGTAATTTATAAACGATCAACAGGGATTACTTTTGATCGTATGCCTTTATTTGTTTGATCAGTTGTAATTACTGCAGTTCTTTTATTACTATCATTACCGGTTTTAGCGGGAGCTATTACAATACTATTAACAGATCGAAATCTTAATACCTCATTTTTTGACCCTGCGGGGGGTGGAGACCCCATTCTATACCAGCACTTATTTTGATTTTTTGGACACCCAGAAGTATATATTTTAATTTTACCAGGATTCGGTATAATTTCTCATATTATTAGACAAGAGTGTGGAAAAAAGGAAACATTCGGATCTTTAGGAATAATTTATGCAATACTAGCTATTGGATTATTAGGATTTATTGTATGAGCTCATCATATATTCACAGTTGGAATAGATGTAGATACTCGAGCATATTTTACATCAGCTACAATGATTATTGCTGTTCCTACAGGAATTAAATTTTTTAGATGACTGGCTACATTACACGGAACTCAAATAATATACCCCCCCGCAATTATTTGGGCTTTAGGGTTTGTATTTTTATTTACAGTAGGAGGTTTAACCGGGGTAGTTCGTGCAAATTCTTCCCTAGATATTATTTTACATGACACTTATTATGTAGTTGCTCATTTTCACTATGTATTATCTATAGGAGCAGTTTTTGCAATTATAGGGGGGTTTGTACACTGATACCCTCTCTTTACAGGACTAACAATAAATCCTAAGTGACTAAAAAGTCAGTTTCTAATTATATTTGTAGGAATAAATTTAACATTTTTCCCCCAACACTTCCTTGGATTAGCGGGGATACCTCGACGATACTCAGACTATCCAGAAGCCTACACAACATGAAATATTGTATCAACAATTGGTTCTACAATTTCAATATTAGGAATTATTTTCTTTTTATATATTATTTGAGAAAGAATAATTTCTCAGCGCTCAGTAATTTACCCAGTACAATTATCTTCATCAATTGAATGATACCAAAATACCCCACCAGCCGAACACAGTTATTCTGAACTCCCATCACTAACTAATTTCTAATATGGCAGATTAGTGCAATGGATTTAAGCTCCATATATAAAGACATACTTTTGTTAGAATAATGCCAACATGAGCAAACTTGGGACTTCAAGATAGTGCTTCCCCTTTAATAGAACAACTTACATTTTTTCATGATCATACATTATTAATTTTAATTATAATTACTGTATTAGTAGGATATTTAATATTTATATTATTTTTTAATTCTTACACTAATCGATTCCTTTTACATGGACAAACTATTGAAATAATTTGAACAATTCTACCAGCAATCATTCTTTTATTTATTGCTCTTCCTTCATTACGGTTACTGTATTTATTAGATGAAATTAATGAACCCATAATAACACTAAAAACAATCGGACATCAATGATACTGATCTTATGAATATTCAGACTTCTTAGATATTGAATTTGATTCATATATAGTACCAACAGCTGATCTACCAGAAAATGGATTCCGATTATTAGACGTAGATTCCCGAATTGTCCTGCCTATAAATTCTCAAATTCGAATCTTAGTTACAGCAGCAGATGTTATTCACTCATGAACAGTCCCTTCTTTAGGAATTAAGGTAGATGGAACCCCAGGCCGATTAAATCAAACTAATTTCATAATTAGTCGACCAGGACTATTCTTTGGTCAATGTTCTGAAATCTGTGGAGCAAACCATAGATTTATACCAATTGTTATTGAGAGTGTCCCAATTCATTATTTTATTAAATGAATCTCTTCACTAAATTAAAATTCATTAGATGACTGAAAGCAAGTATTGGTCTCTTAAACCACTTTATAGTAAATTAGCACCTACTTCTAATGAAAAAATTAGTTAAAAAATAACATTAGTATGTCAAACTAAAATTATTAATTATAGTTAATATTTTTTCATTCCACAAATAGCCCCTATTAGATGATTATTATTATTTTTAATTTTTTCAATTACATTTATTATATTTAACATCTTAAATTACTTTTGTTTTTTTTAGAAATATACCTAAACACATATTAAATAAAACTAATTCAGTCAACTCAATAAATTGAAAATGATAACTAATATATTTTCTGTATTTGATCCTTCATCTAGAATTTTTAATATATCAATTAACTGAATAAGAACTTTTATCGGATTACTAATAATTCCATCCACTTACTGACTTATACCCTCACGGTATAATATTATTTGAAATAATATCTTATTAACACTTCACAAAGAATTTAAAACATTATTAAAAGACTCGCCTTTTAATGGAAGAACTTTTATTTTTATTTCATTATTCTCACTAATCTTATTTAATAATTTTTTAGGATTATTTCCATACATTTTTACAAGAACAAGTCATCTTGTTCTAACTTTAACATTAGCCTTACCTTTATGAATAAGATTTATATTATATGGGTGAATTAATAATATACAACATATATTCGCCCATCTAGTACCCCAAGGTACCCCCGCTATTTTAATACCATTTATAGTTTGCATTTAAACTATTAGTAATTTAATCCGACCTGGAACATTAGCAGTTCGATTTACTGCCAACATAATCGCAGGACATTTACTAATAACCCTAATAGGAAACACAGGTCCTTCCCTATCAATAATATTAGTTACTTTATTAATAATTGGACAAATTGCTTTATTAGTTCTGGAATCTGCAGTTGCAATTATTCAGTCTTATGTATTCGTTGTATTAAGAACTTTATATTCTAGAGAAGTTTAATGTCAACACACGCAAATCATCCATTCCACTTAGTAGATTATAGCCCATGACCTCTTACCGGAGCTATTGGAGCTATAACAATTGTATCTGGATTAGTCAAATGGTTCCACCAATATGATATTTCATTATTTACTTTAGGGACAATCATTACATTACTAACAATATATCAATGGTGACGAGATATTTCCCGAGAAGGAACTTTTCAAGGACTTCATACATTCCCAGTAACTATTGGATTGCGATGAGGTATAATTCTATTCATTGTTTCAGAAGTATTTTTCTTTATTTCATTTTTCTGAGCTTTTTTCCATAGTAGCCTTTCCCCTACAGTAGAATTAGGAATAACATGACCCCCTATTGGAATCATCCCCTTTAATCCCTTCCAAATTCCATTACTAAATACAGCAATTCTTTTAGCATCAGGAGTTACCGTAACATGAGCCCATCATAGATTAATACAAGGAAATCATTCACAGACTACTCAAGGGTTATTTTTTACAATCTTATTAGGAGTTTATTTTACAATTCTACAAGCCTACGAATATGTAGAAGCTCCATTTACCATTGCAGATGCATTTTATGGATCAACATTTTTTATAGCAACAGGATTCCACGGGATTCACGTTCTAATTGGAACAACTTTCTTAGCTGTATGTTTATTCCGACATGTAAATTATCATTTTTCTAAAACTCATCATTTCGGATTTGAACAGCAGCCTGATACTGGCATTTTGTTGATATCGTTTGACTATTTTTATATATCTCAATTTATTGATGAGAAGGATAATTATTTATATAGTATAATCAGTATATATGACTTCCAACCATAAGGTTTAATAAATTAATATAAATAATTAATTCAATAAGATTAATAATACTTCTAATTTTATTAATTTCAAGAATTGTAATATTATTAGCTTCAACCCTATCAAAAAAAAAACATTTAATGACCGAGAAAAATCTTCCCCGTTTGAGTGTGGATTCGATCCTAAAAGATCCTCTCGCCTTCCATTTTCATTACGATTTTTTTTAATCGCTATTGTTTTCTTAATTTTTGATGTAGAAATTGCTTTAATTTTGCCAATTATTCCTATCATTAATTTATCTAATATAATAACTTGAACACTTAGAATTTATATTTTTATTATTATTTTACTATTTGGGCTATATCATGAATGAAATCAAGGAGCCCTTGAGTGATCTTCATAAATTATAGGGTTGTAGTTAAAAATAACATTTGACTTGCATTCAAAAAGTACTAATCCACTATTAGTCTTCCTTAAATAATGAAGCGATAAATCGCAATTAGTTTCGACCTAATCTTAGATATTAATTATCCTTTATTTTTTAATTAATTGAAACCAAAAAGAGGTATATCATTGTTAATGATATCAATGAAATTTAATTTCCAATTAAAGAAATATGAAGGTCAAGAAAAAGCTGCTAACTTTTTTCTTTAATGGTTAAACTCCATTTATATTTCTAACTTATATAGTTTAATTAAAACCTTACATTTTCATTGTAAAAATAAAAATATTCTTTTTATAGGTTACTAAAATGTATTACTTAACATTTAAGGGTTAATAACCTCAATAACAGTTTCAATGTTATACTCTAAATATAAGCTACTTAAATAAATATATATATATATAAAAATAAATAATACTACCCACAAAATAAATGATAAATAATAAAGTTTAAAATTATTATTTTGAAATCCCTGATAAATCTTTGAATAATTAACCATTAAATTATAAATTATTTGTCTTCCTATAAATTCAGATCACCCTTGATCAACCCCCTTATAAATTAATATACCTAATGATAAAGGATGATTAATAATACCAAAAGTAGCAATATAGGGTATAAATAATATAGAGCCACAAAATCAAGATAAATTATAATTCTGATGATATTTATTTATAAAATATAATGAAATATTAGATATTAAATAACCTGAAATAGCCCCAACTAAACAAACTTCAACCGTCAAAAATTTTAATGACATAGGTAATACAATTACTGTGGGAATAGGAAAAATTAATCATCTAAGAAGGCTACCTCCTAAAACACTTATAATAACTAACCCAAATATTCCCTTTAATATAACTCAACCCTCATCTGATAAGTAATGTATAGAATTAACATTTAAATCCCCCGTTAAAGCATAATATACTAACCGAAAAGAATAACAAACAGTAAGACCTGTAGAAAAAAAATACAAAAAAAAACTAAACATATTTACATAAGATATTCTTACTATTGGGGCATTTCACGTGAAACCGACAACGAAAAAAAAGTGAGTTTCTGAAATTCGTTCATATTGGGCACATTTGTACTTCTAGGGTATATGAATGTGTACACATAATATTTTTGTTTTTTGATGTTTTGTTGTTAAGAAAAAAGAACAGTAAGTTTTCTATACAAAACAATACATTTATTATTTAATTATAATTTACTTCAATATGAAAATAAAATTTCAAAAAACCCCTGCTGTGAAAATTTGAATTCTATAGAATCCCATATCTTAACAACTAAACATCAAATAACAATAATATTATGTGTACACATTCATATACCCTAGAAGTACAAATGTGCTCAATATGAACGAATTTCAGAAACTCACTTTTTTTTTCGTTGTCGGTTTCACGTGAAATGCCCCTATTTCTAAAATTAAATCCTTAGAATAAAATCAAGCTAAAAAGGGAAGTCCGCATAAAGCTAAATTTGCTGTATTTAAACAAGATACAGTTAAGGGTATATGATAACTTAAGTTACCTATAGTCCGAATATCTTGTGAATTAATTATATTATGAATAATTGCCCCAGCACACATAAATAATAAAGCCTTAAATAATGCATGAGTTAATAAATGAAAAAATGCTAATTTAGGAAAACCTATAGATAAAATTCTTATTATTAACCCCAGCTGGCTTAAGGTAGATAAAGCAATAATTTTTTTTAAGTCAAATTCAAAATTAGCACCAAGACCAGATATAAATAATAATAATAATAAAATAACAGAAATTAATGTCACCTCAATTAAAATATTAAACCGGATTAGTAAATAAATTCCAGCTGTTACTAATGTAGAAGAATGAACTAAGGCAGCTACAGGAGTCGGAGCAGCTATAGCTGCTGGAAGTCAAGAAGAAAAAGGAATTTGAGCACTTTTAGTTATAGCTGCAAGAACAATTAAGCCCCCAATAATTTGTATTTCTATATCAATTTTAGATATTTCTAAATAAAAAATATAATTTCATCTACCATAATTTAATATTCAAGCAATAGCCAACAAAATAGCCACATCACCAATCCGGTTTGATAAAGCAGTTAACATCCCGGCATTATAAGATTTTACATTCTGAAAATAAATTACTAAACAATAAGAAACTAATCCCAACCCATCTCAACCTAATAAAATTCTAATTAAATTAGGACTAATAATTAATAAAATTATTGACAAAACAAATATTAAAACTAATATAATAAAACGATTAATATTTATATCTTCTATTATATACTCTTTTCTATAATAAATAACTAAAGAAGAAATTAATAAAACGAATGATATAAAAATAAAAGTTATCCAATCTCACAAAAAAGTTATTACAATTATTGAAGAATTTAATGTAATTACTTCTCATTCAACAAATAATCTTAAATCATTAATTAACATAAATAAGCCACTAAAAAAACATAACAATCTACAAATAAATAAACCGATAAATCTAATAAAATAAATAGAAATATAAACCATGATTTAAGATGATTACTCATATCTCTGACATCACAAATCAGAATTTTATTAAACTACTTAAATCTAAATCCATAAAAAACAGCAATCTCTTTTTATAATTAATAAATTTAATGGAAATCAATGAAGCAGTAAAATTAAATATTCACGAATTTTACCAGACCCTCCTCTTTAAGATCCAGAAAATAACTTCCCATGCTGACTATAAGAATAAAGATATAAAGTATAAGCAGCTCTAAAAAAAGATATAAAAGCTAATATTACTATGCTAATTCAAGACCAACTAATAATTCTATTTAACAAACTAATTTCTCCTAATAAATTTAAAGTGGGAGGAGCAGCCATATTAGCAGAACATAAAAGAAATCACCATAATGACAAACTCGGTATAAAATTTAGTATCCCCCGATTAATTAATAATCTACGACTACTCAATCGTTCATAAGATATATTAGCAATACAAAATAACCCCTACGAACATAATCCATGAGCAATTATTAAAGTGTAAGATCCAGAATTATCAACTAATTTTTAATCACACAACACAATAATTATACTAATTTTATCACTATTAATTAGTTTTTTTAATTAAAATCAAAATTTAAATAAAAAATTAAATATTATTAAATAATATATCAATAAATATAGTAAATTATAACACTATTACAAATAATTGCTAATTCTAAGCATATACCCTATTATAAAAATAATAAATTTTAAAAATTTAACTTACAGCTTATCCCATAAATTACTACCAAAAATTTACAAAAAATAAAAAATATAATCCTGCTTATTTTAAAAAATTAAATTTTTTTCTTTAAAAACTAGATATCTTTAAAAACGAACAACTTTTCATTTCTAATAAATTATTATTAATAATTTTTTTACATTAAATAATATAATTTATTAGCTCTTTTAAAATCGAGAACATTAACATAATTAATTTATATTTGATAAACCCTGATACACAAGGTACAATAAATAAAATTTTCTTTTAAAATAAAAATTTTTCAAAATATTTCAATATTCCATTACTGTACAAATTAGCTATCATAAAAATTATTTTTTCTATAAACAATACTAAAACATCTATTATTATAATTATTTTTAATATAATAAAAAAAACAAAAAAAAATTAATAAATAAATTTTACTCAATTTATATTGATTTGCACAATAATCTTTTCAATGTAAATGAAATACTTTACTAAATAAGCTTTAAACTGTCATTCTAGAATCACTTTCCAGTAATTCTACTATGTTACGACTTATCTCATTTTATATTATAAATAAAGATATAAGAGCGACGGGCGATATGTGCATATCTTAGAGCTAAAATCAAATTAACAAAATTTATAATTTTACTATCAAATCCACCTTCATAAAAATTTTTCAATTTTTGAAATCCGTCTATAAATAAGTTTATTGTAACCCATCTCTTCCTCAAACATAAACTGCACCTTGACCTGATATATTTTTATAAAAAGTTAAGAAAATTTATACTCTAATAAGATAATCTATAACGGCGGTATACAAATTAATAAACAAGCTTAAGTAAAGTCCTCGTGGATTATCGATTACAGGACAGATTCCTCTGAATAGACTAAAATACCGCCAAATTCTTTAAGTTTCAAGACCATAACTATTATTACTCTAATATTAAAATTTACATTTCAAATAATGGGGTATCCCAGTTTATTAATGAATTTTTTTAGCTTCAATAATTTCATTAATAATTCCTTTAAAATTGAAATTTCATCTAATAATTTTAATTTTAATTAATTTTAACCAATTTAACTATAAAATAATAAAATTTATTTTTATTCTATGTATAACCGCGGTTGCTGGCACAAATTTTACCAATGAATAATAATATTACTATATCTAAATTTCATTAATAGTACAATAACAATTACTGCGAATAAATATATTTTTAAAAATTTTTAATTTTTAAAAATATTCTCAAAAATATTTACATGTAAAATAAATTATAAATAAATTTTATAAGCAAGAATAAAACCTTTATACAAAATTTTTACAATATAAACAAATTAAAATTAATGATTTAATTCAACTTAACTAACAAATCATAGAAATACAAATAAATTGTTATTTTAATTAATTAAAATAATTAAATAATGTTAATAACCCTAATTTTTTTCCCCTTTAATATATTTAGAATAATATAAACAATTATTAAAATTAAATTAAATCTATAAATAAATAACATAATTTATATATATATAAATTTTTTTATAATAAAATAACTTTTATTAATATATATATATTAATTAATATATGTATGTATATATATTAAATATTTATTATATATATATATATTTATATAATTTAAATAAACATATAATTTATGTAAATTAAATAATTAATTATTAATAAATTTATTAGATTAATGTAACACTATATTAAATATATGGATATATCAACCATTAAATATTTACACCACAATATGTAATACTTACATATTGTGGTTCAAAATTTATTCGGAAATATATAAATAATATAGTGAGTAAATAAAAACATTTATGTATATATAGATCTGATATAGTTTCTTGTTTTTATAAATAATTAATAATACATAAATAAACCAGTGGTGTAAATTATACTATTTATAATAAAAATTTAATATACCTTCCAAAATTTGAGTTATTTCATCAATTTTAAACAACAAAAATCACGAATTTTACCGAAATCAAAAAATTTTTGGTTGCTAAAGTTCATTAACTAATTAATTAAAATCATTTTAATTTTACTTTACTTTTTTATGTTGTTTAAATATAAATAAAATTATTAGCTCTTTTTTTTAGGTTAAAAGAAAAAATGAATTGCCTGACTAAAGGGTTATCTTGATAGGATAAATAAAATAATTTATAATTATATTCATTAATTTATATTTAACAGAATTAAACTGTTTCTGTAAGTATCAAAAACTTATGTGCCTCATACACCAAAATATATGTATATATACATGAATAAATTTATAATTAAAAAGATAAGCTAAATAAGCTAATGGGTTCATACCCCATTTATAAAGGTTGTAACCCTTTTCTTTGTAATTTTTAATAATTCTCAGAAGATTATTTTTATAATTACACTAATAAGAGGTACAATAATTACAATCTCATCTTCTTCTTGGTTAAGAGCATGAATAGGGCTAGAAATTAATCTATTGTCATTCATTCCCCTAATGACTAATAGATATAATTTGATATCTTCAGAAACAGCCCTAAAATAATTTCTGACCCAAGCAATTGCCTCTTCCATTTTTTTTGTATCAGTAATTATTAGAATAATAAAAATAAATAATATACCAGTAGCTTACTTATATCAGCTTCTTACTATAACAGCCTTAATAATAAAAACAGGAATCGCCCCCTTTCACTTTTGATTTCCGAGAATTATACAGGGTTTAAGTTGAATAAATACACTAATTTTATTAACTTGACAAAAAATTGCCCCATTAATTATATATATATTATATTTTTAACTTTTATTATATAACACCAGTAATTATTATTTCAGCATTAATTGGAGCTTTAGGGGGTTTAATCAATCTTCAGGAGCATACTCTCAAAAACTTTGTTAGCACTCTCAGCACTGTCACAATCTATTAGACCGTTGCAAATTGAGATAACACAGATATCGACATTTGGTGGTCGAATATTTTTATATGGAGATACATTGGCATTATATAACAATTGAAAAACGTCAAATACTCATGATAAATTGACGTCAAGTACGAGTATGATGATCAGATGCGAACTGTCTGCTTCATTTAGAAAGTTTCATATCTATAGGATGATTATTATTCAAACGTAGGTGGTGTTCAAGCAAATCAAACACAGACATATTTCTAAAATGGCCATCTTTTTGGTTGCCTTAGATTGCATATTTCATTGTATTTAGTAACAAAAAGTAATTTTTGGTTATGAACCTCGCGAATGCGTCTTAAAAATGCAATATTCTCGTTTTAATTTTTCACCACTTTAAAAATCATAGTTGGCCTTATTTCAACAATAATGCGTCAAATGTTGGCTTCCAAGTGATTAGTTAATGGTTTATCAAAGAAGACAAGTGATTTAACGTATTTTTACAAAAATAGGTCAAATGGGGTAAATCACATGATCCAGTTTACAGGTCCATGTCTTGAGATGATGAGTTCACCCAATTAACGTCGAAAGATGCAAAAGTCTCGTTGAAACTTGTGTCAAAGACAAAACCGATTCTGAAAACAAAAGTAGTTACAATTATCCGGCATCTTATTTTCGTGATGGACCTGCTAAGAACTTTAGTTCGTTTGCAAAATATCCATCTCAACAATTTGCTGATTTCTAAGAAATAAATGTATTTGTAGTTGAACATACCTTGAACTAATTACATTCACTTAAAAAAACAATACCGACGGGAGATCGAAAGCACAACCTAATGATCGCGGGCTTGTCGCGCTGCTTCCTACACTACACCGCTTCTGATAGATGTAAAAACTTACTTAAACTTATAAGCATCTTTGAAAACTTTAAAGGCTTTTTTTCTCAAATTGTTGTTGCGGCATAATATTTTGATGATCGAATTCCCTTGCCGTCTTCTACTTATGTGTCGAATTTTATCAAGATTTGATAGGACGAGGCCGTGCCTTCTCCTTGTTAGTGTCTTAATATGACTCTTCGAAGAAAAATGCGTCCTTAGATTTCGTTAAAAAGCGAAACATTAATGGCATCAGCTGCTAGAACAAAAAAATCTTAGAAAAAGAATTTCATTACGTAATTGGAACCACTAGAGTATGAGACCGTTTCTTGTAAGGCCCCTAATAGTTCAAAACTGTCATTTTTACGTTAAAGAATGTACACGTCTCTAATGATGTTCAGTACTAACTTTATGTAAAGAAATCTCTTTCACTCTCACGCCAAATTAATAAAAATACTAATTTTAGCAAAGCTACTTACACAACCATTCAGAAACTGTTGGTGAAACACCAAAAAATTTAAATTTTCTGGTGTTTCATGTATTTGTGGAGCTTAATCAGTGCACAGGGTTTGCTCGCAGTGGAAACAATGCCAAGCATCGGCTAAGCCTCGGCATACAGTCAATAGCCAACGGTAAGCCCCCAGTGCTGGCCCATTACTGCATTAAAGTGCTCGTCCTGTGCTGAGGATTGCCACTAGGTCAGTATTGGTGATCGGCACTGGCCCATTGCTTCAAGTCATTATTGCAAAATAAAACTCAGGTTACGTTACAAATAAAAAAGGAATTTATGCCGCATTATTGTTACATGTCTGAAAATTGGCACTGGATCAGCAATGACGATTGGTAGTAGCCCTTTGGTTGGAGTCGTTACTGAAATATGAAAATTCAAGACACAAGCACGATTCGCAGAAAGTTCAATAGTGAGGTTCAGTGCAACTTCATTACATTAATAAGTATTGCATACTTACAATGCGCAATGCGTATAGTATTGCATTATTATTTATATGAAATGTGGATGACAAAAAACATGTTAGAAATCATTGCATTATTTGGAATTCTTGTTCAATTCATAGTGCATACTAAGTGAATGCATAAATGTTCATGTTGCAGGTGTAGGATGAACAGTTTTCGTAGTCATCGATATTTCAAAGAAATGTGTTGCAGGCAAAGGTAAAAGAGATAAAGGTCACACTATCCTTTGTCTTTGGGACGAACGCAAGGTAGTCTCCCTAACACGATATCGATAAAAGCAACTAGCAAGCAAAACCAGAAGATTACAAGTTCAACTCAAACAAAATGTTACAATGTAAATTTTTTAATATTTTTCACACACGAACTTTTTTTACGTTATTTTATTTGTGCCTTTTCAGTAAATAGTCCCAAAGTATTGACCTCATCATCCAGAATACGATCAATCATACGTGCAAGAGCACCTTTGAGTTCTGTAATGAACTATTACTGAAGCTTACTATTGAACTTCTTACAGATGGTTTAATAGTCTGCTTAAGCATACAATTGTCTCCTTAGTTGTTATATTTCAGTCGCAGCTTCAAGCACTGGGCCAGTATCATTTTCCAGCACTCAGCGCGTGCTCATTCAGTGCCGATCACCAGTGCCATTTCACAGCACTCAACAAGTACTGGGCCAATACCAGACTCACCCAGTACTGTAAGACGCTCCGCCAGATGGGCAGTTGTGCATTCGTATTCGTATTTCACTTGAAGTTAATTTTATTGGACAACTATCCCCATTTTTTCAGCTTACTTAGCAACTTTTGAAGTTAATCGCGTAAAGTTCTTACTGTTTTCGATTTTTTCAACGATGAAATTCTTGACGATGCGGATATTTTGCTTTTTAATGATGATTGCAAAATCTTTATCCAACTTTAATGACATATCAATTTTGCAATCAAATTTTGACGTTATGTACATATTTTAGTTTTTGAAGTTATGTACATATTTTAGTTTTAACAATTTGGATGTAAATATTGACTAATGTTAGTGTGAAATTTCTAATCCTTTGAAAATAAGCTATCAATTTGATTATAAAATATGTAGTTTATTTTTTAAATCTGTCGATTTGATAAAATACTTAAATTGTATTATATTCGAATGAACAAATTTCAATTGTACATCTAGTGATGCTCTTAAAATGTTGAGATTCATCATCGCATAATTTCTATATCCTAAACATACTTAAAATACAGACTATAACTTCTCAATAAGTAAGCCAAATTAAGTGTCTGTTATAGGAATGCATCCTACAGAGACATTTCAGCACAACAGAAAGTGTTCAGCATAAATATAAAACAACATATTATACGCAGTTGAAAATGTATGTTTGCTTTTATGTAAAACACAGAAACACTTTAGAGGAAGTTGAGATTGTTCATGAACATTGTATGAGATGTTCATTGCACTCAAAAGTTGTGGTTTAATGTACATAATTTGATTAAGTTAACAATTGTATCACTTTCACGTACATTAGCTGACAGCATTAATAATCCATTTGTGATGACTTCAAATTTTCCTCAAATGTACGTATTTGAATTCAACAAATAATTTGCTCACTTCAAAGAAGTGCAAAATGTGTAATTGGCCTAATAAATGTTTTTTTAAATGGTATATTGTAGTCATGGCCGATTGCTGATTTTTAAATAAAATGAAACTCCACGAACTCATTACACTCTATTTATTCCGACACCATTCTTCAACTCTGTCAAAATGTGTCTTCTTCTTCTTCTTCTTAGACTAATATTTTCGTGTCATAACGAACTGTCAATTATCAGTTCGTTATATTTAAATTTAAAATATAACGTCAATACAATATAAGCAGCATTTAGGTCAAATAAAATTCATCTCAATTAGAGTCCCACCTAAAGAGTTTCATTCAATCAACCAAATGCCCTACTCTCTAATTTTCTTCACCTTCTACCATTGGTGCAAGAAAATTTCTTCTTTATTGCAAGATCGTCGTCTGGCGTGGACAGCCTACAAAATAATCCTTACTTGTTTAGTAGGTTTTTCAAAGGACTTGATAAAAAATAAGTTTTTGTATTTTATAACCTTTACAATAAAAAATTAACTATGAAATTTTACAAATGGTCTGTAAATATTAAATGGGTGCTCCTTTCTATTTCAAATATCATAATTTTCTAGAAAAATGAAAAAAAATCATGGTTAATTTCATGAGAATTTATAACATCTGATTCAAAAAGCAGTGTTTGCGAAAAGTGCAAATAAAATAGAAAAGAATTTTTTTTAGAATCCACATAATTATTGTAAGTGAAACTAGTTAAAATTAATCTTACCAACCATGAATGATAAATGCTTATGTGTTTTGATCATGAAAAACGTGTTTTTTTTTGTTTCATATAGAAGAAGAAATTAAACATCATTGATTGCTGGTAGTGCAATAAAAATGATTCATCTATTTTTGGAAAAGAACATTAACTTTTGCTCTTTTTTAATTAACAAGAAAACGATTACACCATATACTTTAAAAATATAATACAATCTTGAACATGCAAATACGCTTAGAGTGACATCTTAACAACGTTAATCTAAATTTTGGTCCATGAGATATGGTGTATGATAGAAACGACCTTAGAAGGGCCGAAACATAACAAAAACCCTTGGTTTTTGTTTTGTTTCGGCTTTCCAAAATCTAATTAACTCGTGAAATTGCAAATACGCATCGACTTTTTTGACGTGAGCTACAGTCTAAGAAATATCTTTCCACGAACGAACGTACGTTCGTATATACATACACAAACACGTATACAGACTTCTTTCGAAGAAGTCTTTAGATTGAAACGATTTGTTGATTAATTCAATTGGGATTTCCCCATTTCCTGGGAATAAAAAAGTGGATGTCACGAATCAATTTAACTCATTCTTATTACTGCAATGAAGTAGTAAGGACCATGCTTTCCCATATTTTCATTCAGGTGTGCGCAAAGACAAGCAATACGGAAGTATGGTCATTTTTCAGGCATCCTAGGTAAACGGAAAACAACGTGTGGTCGTCTCGGACAAAATTTTTCCTCTGTTCATGCCGTGAATGGGTTAGATCTTGACTGCGAATTTCAATGCGAGGTATGCTTATCTCACCTGAGGGTGCGACATTTGGTTCGAAAGTGCAATACCCCAGGCATCAGATTGCGTAGTAGCGAGATCTTCTAGTGTTGTTACACTTGGCGGGATTTCGAATGAATTTAACTCGCGAATTATGTGTTATTAGTCGCTCTTGTGTGGTAGGGAATCGATGCATGGGAAAACAATGGATATCCGCACGATCGTCTCCGAGTTCAGAAACCGAACCTGTGTGCATCTTGCTTAGTTATGTCATTGTTGACTATGATTTGGCTCGTGCATTTCCAGGGTATCTTCAGATCTTCGTGAGCTATCTTCAATAGTGGGACGAGGCAGGAACATGATATTGTTGATTTGACTTGTAGTGTAAGAGTGGGTAAGCGAACTTTGTTTACTTGCCTAGCGCGTGGAGATTTTGCTTATTATCATTGATTGATTGCGCGGGAATACGCTTACAGCGTATAATTACCGAATGCTTATGTACATGTACGTAAACATGTGTGAAGATGGAGCTTCGATCAAGCGTGCGAATTAATTCGAAAGGTAATAGAAGTTCAGATCAGCAAGATCAAGTCATCGGATGCATTTGGCAGTATTTTGTTGTAGTTAGCTAATGATTAAATTAATGGAAATAGTTGTAATGGCGCACGACATGGAGAAAAAAATATCTTTGGTTCACTGAGAAGCGGTAGCCCCACACCACAAGTATGTCGTCTTGAAAACCAGCTTACAGAGCTCGAACCTTGAGAATCTAGTTTGGCAACTATCCGACCGTTTCTTGCGAAAGAACCGTTATCAGATCGGGAGTACAGTCGCTGTAGATAGACAGAAAAAAGGAAGTCTGGTTCATGTCGAGCACTCACACGGAGGGTTTTTTGAGGAACGGGTGGACTTTTCGGGGTTTTTTCTGAAAATGTGCTTTGAGTTTAAAAATTGATATTCTTTTCGCTTCGAAACAAACTTTAAATGTGGAACGGCGTGGAGTCTGGCCCCTGATTGACCCCGCGTTTTTCATCTTTTGTTAATGGACTTCAAAGCATCGTTTTATATGGTAAATTTTTGCGACTAATCAGTTCCAAGTGTGGTTATGTCTGAGCACGTGAAAACTGAAGCATTTCGACGGGACCAGGTGTAAAATGTATGGAGGCGTGGATCACGAGTTCTGCCTTTCATGTGATTTCGCGTGTTTTTGAAAAAAAAAAAATTGAGAACCGGAGGGGATGAAAATGTTATTCGGAATCAAGCTTGTTTGTCGAGTGATTTTCAAAACGAATTTTGAACCCGTGCATTTTCTTGAGCTGATGGAGATTTTTACCGAAAATTGTGTAGAGGAGAGCGATGTGATTGCCTGGAAAACTAATGAACAAACCATCAAACAATTCGCGAGGTATCTTAATTAACTAATGAAATGAAAGCATTACACGTCCTGAAATAGTTGATTAGGCATTTCATCTAAGAAAAAAAACGTCCTTCATTAGTTTTATATAATAAATTTCAATCACTAATAAATATAACACACTACATTGCATAAAACCGAAAAATATGCAAACATACTTTACTCTTCAAAATTAATTTAAAGGCTGAACTCTAAGTTAGATACTTAATTGTTGAAAAATCACGAAAAATAAGATTCGGTAAATATTTAGAAATAATTTATAAGTTTTATAAATATAGAATAAGCCGAGAAGCGAAAGCCAAAAAAATAGAAAAATAAGAAAACCGTGAATATATATAAACTAAATGCAAACACATAGGCTCGTTACAATAATTTACAAATGTTATGTAACCCAAGCGAAGATATCACGAAACGGTGAATGGTGGCAGAAATACATAAGTGAAAAATATAAAAAGATGCATATATTGAAATGATTATTTACTGTGTATGAATTTAAATTTTTTTTGTGTAAAAATTGAGTATTCTGGTTTTCTTTCTTGTCAAGCAAAATCGATGCAATCATTTTTATCTGCACAGTTGCTAGTCCGTATGATTTTCATTGGCTATGATTGTCTTTTCTCTATTAGTAGTAAAGCACATCAACTATTTTTAGAGTATAAAGTAAACTTATCATATTTTTTATTCCTATATCTTTCAAATTAAACCGACCAAAAATATATATTTGATGCATGTTTATAAATATCCATTGAAAGTGAAGAAATTGAATTGAATATACGAAAGACTGGTTTGTTAATTAGTTTACATGAATATGATTGATGAAAATTGAATAATTCTCTATCTCAATGCATAAACCCATGATTAGTCATAATAAAAATCCAGGAAAATGAGTTATAATTTGTAAAAGGCAGGTTGGAAAAAACATGAAATAAAAAAACCTAATCAGCGAGAGTTTTCCTAAGGGCCCTTCCTCCTTCTGGCTGTAAGGAACAGGGTTCTTCCCGGCTGAGGTAAGTTATTGTTGAGTCTAGTGCGCACCACATATGCTGACACGCAAGCCCTAGGCCATGGTAGGGCGGGCCCAGGCAGCGACGTATGCGCCTGGCGAGCTTCGCTGAAGCTCGTCTTCCTAATTGAAAGTAGCACGGTCACACGAGAGATTGTTTATGTACACGGTAGTCTTTCGTTTTTTTCTTCTTCCTTTTTGAGTAGTTTCGGAATTTCACCCGTAGATCGAAGTAACGTAAATGATTTTTTTTCTCTTGAGTTCAATGCCTACCTTGAACGCAGTATTATCTCGGTATGTGCGCGATAATTCGTCGGTAAAGTTACGTAGGAGGTATATCCTCACAAGATGAATAGTCTGTTTTGTTTTGTCTGGTAAATTTTTTGGTAGGTATGTAATCGGGCAAATGTATGGCTGAATCTCGCGAAATGAGATTCGAGACTGATGCTAGAGAACGCACCCACGACACTACGCGACAAGCCGAGCTGGCCTGCCAGCAGCCATCACTCCTCTAGCTAGGTAGAGGCCGAGCCCAAATTTGTCTGAACGACACAAGGGTTCGTTGCCTCGTCCCCGGAACTTAACGTCCATTGAGGCCAACAAAGACGAAAGTCTTGCTGCCTTGAAATTTCCAAATGATATAGTTCGCCAAATATTCATTACATAGTATTGCAATGGTATGATATATGTATGTTGGTTTGGTTATTATTTGATTGAGACACGTCATTTTCTGTGTTTTTATAATACCTGCTTCTTTATCTCACTTCTTCCTTAAACAATTTAACGGATAAATATATTGATCAACCATCGGTAATAATTCATTGTGGTTTCGTTTGTTTCTTGTTATCTTTACAGTTATGTAGTCTATGAGTGCTTGGATTGATTAAAATTTTGCATCTGACTTTAAATAAACTTTTTTCAGCAATTTTTCCAGACTGATAAGTGTGAATGCGAAACTTTTTTTTGAATACTTCTTATCTCGGAGATTTCCTTTTTACCTCTATCTTCTTTGATACCATCGTACATTATTTGCTTGATTTTGGTCAGGTAATAGTTATAATAGTCAAGTCTAATTGCTAAGAAAAATGAAAATAGGGATGGTAAAAAGTTCATTTCATTTTCCTTATAACATAATTTTTGCAAATCATTGGCTTTCCATCTAAAACCAACATGATATTTTCCCAATCCAACAACTTTAGTGATTATTGCTTTTGGATATTTTTAACTGGCAAAGATTGTGGTACATCAGTAATGCTTACTTCTTCAAAAGGTATATAGTTGCATCAATGAAGTTAGGCTTCATACAGGCAATCTTTCGAAGTCCTCAGAAACAGCTCCGATTTGGAACATTTTTTTAAAAAAAATTGTTTCTTTATATTATTTAAAATCAGAAATTTTTCAGAAGGGGGAAATAGTTAATTGTTTTGTTTAAACAATATGTAAATTATTTATATAAAAAAAAGTTTTTAACTTTCTAATGTTTTATTAACTCGGAAAAATAACACTAAACAAGTAATTTTGTGAATTTTTTTATTATTTTCAAAAAGAACATTTAATTTTAATCACTCTGTTGAGTAGTACGTTATGTTGTGGTCCAATCAAGAATGTGTAAGAGAAGCATAGCAGAGTTATTAAAAGGACGCCCTAACTAGAATTAGCTAAGAGGAACCATCACCACCTAAACCGAGCAAGTTAATGCTTGCTCGAATTAATGGCATCGGAACGACATTCCTACCTGTGCCGCAATTTCTAACTTGACAGTAAAACTCGTTTATCAATTGAACAAGGTGCCAGTAGTCCCAGCACTCTCGTCTTTAATCTTCGAGAAAAGACTGTCCAAATTTCTTACAAGCTACCGCTTAAATACTATTTTTACAATGCTTAAAACTAGGTCACACATAGACCATCCCTTAGTCATCATAAAATATCAATCAATCATTTTTTCATGACCTCATACTAATCGAATTACATATGTTCACAACAATGATTTGCATTCCCCATATGTAATTCGACCTGAGGCACGGGTCATTTGTGCGGACTCAAATACTACGTACCGTGTATCGTTCTAAATGAGTTTGGAACAGCGATGCAATTTGATCGCTTGTTTATGTTTTTATGATTCATTGTAATTGCAATGAGCGCATGCCATTGTGGATTGCAATGAGCGCATGCAATTTTTGATTCATTGTAGTGTATCATTACAACTCATTCATGTATTAAAACCATCATCTTCGTCAAGTGCTGGGTGATTATTGCAGTCACTTCCACTGTATACAATGCAGGCGGGTGAGCAATGCAAACCACTTTTTCTGCAGACACACGCTGAATCGCATCCTGTTTTGCAAGAGCAATTGCGATTCCAGTCAAAAGAGAAATCTGAAGATCTTCTTAACTTTAACTAAGCTGGACTAAGGGATAACCTTTCACATAATTCAATTTCGTTCATTTCAGCCGAAACACTTTTATGCTCAGTAAACCTTTTCTGACAACTTGAATAAACAAGTACTTTTTTTCCACTTTTAAGGAAACTAACGAGCTCGTTGTTTTTTAAATTTCTAACAATTGTTTTCAAAGTTGCCAGGCCCCGAGTCACTTCAGTCAATTTTTCTTTGACTTGAGTTGAGTTACTCGCAGCATTAATACTTTCACCTTCTTGGCAAATGCAACATACATTCTGAGTAGAATCTATGTCATTTTTTCGTCCTATAACATATCACGATTGAAACAATTATTAACCCTTTCTGTCCCATGGTAGGCATATGGCAACCAAAATAAAGTCTGAGTAATTCCTCCTTTTAAAATGGAATTTTCCAAGAACTTGTAATAAAGATGTTCATTTGAACCCTTATCTTTTAAACAACACATTTTGTTTGTAGGCATCCTCTACCTCCAGGTAGAATTAGCCATTCGTAGTAAAGACTTCAGACTTTGTAGGCATTTTTGATAATTTGGGACAGAAAGGGTTAATTGAAGAAATGATAAGAGAAAAAGTCCTGTATCTGACATGAAATTGAACATTGCAATGTTTAAGTATTATTAAAATACTTTACTAATGAATGATATATAAAAACGTTCTCAATGATATTATTGTGCACTGTCTCCTTCAATTACAAATTGATGTTTTTATAAATAATTAATGTTAATAAATACACTTTCACTTAATAAATAAATGCAAACTGTACGAAACATGCGTTTACTCCAAAAATCAGATGAATACTGAGCGACGCAACCGGTCGAAACAGGGACGTTCCGAACACCTGCCCTTGCATTCTTTTACCAGGTAAATAATACCCAAACAAGAAGAGGTCAAATTCTATTGGGCGTATACTACCCTAACTGCAAAATTCAATGTCAGATACACATAAAGACATATGTACCTGTATGGATACCAAAAACCAATATATATATAAAGTATAAACGTAACGCATATATATTTTTGACCCACACAGTAAATTTTTAAGTTGTAAATATTCAATTATTGCTAACAAATGTACTTTTAGCAACTATTGTTAACACCAAAGTTAATACACGAATAATTTTTTTCAACGAATAAACGAATAAATTACATATTGTTTAAACAATACAAATAACTATTTTCCTCCTCTGAAATATTTCTGATTTTAAATAATATAAATAAAAAAACAAAAATTTAAAAAAAAATGTTCCAAATCGGAGCTTTTTCTCAGGACTTTCCACCAAAAAGCTTCATTGACGCGACTAATAGAACGTTTAGAAAAACCGCTCTTACCTGATTCGCTTTTCTGTTTTTTACGTTTTGGTAAAGCGATCTCCCTCATTCCATCATAGGTAGGTAGGTAGGTTGAAGGGTGCTAAGCCGCATGGCTTCCGCTTCACTTAGGCCCCGTTGGCCCATTGTGCCCTGAAGACATGGAAAAACTACCATTTTACTCCATGAACCACCCCGATTCCTTGAGGAAATCCAGGAACTGGTCCATTCTCATAACACTAAGCTCACTTAGCTTCACGAAAAAGAAAGCACCTAAGTGTTGTTTCCTATTATTCGCTAGAGCCGGACAACTGCAGAGAAGATGCTCTAAAGATTCTGTCTCCTCTTCATCACCGCAGCTTCGACACAGGTCGTTCGCTGGGAGCCCGATTCTTCTTGCATGTTCACCGAAAGCCACATGACCCGTAAGTATACCCACAAGGTTTCTTATTGCACCTCTGTCTAGGGATAACAAGCCCAAAGTGCGCTTTTTGTTATAATTTGGCCACATTTGTCTAGCGGTACAGCATGTGCCTAAATTTCTCCAGCGCCTCAATGCTAGCTCGTAGGCTGATACCTTTATATCCTGCCTAAGAACTTTCATTGAGATCCCTACCCCCACTTTCTCATGCAGGTGCGCCTCACGGGATCCCTCCCTAGCGAGCTGATCCGCTTTTACATTTCCGTGCACTTCGCTGTGCCCAGGAACCCAACACAGTTTTAAACTGTTCTTTTGAAAGATCCTCCCCAGTTCCGACCTACAGGTTTCAACTAATTTGGAGGACACTAAGACTGATTCTAGCATCCTTATGGCTGCTTTGCTGTCCACAAAGAAAGTGATGTCTTTATCGACCTCCCCTCTCTTGTTAACTTCTTTCGCAGCTCTCAAGATTGCCATTATTTCCGACTGCACAACTGTGCAGTGCACGGGGAGCTCCAACGATATACTAAGGTCCCAGTACTCAGAAAAGATTCCTGCTCCCGTGCCCGTGCTCGTTTTCGAGCCATCCGTGTACACTGACACAGTTCCTTTGCCGGCTAGCCCCCGCTCTCCCACTCTTCTCTTGAGGGGACGACGGTCAAGAAATTTCTTTCAAAGTCCAGTGTTGGCACTCTATAGTCCATGTTGACATAGCCTTGCTTCCCACAAAGACTTTTCAGTACTGTGGAGTGCCCATAGGGCCTTTCCCTCCAGAAGCCTCCACCCTTCAGACGCACAGCACTGGCGGCTGCCGCCTCCTTGCAGTGCAGATCTAATGGAAGAAGATCCAAAATGATCTCTAATGCAGCTGTGGGAGTCGTACGCAAAGCACCCGTTATCCCCAAGCACGCCACTCTTTGGATCTTAGTGAGTTGAGCCAGGTTACATTTCTTGCTCAGCGCCTCCCACCACACCATAGCCCCATAGGTCAGAATTGGCCTGACTATAGCTGTGAACATCCAGTGTACCACCCGTGGTTTGAGTCCTCACTTAGGCCCAAAGAGCGCCTTACACGTGAAAAAGGCTACTGTAGCCTTCCTCACTCCCTCTTCCAGATTTGCCCTCCAGGTAAGCTTATGATCTAGCACGACCCCTAAGTACCTCACCTGATTGGAGAGCGTAAGACTTTCGCCATTAAGTGTGGGTGGCCTAAAGTCTGGAATTTTACGCTTCCTTGTAAAGAGGACAAGCTCCGTCTTAGAAGGGTTCACTCCCAAGCCACACTTTGTGGTCCACCTGCTGGTTAATTCAAGGGCAAATTGCATCCGTCCGACTATGACGTCGATGAATTTGCCCGGTACTATGATGGCCACGTCGTCGGCGTAAGCAGCGACCTTGAAACCCTCCCTTTCTAATTCCGACACAAGATTGTCCATTACTACCAGCCATAGTAGCGGTGAAAGAACTCCCCTTGAGGGGTTCCCCTGTCCACGTATTTCCTGATAGTCAGGTCACCAATGGACGAGCTAACTATTCTAGTTCTGAGCAGTGTATCAATCCACCTACAAAGGCTCATATTAACACCTTTTTGTTGAAGCCCACGACATATGGCGCCCGGCTCAACGTTATTGAAAGCCCCTTCGATGTCCAGGAATACCCCAAGTGCTACCTCCTTGTACCGAAGGGCACTCTCGATAGTGGAGACTACGGAGTGCAATGCAGTCTCTACGGACCTTCCTCTCATGTAGGCATGCTGTGACCGTGCTATTTGGTCCCCAATTTTGCTCCTAATGAAGGTGTCCACTAGCCTCTCCAACGTCTTGAGGAGGAAGGATGCCAGACTAATTGGTCTGAAATCCTTGACAGAACTGTGGTTTATTTTACCCGCCTTAAGGATAAAAACCACTCTTACTTGTCTCCAGGCTCTTGGGATATAGCCCAGCTGGAGACATCCGTTGAAGATTCTTTCCAGCCATGGTGCGATAATTCCGAGAGCCTTTTGGAGCATTATAGGCCAGATCCCATCCGGCCCAGGAGATTTAAAGGGCATGAAGGTTCCCACCGCCCAATTAATCTTTTTGACATCCACGATACGCTTTATGTCGTCGTCGTGCTGTCGGACCTCATTTCCCCAGCTTTCGTTGACTATGTCAGAGCAACTCGGAAAGTGCTGTTGAAAAAGTGCGTTAAGCTGTTCTTCTTTAGTGTTAGTCCATTTTCCGTCCGAATCCTGAATAAAGCTAGGAGAGCTCCTGCTAAATGAGAGGACCTTTCGGAGTCTGGACGCTTCTGCCGTTTTCTCTATTGACGCGGAAAACACTCTCCATGAGTCCCTTTTTGCCTGTCTGACTGCACTCTTAAAAGCTTTTAGACCATCCTTATATTTGGACCAGTCATTTGGCAATCTAGTGTACTTGGCTTCATTAAAGAGCCTTCTTGCGGCCCTCCTCAAATCCTCTATCTCGTGGCTCCACCAATGCGGCAGACTCTTCGAGGCGGACTTTCGTAAGGGACAGCAGCTTTTGAAAGAATTGCTCAGGATGTTTGTGAGGGAATCGACCGCCGAGTCGACTTCCTTCACAGTAGACAGTCCTCCCAAGTGGGACCCCTCTAATCCTATCTCAACCAAATTTGCGAAACTCAACCAGTTGGCTTTTCGCGCATTTCTTAACTTGCCAGACTCAACAGTCGACGATGATACCTCGATATCGAAGTGGATCATACAGAGATCCGACAAGGATGCCCTGTCCGAGACCCTCCACCCCGATACCGCCGATTTAAGAGATCCCCCGACAAGCGTCAAGTTGAGAACCTCTCTCTTGCTGCAGGTCACGAACGTGGGTTCGTTTCCGCTATTACATACCCAGAGGGTAGTCCCCAACAAGTATTCGTACAAGGACTCCCCTCTATCATTAATGTTGCTGCTGCCCCAGAGAGTATGGTGGGCATTAGCATCACAACCAAGCACTAAATCAATGTTACCTCTTTCCGCGACCTCCACAAGCGTCCTGACTGCAACCGGTGGTGGTTCTTCTGGATCGTCGTGCGCAAAGTAGGCAGAGGCAATCCAACATTTGCTGTCCGGATTGTCCAATGCCACAACAACTAGGTCCTCGGAACTGAGATTAGGAATCATTAGTGCATTCAAGGATCTTTTCATCATAATACATGATCGAATCTTACCTGTTTTACGACAGTGGAAGATGTCGTATCCTTTTACTCCTAGCCCCTGAACCTGATCGTTATGGATCCATGGTTCTTGGACTATGGCTCCATCGGCATCGTCCTGTATCAGGACCAATGCCAGGTTGGCCGAGGCCGCTTTACTGTGATCGAGGTTGATCTGAAGTAGCTTTAGAGCTACCATCATCAACAACCTTCACCTCCACCACCGCCCCATCGCCGGCTGGCATGCTCCTTTTGAACAGGCGAAGATGGACTTCGCCTAGTGCGAAGCGCAATCTCCCCTGTCTACTCGCCATGGTGGAGGCGGACTTCGTATCCATGAGGATCACGTAGCCCTTACCTCCCTCCTTTGGCGGCTCCTCTCCGATGACCTCCCCCTTCTTCATTGGGACGTCAGGATTTTGCGCCTGCAGGACACTGAGCAGCTGCTTCCTACTCACCTCGTCATTGGGGATCCAAACCCTGCCTTTCAGTCGGCTCGGTATCCTCCTGACATCGACGAGCTGAAGCTTCGCTCCCTCCCATGGCGCCTTCATTTCCGCGACCGTCCGATGAAGGAACTCACGCGAGAAGTCGTTTTTGCACTCCAATACCCGAACTCCGTACTGGCATTTTGCAGCCCCGAAGGTCGGGCATGGTCTCCCTGGGTTCTGGGCAATGAACTTGAAAAGTTATGTAGAGATGACTCTCTCCACCACTTTCCACTGTTCTCCAGAGTACCGCCCGTCCGGTTTGCTGCTGTCGACAACCGCAAGCCGCAGTGACTCTCTCGCCGCGTCGCTATACGATTTGCCGCCAGCAGCAACCCTTTCAGCAGCAACCCCTCCACTAATTCCTGAAAATGCAGTCTCCTCCGGCTTCCCTTTGGAGACATACCTAGTCTTTTTTGAAACCGAGCCCGTCTCCTCCGTAGACCTGACTCTCTTGCTTTTTCTGAACTCTACCTTCTTGGCCTCGGCCGTAGTGTTTCCGGTATTGGAACCCGCCACAGGCTCCGTGAGTTCATCGTTTTTGACGACGCCTTCCGCCCAGCAGAAGCTCGCCCTCTCTTTTTCCGTCCACTCCTCAGAACTCTTCTTAAGGAGGATTCCCAGCAGGCGTTTAGCAGCCATAAACTGCTTCTTCTGCTTCATCCCCTCCGTTGGATTTCTCGGCTTCCGCCTCTTTTTCCTAGTCTCTGGATCGGCGAGAAGTTTCTCCTCCGTATCCGTCGACATATACTCAACTGTCTCCCCTATGGAGCCCAGTTCTTCCTCCTTCCCGGGGTGTGGCGCTGAGCTACCAGCCTCCGCACTCCTCGTTTCTTTTTGTTGGCTGCTGGCAACACGCAGAGAAGAGTCAGACTCTTCCCCGTGCCCGCCGGTAGTCGCCGCCAAAGCCCCTACCGACGTTTGGGCAGATATCGCTGCCCGCAATTTTTTCGTTGTCATGTCCATGTCATGTATGTTTGCTCGTGATCGGGGGTTGCTTATTCGTTATATTCGCAACTACCCTCCTTTGGAGCTGCACCAGCGGTTCCTCCGGAGGCCTTCCAGCTATCCGCCACCTGCTGACCCCCCTCTATTCCAACATACTAATTGCCGCTGAACTTACACACAGTCGGTAATATAATTTCGAAAGATGATAGTGTATTGTCAGGTAAATTTCTAGGGAAATGTTGGTCAAGAGACACACGTAGAACTCGTCATCTAATATATTTATGAGCATTTTGAAATTCTGTCCAAATTTAGGTTTTTAATTCTGGAACTAAGCTCGGTCTTGCATCTTAGCCGGTCACTTTGCCAAGCAAGCTTTCTTATGGGAATGTCAGTCTCAAATTGATCTTGGTTTAGACGAGAGGGTCTTAATATAGATTGCTTACCAGACTTTCGACCTACTTTATCGAAATCTGACACTACAGCACCTCTATCATCTATTGCATCTAAATCAGTAAAAACGTCATCCAGTTCATCCACAGCTATATCTGTTGGAATTGTATACTGCGTTATACCATCATCGCCGGTTATTATCTTATATCCTTGGTGGTTCCTACAAATGAATCAGCTACACTTTTCCTTATTCTGGCAGCAGTTTTAAGACTTTTTGCTATCCCACTTGCTGATAATCGTCGCTTAAAAGCAGCAGGCAATTCTTGCTTTGGTGGTGTTGTTTCGGTTACCGACTCAAATATCTCCTCCTGTCGTGGAGGCGAAGTTTGTGTGGGTATTTCGTTTTTAAATAGAAACCTCGTCTGTGTGCTGCTTTCACGCAAATTCTTATATTTCTGACTGTCCATGTAGTCTTTCCATGAAAGATTTTCAGCTTTCGTCTCCATAAAAGTATTTTTTCTTTGTCTCGGATTCAGAAATTGTATTAGCACATTCTGGTTCTGATACCATTTCGCTTCATCATTTTTGTGCTTGTTGTTCAGTATCTTATTCATGGTTTTGTCAAACAGAGTCTGTGTGCTAGCGCTCTCAACCGTCTCCTTTAAGCGTTCATATACTTCCCGAAATAATAGAAGCATTTTATTAAGACTGCTATATCTGTGCATGTTTTTTAATCATACCTGAAAGAGCACTTCCGAACAATACAAGTAAAGATCCTCATTCCTGCAGCAACGCTTTACGCAGTCGCGGAACAGATTTTCTTGCCCTTAGAAGCTTACGCATGCTCTTTTTATATATGCGCAGTTGTGTGAATACTTTTCGAGATTTTGTTTGATTACCCTTCAATATATTGTGTGTTATTTCGCATAGAGTTTTATTTTACTTCAGGATCGGTGGTTTTCAGTATAGCCTTTCCTTAACAAGGACTTGCTTTTTAAAGAACATATAGCATATGCTTGTTCGTTTCATTCGTGACACTATTACACTCCTTCAAACATTGCGGCAAGCAATAACACGTTAAAAACTTTCTATTCAACATGTCCGTGCGAAATCTTAATGCTTCATTTATATCTTGCGTAAGGTCAATTTACAAATAGCTATGCGGCTTTTGCGTAATTTGCTTATATATTCTCATTAGCTCCAAGCAGTTTTCGGAGTATACCTGTTTAGCCAGATGGTGAAATTGGCTCTTGTCTCGGGGTTGCTTGAAACAAACCAGGTATTTACATTTGAGGGATATGTCACGGCAAAATTTTCCTTTATGAAATACACTTTGAGTCACAAAAATAACGGAAAGGTTACGATGATGGGATTTTTTTGTAAACAGCCCACATTCCTGACTTGAAAATGCATTTAACATCATGTCGTCCAGGAAAATTAGTATCGCTTCATCCCCAGTGTTTGTAAATTCCTCAGGGATTGAATCTAGGTTCTGTATGTTTTAAAAAGGAATGTGTTTTGGTACAGCGTACTGTTCAGTGTTTCACCAAATTACTTTTTTTAGTTGAGGCTGTATTAATGACATATTATTCAGAAGGTTTCCAATAAAAGTTGTTTTTCCACATGATGGTCCAGCAAAAATCTTTGTGAACGGGTGTGTGAATTTCATCATCTTTGCTAATACTTTTTGTATATAGATAGCTGAATAGCGGTTCTGTTATTTATAACGTTCGCAAAATGAGTGAAAGACAAGTAGTTAATGTGCTTCATTTATGAGCTCGCAAGAACTTTACCCAACGCCGTGTGACTATAAGAGGACTAAATGATTTGTGGCAGGGAGGCTTGGCAGATATGAGTGCTTATTCTTCTGAAAATCGAGGCTACCGTTTCCTTCTGATGGTAATAGATGTGTTTTCCAAGTACACGTGGACATTCCCCATAAAAGACTAAAGTACTACTGATTTATCAAAAACAATGGAAATGATTCTTAGTCGAAACCGTATTCCTAGAAATTTGTAAACTGACGACGGCAATGCATTTTTCAACAAAATATTTCAACTTTTGATGAATAAATATGAGATTAACCATATATCCACTTACAGCCCTCTAAAAGCTGACATTGTAGAAAAACTCAATAGGAGTTTGAAAAATATAATGTGGAAAACATTTAGTATTTAGGGGAATTTCCGTTGATTCAGTATTCTAAGTAAACTGGTTGGTAAATAGAGTACGACAAAACATCGCACTATTAACATGCGACCTGTAGATGTGAGTTCGAGGAATGAAGTACATATACTATCAACAGCATACAGGAAGTTTAAAGTAACATCCAAACCTAGATATAAAATGGGCGATTATGTACGTATAAGTAAACACAAGCATGTGTTTGAAAAGGGCTACACCCCGAACTGGTCTACAGAGATATTTACAATAAAGGAAGTGACAGTAACAGCCTCGCACTTATATCCTCGAAGATCATCAAGGAGGGGGGAGCTTTTATGAACAGGAACTGTTGCGCGTGAATTATCCCAACGTCTATCTAGTTAAAAATATCTTGAAGAGAAGGGGAAAACAAGCATTTGTCAAGTGGCTTGGTTCTCCTGCAAGTGATAATTCCTGGATCTCTATAAAAGACATTGTATGAAGTGCACCACATACTAGTTAACATGTTGATTTTAAGATGTGAATCTGATTGTATGAAAACCTTCGCCAACGTAGCTGTCGATGCAAGGAAAGCATTAAAACTAGCCGCAGTAGATTCTTCTACACTAACGTGAAGGATTATGTCAAATGTTATTTCTGTTCAATGGTAATGTCTGAATTAACTCACCCTCTGATGTTGAGGCCGAGGGCTTGCGAAATTCTCCAGACAGAACATTTGAAAATAGAAAAGATTTTTGCGGTATAAACGATGGGTTACACACAAAAGAAACTGCTAAAAAACATCTATATTATCATCATATCGTTCTAGAATCGTCGCAGCTATTTTCAAACTTCTGATGACTTTATGTTTCATGGAGCGGCTTTATAAACTTTAATTTATTTCAAACTACAGAAGAAATTCTTCGCTCTAACAAATAACCACACCCTTAAAACAACACCAACATTGATCAATTTTTTCTGGAATAAAATTCAAATGATGCTCATTCTTAATCTGTTTTATTCTTTCATTGGCTGGAGCAAAAAAAACAGGCCTCCTACACTATCAACCTAACACCATGTCGAAAACAATATAAATGAATAAATATATAATATAATATATACTAAATATATTTGTTTTTGTTTTATTCTGCTTATTCACATGGGTATGAAGCAAATTAATACATATATTCACACATTCATTTCCGTGCTCTCTCTGAAAAATAATAAAAACACAGAAAATCACGTGTCTCAATCAAATACCAACCAAACCATCAACTTACGTTAAATAACTCCTTTGCTAACTACATCAAATTACTGCCAACGGCATCCGGCGACTTGATATTGCCGATCTCAACTTCTATTACCTTTCGAACCAATTCGCACGCTTGATCTAAGCTCCATCATCACACATTTTACATGTGCATGAGCATACGCCAAGTATGCGCTGTAAGCATACATATTCAAATCACCACGCAATCAATCAATGAAAACAAGCTAAATCACCACGTGCTAGCCAGGTAAACAAAGTTCGCTTACCCACTTTAACACCACAAGTCAGATAATGTTCCTGTCTCGTCCCATCGCTGCAGATAGCTCACGACGATCCAAAGATACCCTAGAAATCCAAGAACCTAATCATAAACAACATTTACATGACTAAGCGAGATGCGCACAGGTTCGGTTTGCGAACTCGGCGACGATCGTGCAAATGTTCACTATTTTCCAATGCATCGATTCCCAATTTGATTCTTTTTCTGTTTTGTGTAAAACAATATTAGCAATGATAACAATAGGAGTAATATAATACTAAGGCTTGCATTAATGCCGCAATTAGTGATTTTACTAAACTGTAACTCTTCGACTTTCTCTGTGTTTTGAATGTTCTGAATTTCAATGTCGTCTAAAATTAATTTATCTGGAAAGTCTTTATTATTTACATTGGGGTAAGAGAATCTTTCGTTGATTTTGTGTAAAGTGTTTGAAAAATAGTGATTTAAAGCTGCAATTGAACAATTATTGAAGTGTATAAGAAAGTTTCCTGTGTAATACGCGCCTCGAGAAAGTCCCGCTTGAGTACCAATGCTATTAAAGATTGCCTTCTCCGGACCGTGGTTCAAACAGTGTTTGAGCAGTCGTAGTCTATGTATGTGCACAAAGCCAGTCAGGATGCGAAATATTGTGAGCGTGGCATGATGTGAGTAAGGATGGACTAACTACCGTATGCGTGAGTGAGTAGGTGAATATGTTGCATGATCTGTAACTTGTGTGATGAGTCAGAGTATGAGTGATACAAGGATAACAGGTTTAAAGGCTGGCACAAAAAGACGAGAGACAAAGGACTCACTCTACTGTACGATCCATTCGGGTGCGGTTCGGAGTTGCGTGAAGTAAGTTTCTAGAATAATATCGAGATTTGATTATAATTCAGGTGTGGGGTTGTAACCTTGTGCCTTGATTGAAAGATTGTGTTTCCCTTCCCCAAAAAAAGATTTAGCAAAAAGAAAATGTCTGAGAGGGATGTAAGAAGTGTCGTGACGGACGAAAATGTCCCTGAAAATCAAGAACGCGTAATAAACGGTTCAAGCATCATGGATGCTCGGGAAATTGATTTATTACGCCGGGAAAAGGAACTGTTAGTCCGAGACAACCAGTTTTTACGACGGCAGTTGGACGCGCATGATAATTCGGTATCCTTGCGTGCAAGTGTTAGTGACGCCGAAAATCCTCGCGAAATGGCCGACAACAACCGGCCATTGAAATTAGGTTTTGACGCGATCCGAAACCTAATTGAACGATTCAATCCGACCGAATCAACTAACATTGATCGATGGGTAGACAATATTTAATCGTTGGGTATTATCTACGGCTGGACGGAAAAAGAAATGTTGCTCTATGCGTCACTCCGTTTGGATGGCGCGGCATTGAGCTGGTACAACAGCAGACGTGCTAGTCTCACGGAGTGGCATATGTTTCGGGATGCCATCAAAAAGAGTTTCCCTTCGAGCAAAGATGAAGCGAACGTAATAATGAAAATATTGTTACGGCGTCGTAGAGGTGATGAGTGCATCGAGAAATATTTTTACGATGTAGCAGAAATGGCTGCTAGGATAAATTTATCAGAGCAAGCCACCATGCAGTACACAGTGAGTGGGCTAAATGAAGCGAAGCTCGTTAATAGTATGGCGGCGGTGAAGTGTGACTCTCTTCTTGAGCTGCTAAGTGCAATTAAGAGGCAGGAAGATATCAATGAACAAAATCGATATCGCGATAGGTTAGAGCGACAAAACTTGAGGGATGAGCCACCTGTAAAAAAAATACAGATGATAGGACAAGCGGGTCCATCGAAAAGAAACGAACGCGTTTTAACTTGCTTCAAGTGCCGAAAACAGGGTCATATCACGAATAAATGTCCGGGAAGTACAAATAGTAATGATAGGAAATGTTTTAAGTGCAGAAAGGTAGGACATTTAATGAAAGACTGCAAAGTGTTTGTTACCAATGCGTCATGAAATGAATGACAAAACGATGAGTATTACCGTGACATTAAAGTGGGCGGAATAATATTGAAATCTTTTATTGACCTCGGAAGTGATTGCACAACACTAAAAGAATCTGTGTGTCAACAATATGGATGGACGATCAGCCCCAGCCAGGTAATACTCACGGGATTCGGGAATCACAAAACAAAAGTAATCGGGCAATGCAAGAAAGTGTTAGAGCTTAGTGGTATATCGAAGCTAATGAATTTATTAGTGGTTAGAGATAACGTGCAAGAGTGCTCAACCATAGTGGGAAAAGACTTTCTAGACGACCCGCAAATCGAAGTTATTAAAACTTTCAAATCTCTAGAAATAAGGAGAAAAGGTGTGAATAAGCAATCCAGCGAAATTCCTAAAGAGGACGGTGACCCACATTCACCTAGTGAGAACGATCAAGTGGATATAGACAATAGAGTGACAGAGAATAATGCCGACGTGGGTGTGAATTTGAAAGAACCGTGCAATGTGCTAATTATGAAGTGTAGGAATCGGGACCTTAGTGAAGTGAAAATGGGTGAATTGAATGAACAATATAAAGGTGAACTAATAAAAACACTGCAAAAGTATGGGGATGTGTTCGCCGAATCCATAGGAGAAATTAGTAAGACTGATTTAATTAAATTGAATATTGAGGTAACAAGCTCCAAGCCAATCATTTACCGGCCTTATAAAGTTCTCTATGGACTAAAAGATGAACTGAGGAAAACAATAAGGGACCTGTTAAACAATAATATCATCCAAGAGTCAAGATCGGAATATGCTAGCCCTATTTTATTTGCACCGAAAAAGGATGGTCAACACCGTATGTGTGTTGACTATAGAAAAGTAAATGAGATCACAAAAAGAGAGCATTTCCCACTTCCTAACATTGAGGATACGCTGAATTCCTTCAGTGGAAAAAAAATATTTCACGACTCTTGACATGATAAGCGGCTATTATCAAATTCCAATCGCCAAGGAAAGTCGGAAGTATACCGCTTTCATAACACCTGAAGGCCATTATGAGTACCTCAGGGTACCATACGGACTAGAGAACTCCCTTGCTACCTTCTTACGTCTAATGAAAGTTGTTATTCCCCAAATTCCAAGTGAGTTGGGCGTCATCGTATGTTACATGGATGATATATTGCTGGCAACGAAGACATTACAAGACGCAATGAGCTCATTAGAAACTGTTTTAAGTTCATTTCGCAGGCATGGGTTGACGTTGAACTTAAAAAAATGTAGATTCTTCGAGCAATCGATAACATTTTTGGGGCACAATATATCGGAAACTGGCATCACGCCAGGCGACAGTAAAAACCATGCTGTGAAAAACTTCTAAAGACCTCAAAACGTCCGCCAAGTGAGACAGTTCCTTGGGCTCGTCGGTTATTTTCGCCAATTCGTGCGGAATTTCGCGGAAATGTCCAAGCCTCTAAATATTTTGCTAAGGAAAAACGTTGAATTTGAATGGACAGAAGAGCAGGAGGTAACATTCTTGAAGCTGAAAGCGGCTTTGAGTGAACAACCAGTTCTTGCGATCTACGATGCGGCGCAGCAGCACGAAGTACATACCGATGCCAGTCGTCATGGGTTGACCGGTATTCTCATGCAACGAGACAACAATGGTGTACAAAAACCAGTTTCGTACTTCAGTCGATGCACCACAGACATAGAGAGTCAATATCACTCTTATGAATTAGAAGCTTTGGCTGTGGTTGAGAGTCTCGAAAGATTCAAATACTATCTGTTGCATAAGCATTTCAAAGTTGTGACAGATTGCAACTCACTGAAAATGACCCACGATAAGCGGAATATCATACCACGTATCGCTAGATGGTGGTTGAAGATACAGGAGTACGAGTTCGACATGGAGTACAGAGCAGGCACGAAATTGGCTCATGTAGATGCCCTAAGCAGAAGGCCATCAGAGACAGGAGAAGAAATAGACACGGTGGCTTCGAAAGTGATGCTAATCACTGTACCTGAAACCGATTGGATGCTGACACTACAATTGCAGGATCCCTACCTTAAGCATGTGCAGCAAATACGATTGGGAGAAAAGACTGTCGGTGACGATATAAATGGCGTTAAGGGCACGTTTTGCTTGAAATATGGCCGTGTGTACAAAAACACAGATTTAGGGGACCGATTTGTCGTCCCGCGCCAAATCAGATGGCGTATCTTACGGATGTCCCACGATGAAATGGGACACCCAGCGCTTGATCGAACCGTAAATAACATGAAAAAGTATTTCTGGTTCCCGAACATGAAACAGGCAGCTAAGAAGTATGTCAACTCATGTGTTGACTGCTTATATAACCAGCGAGGTAAAGATGAATCGAATTACCAAATACACTCGCCGTTACGTGAACCAGTTCCATTTCATACACTTCATATGGACTTTCTTGGGCCGTTCCCTAAGAGCAGATCGGGGAACATGCATCTGTTAGGAATTATAGATTCGTTCACAAAGTTCATTGTGTTGCGTCCCACGAAAAGTACGACGTCAAGAATTGCTATCAAAACATTGGATGATATCTCACAATACTTTGGAGTTCCTTCTAAGATTATAAGCGATCGGGGTTCAGCGTTTACAGCAAAGGAATTCACCAAATATTGCCACGATAATGATATTAAGCATATACGTACCGCGGTCCAAACTCCTCGAGCCAATGATCGAATCGAAAGATATTTCCGCACAGTGCGAGCAGCCATTACAACAATGGCATCCAAGGAAAACCAATGGGATAAGTCTGTTCGAAATGTACAATGGGCATTAAACTCTTTGTCGCATAACATCACAAAGAAAACGCCTTTTGAATTGTTAATGGCGTTCAAACCTAGGGACATATTGCACAACAAACTTGTATTAGCATTGCAAGGGGAGGATCACGAATCTGATTCGGAGGAGGATATACCACTATCTGAACTACGCAAGAAGATACTAGGAGTGATGACAATCGCCCAGTTGAAGCAAGCGGATCGAAAGAATACAGAATAACGTACGCCACAAAAACATGAAGAAGGAGACTTAGTGTTAGTGAAGATGGAAACCAGCGCGACCGGGCAGCCACGAAAATTACAGCCAAGGTTCCGTGGACCTTATCGAATCGGTAAGGTACTCGGAAATGACCGATATCTAGTGCAGGATATAGAACAGTTCTAGATCAGTCAAAAACCCTATTCATCGGTTCACGCAGCGGAACGAATCAAGAAATGGTGCAATCTAGACGATTTTAATTGGGACGAAGAGACTGACGATGTCGAATCGGAAGACGAGTGAAAGTATGACAGAATTTTATGTTGTGTTTGGAAATATTGAAACTTAATAAATTAGAATAAAAACATAAGAAAATGTATGCTGTTGAGATTTATACCTTGCAAGGACAGAAAAAGCAAGGTCGCTGAGAGTTGAAGATAAAGTATAGTAGTGCAGACAGATGTCTGCGGCAGTGATACTCTAAATTCAGATGTAGTGGGTTCATACCCTTGAAGTTCTATCTAGCTGTGTGTGAAGGTGATAGCCCAAGAATGACATCGCGCTGTGTGCAGAGACGATGGTATGTATCTTTTCTTGCTGTGTGCGGAAAAGATGAAAACAAATTTTGGAATTCTATCTAGCTGAGTGCGAAGATGATAGCTATAAGAATGCCATCGCGCTGTGTGCGTAGACGATGGTATGTACGTTACCTTTGCGCTGTGTGCGGGGACAAAGGTTTGTGTGTAGTATAGTCAGCTGATAACACTGAGGACAGTGTTAGAGCAGGTTGGCCGAACTGTAATACGCGCCTCGAGAAAGTCCCGCTTGAGTACCAATACTATTAAGGATTGCCTTCTCCGGACCGTGGTTCAAACAGTGTTTGAGCAGTCGTAGTCTATGTATGTGCACAAAGCCAGTCAGGATGCGAAATATTGTGAGCGTGGCATGATGTGAGTAAGGATGGACTAACTACCGTATGCGTGAGTGAGTAGGTGAATATGTTGCGTGATCTGTAACTTGTGTGATGAGTCAGAGTATGAGTGATACAAAGATAACAGGTTTAAAGGCTGGCACAAAAAGACGAGAGACAAAGGACTCACTCTACTGTACGATCCATTCGGGCGCGGTTCGGAGTTGCGTGAAGTAAGTTTCTGGAATAATATCGAAATTTGATTATACCTGTAACATTTAATTTTGTTGCGTCACATGTTTGATTTAGAATAAATTTTTTAGCATTTTTAATTACAATTGTTTCGCTTTCTATTTCAAATATTTCTGTATTTTGATTTTTAACTAATTTACAATTATTTTTGTAATTGCAATGTTTCCTTTTTAGTTCGTTAAAATATGTATTTCTTTTATATGTGTACAGTGTGTTTTCTATTGCGAAAACTAGTTCATTTGGGGAACCTATTTCTTTGTGCTGTTCATTTGTTATCGGCAATACCATTTTAAAGGGACATTCGCCTTTGAAATTTTCACAAAATTGATTTTGAGATTTGTACATATTTCGATTCTATATACGCTCAAAAGTTGCCTCCTAAAATTTAATTGAGAAATTCGTAATGCAAAAAAAGTTACAGCTATATTTGTAACAGCGTATACCTATGAGTAAAAACCGGTTTCTATTCATGCGTGTGGCACGACGCGCCAGCTGCTTCTTCTCCTGGTGTAAACATCTTTGGTATACATATATGTGATATATTACTGCTCGGCAGTTGTTTTGTGTGATTCTTCGAGCAAGTACGTGTTTTTTTGAAATTCTTTTAAAATTGGCTAAAAAGTTGAAAAAAATTTCTAAACCAGGTGGTCATTTCAAAGGTAATCGGAGTACTCCTCGTTTTAAACGTAAAAACAAAAAAAGAACAGTTACTGGCAATCAGTTTAATGCAGAAAAAAATCCTGATTTACCAAGTTCCTCTGCTAAAAATTTAAAACAAGTAGTGGATTGCAACCTCCTACGGACAGCTCCAGTATGTGATTTTGTGCTTTAATTTAGTCTTTTCGGCTCTTTCTCAATATATAAAGTGCAAAGAATGTAATGGTGAAATTTCATTTACCCAGCAAAAGGGTAGAGGCCTATTTAAAATCTGTGTGGAATGTTCGTGTGATAGAAAATTCATTGAATCTTCCCCATCTATATCTCGAAATTTGTACGAAATAAATCAGAGAATCATATTTGTCTTCAGAGTTATCGGCGTAAGGTATAATTGCGTGAATATGTTTTTGAGTTTGATGGATATTCCTATTTTCGGACTCGCTTCATTATACTGCAATTTTAAGAAAACATAAAGTTTGTGAACAATGTTTTGATTTTGTTACTAAAAAAGCAGTCAAAGAAGAAATGCAATTGAATGAGGAGGCTGGCAATAAAGCTAACGTTTTGACTGTATCAGGCGACGGTACTTGGGCTAAGAGAGGTTTTACATCATTGATGGGTGTTTTTTCAATCATAGGAAAATGTACAGGCAAAATTTTGGATGTGGAGATTAAATCGTCATTTTGTCAAGCGTGAAGTGTTTATTCTTGCATGCATCACTGTTAACATGCACCATCGTTCCACTTGACCTCAGTGTTTATTCCATCATACTCCATTCTCTTCATTCTACACATCCTCATCATTCCATAATAGCCAGCAAAGCGATCAACATCTGTAAGAGTTGCAGCAAAGCTTTTCGAGTCTCGAATTCATCAATAATTTAAGGTGCTGTGGGCATTCAACTCCCGTTTGTTGGAATGGCAGCTTGGTTTTCCTCAATGGGATATGGAAACAAATCAAAAAGCTGTTAGCCCGGCTTGCGAATCAGCTGTGAAAATTGATGCTAGAAAATCATCGAAAACTCCAAATTAGAAATAAATACTGTTGCAATAGTCTATATGTCTATACCTTGATTGTTGTAGCAGGAAGTTCACGTAAGCTCTACTAGTAAGCTACAACACGTGAAAAGAGTTTATTGTAATTTGATTGTTTTTGTGAAATTGCGTGGTAAAGTGCTATTTTCAACTTATTGCAGAACGATACACATAACATTAAAACAAAAATATTTCATAGCTGATCGTAACTTAAAATGTATGCAATAGAAAGAATGATTACGGTAGTATTTCTCTATATGCTCATAATATACTGCTTTGTCTGTTAAGAGTCCATGTCTCTCAAATAGTAAGCGGCTTACCCACAGTAATTTTTCACCCCTCGCCACTGCTAAATTGACTCTAAAATTGATTCGAGAATTGTCTGTATTTTATAGTCTTGCAATTCAGAGATATCCCGATTCCATCGAGAACATGAAAAAAGAAATTCTTGCCGGCTATTATCATAAAATTTCAACAGATGCAGAGCCTCGTCACGAGTATTGCAATAAGGAGTGGTGTAAATTTTTGCAAAGAGGGGAAAAAAATTAGCCTTTTACTCATAAGCCACCACTAGATCCAAACGTTTGTGGCTACATTTTGCCAGTTTACGAGTTACTTAGTAGTGATGAGTTGCTGCAAAGGTGTCTTGGCAAAAATACGCAAAATAGTAACGAAAGTTACAACAATTTGATTTGGAACATTTCTCCGAAAAGCAAGTTTTCTGGTAAAGATGTGACTGAAATTCCAGCTTGGATCGCAGCATCCATTTTCAACGAAGGGTCGAGAACTTACCTAGCTATTATGGATCTCATGGGCATCAAAATTGGCGAAACTGCAACGGCTTTTGTGCAAAAAGTTGACAAGGGCCGTATCTCTCAAGCCAATAGGAGGAGCAATGAGCAGTCAAAAGAAGGTCGACTTAAGAAGAAAAAAGCTTTGCCCAGTCACTTAGAACAATTACTAGATAACGAGGGTCCTCAGTATTCACCAGAAATGGCCGATTAAAGATAAAAGAAAGTTTTCGACCTTTTATTCAAGAAAATTATGGTTCAAAAACTTTAAACGCGTTTTTCTCGAAACTACATTTTTCAAACTGGTAGGACATTTTTCTCCGAATCTACTTGACCGATTTTTAAAAACCAAAAAGCATTCAATTACTTATTGAAAATGGTAAACAATAAGCCTCTAAAAATTAAAAACTCCCCCTTTTTTTAAGGGGGTGACTTACCGCCAAAAAATGCGGTTTTTCGCATTTTTTCAGTAACATACATACAAAAATTTCAAAATATGAAAAAGTATGAGTCTTAGAGGCTTATTGTCTAGTTTCGAGTCTCAAGAATAGAATCCATTTGGAATTTTTCAAAGATCTGTTCCAGGAGGTCGACAATATGTCCTACTGTTTGAAAAGTAAATTTTGGACGATGCCCTCTACAGCAGCCAAGGGAAACTAAAAATGAAAAAAAATTATATTCTTTAGAGACTGTTTAATAATGTCCAAAAGAAATTTTGTCAATAAATATAATAGTTTTTTCATAATAAAATTTTTAAAAAGTGTTTTTTTTTTCAATTTTAAAGGCGAATGTCCCCTTAAGTTGGATATTTGTGAATTCAGTCGGAATTTTAATTGCCAAAATAAATACATTTTTGTGAGATTTGAAGATTCCAACTTTTACAAATTACAATTTTTTATGTCGTTATTAAATATTTTGATTTCTTCGACGGAGAGAATGTTGGGATGTAACATACCGTATCTTGCGGATGCAATATTATCCTGGATGTGTTGTATTCTGTTATTAGGAATTCGAATTCTAAATATTTGATCATAATATAAACTATTTTCATAATTGTTGTTCGAAATATTGTTAAATTGACTAGTGATTGTATGTCGTTCTCCAGTTGCAATATCTCCAAGTGTTTTAATTATGTTACTTAAATTTTTGTTAATTTCAATTTGTTTGTTTAGGTTTTTGATTAGGTTATGATTGTTCATGTCAATTATCTGAAGATGTTGATATTTTCTCTATCTTGGCTATCCATTGTTCCAAAAAAGAAAATTTTGTGCATTGCCTATTAGATTGATAAGACCTCTTCTAAGCCTTTTGTCTGACGATGTAATTGTTTTTATTTTAAATGCTAAATGCTGAAGTTCTAACAAAATAAGGTCTTTATGTTGGCCTTGTAAATGTTTTGCATTTAATTTGAATTCGTTAATTACCCTCAATTTCTCCGTAGAATCAATTATGTGTGGGACGAAACTAGATTTTGTAGGAATTTCGGCTTTGTTATGTTGAATTCGTGTAAATCCTGAAGTGTCTTCAATTCTATGTATAGTTAACTGTTCGTTGGTTAGGGCCGGTCAGATTAACAATATTGTGGTAAGTTTTAAGAAAAGCTGTAAGAGAATAGTTGAATACTCAAGTTAGCTGATGATTACTACAAAATGTTGGAAGTCTATCATAGTCAAAAGGTCAGAGTAATAATTTCCCCTGGATGATATCCAATACCATTTTATTTCGGAAATTCTGTGTTATTGTCATTTGGAACTTCATCTTTGAAATTTTTCTACTCATGTACAATGCAACCTTTCTATATCTGCAATCCCTGCACTATTGTGCGGTTTTGTTAAGTGAAGTTATACGTTTTCGGCATCTAAAAATTCATTGCCAGAAACAATTTTTTTGTGTTTTTCTACCCGTGCAAAATGTTCTTCCAGAATTTCCACTAAGGTCACATGGTTTCTATCGTTCAACCCACATGCGCACCCGAATTTCGAAAATATTTCTTCATTATAGTAAAAAGATATATTTGGATTATTTGGTTAATATCGTTTGCTGTTTCTGAAAAATTGAATTTAGGTTTGAAAAAGCCATTTGCATTGTTGTTTTCATTAAATGGCACACTACCGAGCAATATCTTAATACAATCGGTCAAGATGTTTCCAATATGCTAGTAGTCACTCCAATTTAAGCTGTGGCAGGCTCCCATATCGGACAAGAGTAAAGTCATAGTCAAATGGAATGCAGTGTCACACGAATGCATGTCTGCAACTTAAATTTCTGATGTAATTTTGAATTAACCCAGTAATGTGGATAGTTTTTCCGCAATTAGTGAAGATTGGAAACACTATCTACTTGCGCGGTTAGATTTTTGTCTTATCTTCCGGAAAAACTATTATGTAGTGCTTCCGATTGACTGTAAAGGTCCTTTGTGAAAAGGAAATGATCAGCGTGATGTATTACCAAAATACAACTGTGTTGTTTTTAAAATACCAAAGTTTTTTCTGGTAGTTTTCTCGCTTCTTCATAAGAATGATGAGTTCAAAATGAGCAAGAAAGCGTCCGCTCAAGTCCATCCTCAAGTAAGATCGCCCATTTACGTTTGTTGTAAATTTCCGAGCATAAAAATATGTAAACTAACCGAGGCGAGTTAGCGCGCAGGACTAACTTTTCCGAAAATCAACGCAGCTCACAATATATCTGCCGCATATAAAATTTCAGAGGGTACTCCTAAATTATACAGATAAAGGAAAAATGGTGTTATTCGCGAGATCAATCAAGGTTGGTTTCACCCACCAAATTGACAGTTCTTGGCGAAAAAAATGACGATTTTAAGGAGTCGGTTTGCCTTAAAATGAAAAACCGCTACCCAATCACGATCGAGTAGCAGCAGGCTGAAGAAAACCGCTTCAGCTGGGAGTGAAAATTCGACACCATGATGTTTGGCGTGACTTGGCGTTCGTAGCAAGTTCAAGGAATATAAAGCCCCTTATACAGGTAATCTTACACGTTCTCAACTCTTTTTGCTATTACCGGACCAAAAACTGTGCTCTTTTGTGACTATCAAAAGATAGTTTTCGTTCCAGATATTCAAAAGCATCTTGAAAAATCCACTTTATTGTGAAAAGACAATGAAAATTGTATGCAACGGTATAAAAGTCCGGCCCAGAGACAAAAGGGAGGTGACTCAAGTTTACAGCAATTCAATGAAATTTTTGTGTTCAGCCTTGGCTTATTAACATCAGAAAACGAATTACCTTCAGACTTATCAAAGCTTGTTTTCGTAATTATGCACTTAGAGTCAATAATTATTGCCTCCACATGTTGTTGGAACTTTCTTTTTGGAAACTGGGTCATAAAGTTGCATCTTCATGAGTTATTATCCGTACAATCCTGCGTTCAGTTTTTCTGGAATCAGGGATATTGTAAGTTTATCATTCATTGTAAGTTTTTGCTTGAAAAACCGTAGGTTTCCATGTTTCAAATCAATCAAACGAGCCTCTAAAAAAGTAAACCAGGTTTCTGAAACACTAGATGCTAATCTTTGTACACGGATGGTTGCGTTTATAAATAGGATGCGTAGAAGCAGCTACCAACAAGTGAACATCACTTGATCGGAGCCATCATCAGATAATGCATCTTGATAGCAGTAAATTTAGTTTAAACAGAAAAACAACACCACAATTTGCTAAATATATTACCTTTTAAATGCAACTACAAACAAGCCGTGTGATGCGACCCTTGGCATCCACCTGGTCTACTTCCCAGTAATATTTACATACATAGATATTAGAAATATTGCACTCAAGAATAATTATGACATTAATACTGCCTTAAATAATAATAATGAGAGGTTTTCATAACAATCATGCGAATGAGTTAATATTTATTATATCATCTACGGGAGTGTCCATTAACCACGTAGGGCGTTTGGCGGATTGCGGGTGGATTGATTTGACTGAATATTCCCACGTATCAAGTGTTTCGGGGCGAGCGAGCTTGTGGCAAGCTAAAAAGCCTTGTCTACTTTATTGGTTATTTTCATATCGACGGTTGAAGGACAAAAAAGAGCTTGCAAAAATGAATGCAGTTTTGTTATTACGCCCACTGAAGAGATTTTCTAGCATGGTGGCCATTTTGAATAGTTGTGTTCAAAATTGACATGACTTCGGCATAATCACAGAATGTGTATTTTTTCATGAGACTAATAACTATTTCTCATTTCCAATTGGTCTTGAAAAATATTGAATATGCAGTCTATACTCGGTTTAATTGCACGTAAAAAGTGAAATGTATTACAAATGATGATGGACGTACTAATTGGAATCTTACGAACACTAAAGAACAAAAATACTAGAAACAACATTTTTTCTATTTGATGAAAGGTTTCCAAAGCATATGATCTTGCTCTGTATTGAATTTAAAGCGTTGATGAGCACAAATGCAAATTTGATTGATTTTTTTGAGGGTTTTCAATATTTAAGCATTATTTTATTAAAATTCAAACACGGTACTGTGAAAACTTTTCAAAATCTGCTCAAATGATGCAAATAGTAATAAACTTTGATTGACTTAACAACAATGTCTTTAAAATAACAGATATACTATAAAGTGATATCATTCGTATCCACTCTTTTAACATGGTGACTTTGAATGTTTTTTTTCATTTTTGATTTAATTTTTTTTTCGAAAAAGTTTTGCAAGTTTCTCTACGGAAACCGATAAGGGTTTTTAAATTTCATTAACATTTATTACTGTGTTGTGCCAATCAGGTTAAAAATTTATTGTTCATGAAAATAACCCAATTTTTTGCGCTTTTTTCATTAAATTACTAAACGGCCCCCGTTTTTTTTAAATTTGACAGAATCAGAAAAATGTCAATGCGCGTCTTTTGACACCTTAACGATGCAAATTCTATATTTGTTTCATGAGATATAGCACATGATAGAAATGACCTTCAAAGGATCAAAACAGCGTACCCCCGACCGAAATGATTCAAAACTCAAGCAGCTCTTAAAATTGCAAAGACGCTTCGCACCTCAACGAAGTCGATTCAACTTTGTTAACGTGAGCTATGCTCGTAGAAAAACTGTCCACGAACTTACGAAATACACAAACACATACATACTTCTTTCTAAAAACATTTAAAATATACTCTTAGGACCTCAAAATGTAAAGATATGTTGAAAATTTCAATTTCGATTTTCGAGTCGATTTCGAAAACTTCCCATATACTGGGAAGTTAAAAAATTATAACTCTCTTGCGACCTTTTCTTACTTTTGCTTTGCAGATAGAACGGAACTTGTACAATTCTAGGAAAAGAGATTCCACAGCAAACTACAAACAAATTTTAGATGATATTCTTGGCTCTTGGATTGTATTTGCGCAGAGAAAGTAATATTACACTTAATTCTCCGCACACATCATAGCCTCCGCAAGTAACCAGATAAAAAATCTTACTGAAAAATGCTCATTTGAGTATCTTTTATTTTCTACAGGTTTTTCCGAAAATTCAACATTTTTTTACTCACTTTCCTTTTTGAGTTCATTTGAAAGTAGGCTTAAGCATTCAACGCTAATGTGGTCATGAAATTGTTTTGTATTTGTGCTTGTGTCAGTTTTGAAAAGAGATTTAACGGTGTGTAACAAATCTAACTTTCTCTACCCATTAATTTCTGAATATTTCACTTTAAGATACTTAAAATAAAAACGTGTTTACACCGAATGACTTTCCTGAAATTCAGTTTGTTAGTTAAGAATCTTTCCAAGTGTCATTCAAAATTTGCAATTAAAGGCAAATTACGGCGCTAAATTAAATTAAAATAAATATTTTTGCTGAAAAATCTGTATTATTTAGAAATATGAATCATAATCAAAAATTAAATTTTCCATTATATTATTCTCTCATTACAGGTTATTGTAAAGCCGTTTCAAAGAGATTTGCAAATTATGGGAGTCGTTGGTATTCTTGGAACTATTTGGACATTGGCATTTCTGCTCGCATTTCCAATGTTTATTTATAAACGATTAGTTTCATATGATATACCATTGACAAAATTTGGACTGTTGAGCATTGTTTATTGCATAGAAGATTGGCCTATTGAAAACGGAAGAGCTTACTATTCTGCGTTGTCCTTTTGTTTTCAATATTTATTACCAGTTGCAACTGTCACGATTGCACACTTCCGAGTTTATCGCAAGTTGAAAAACCATTTAATTTTTAAAACATCAGTCTGTGGAATCTCAACGATAAAGAGCACCAACAGTGGTCGACGCTTTGAAAATACGAACTACATACTTTTAACTGTTGCACTGATATTCGGTTTATCATGGCTTCCTTTAAATTTTTTCAACTTGTACGCAGATCTGTGTTTGACAAAGAAAACCATGCCTAAAAACTTTCTTTTTGGTTATGCAGTGTGCCACATGTTTGCCATGAGCTCTGCGTGCTCTAACCCTTTATTATATGGATGGCTCAATGAAAACTTTAGGCGAGAACTTCGCACACTTTTTTGCAGAAAATTTGGAGTATCACAATACATTGAATCTCATAATAATCTGCATATGGAGGAGTTGCGATTTATGCGAAGGAGAGCGAACAATAACAAAACTGAAGATTCCGTAGTTCCTAATGAGCCTGAAAAATCAATGAAACAATCAGTAAGTCAAATAGAACTAGACGCGTAAAAATCAATCACCATTTATAAAAATAAAACACTAGGTATGAAAATAAAAATTTGTTGATTATTCTATATTTGCTTTAAATAAAATTTATGACACAGATATTCTTCACGTAAAAGAAGCGAATAGATGAAAATGAAATAAAACATTTCTTAAAACAATTTTATAATTTTAGCAATGGATTGACATCTAAAAAAGCATCTGTAGACATATACCTAGAAAAACTTACTGAGAAAATCCAATTTGTCAATGAATATTTTGATATAACTCAATTTTCTTAGCCCAATTTGTTACCCGAACGGGAAAACTGAAATGAAGTTCATATGGTTACATTCCTTTTCTTTTGGCTGATACATAAGATTTTTGAATGGATCACATGTTTCATTTGCTGTTTATTAAGGTTTCCTAAAACCTGATTGGACAGATGTTTGATGAACTGTTTGATAAGTTGTCTGAAAAGATTCCCGAGGAGCTGATTAAAGACCTGCTTTGGCAGCTGCAACAGAGACTTGATATATCCATATTTAAAAACAATCCAGTAAAGCAGTTTATAAACAGATCAACTATGTAAAAAAGCAGTTCGAACCAGTTTAACTATATTAAACTGATTGTCATTTATTGCAAATAAGCAACTGAAAGCGGTTTGAAAAATAACAGAAGCATTTTATTAAATTACACGCTTTAAAAAATATTGGGAACCATTGTAGACGCTTCACGCTATCTCTCGAATCATTATTTCTGCTACCTTTTACACAATAAACAAACCACTGCACAAAATGCTAATGTACATTGAAACTTGCTGCTAGATGAGGATTGAACGCTGCTAAAGACAGTTTCGCAATAGATATGCAATGAAGCTGTAAGAAAACAATTTTGAATAAAAGCAATTATCGATTTTAAAATACACCAATGTTTTCACTATTGATTAGTTTTTATTTGATAAAATTTGTTTTTAAACCTACATGAACATGTTTCAGCGCACTTTAAGCAATGTATGAAATACCACCTGTAAAGTGGAGAGTATGTGCAACAAAGAACGTTTTGAGCTGGACAGTTTGGACCTTCTAAATTATTAATATCCACCGAACGTGGTTTTTTGTTTTAGGAAAATATGTCGGTTCATTTAAATTGCAACGATCAATTCTTTCACGTCTTAATAGTCATGATATGAAATGATTACCGACAGATTAATTTAAATCATTTATTCTTTCTCATCAGTCTTACGGTTCTGTTGCTGCTGATGATGTATGTATAGGAAAATAAATGTTGAAATGTATAAATGTGTAAATGTATAGGAAAATAAATGATAAAATTCGGAATTTAAATGTGCTTCGACTCAGTCAAAAAGCTGCTATCGAATGAGTTTTTATTTTTCTCATATGTTTTATATGTTTGCAATATTAAAATAATGAAGTGTAATTTTTTTAGCTGTAACCAAGTTTTCACCGTCGAAGTGTGATGAATAATACCATACATTAAGCTAGTTCGATTTGCTCGACAGCTTTTAAAAGATTTGAAAAAGTTTAATCGTTCAACATCAGTCTCGCTTATGTGCGGTGTACGCCAAATTAGTTGAATACCGAATTTGATATCTTTGATTGTAAATACAGCACTAGGCCCGTTGCTCACTTTAGCTGGCTGGCCTGGCTGGCTGGATGTGAATTTTCAAACTGTGTTCTGTCAGCTGCTCACTTTGGCTGGCTGGATGGATGCGAAAATTAGAAATGACATTTTGAATTGAATTTGACATTGTTTATTGAGACGCGATCGAACAGCCAACAAGTGTAGACGTATATTGTCGCCTCTGTGAATTTAACCCAATATAATCCAAATGCTAGCTTGTGATTTAGTATACCTAGCGATTTATTTAGTAATTGTGTAGTCCGATTAACTTAACTGAACAAACGGTGGACAACCAAAGGGAAGAAAACGCAAGTAAACCGGTTTCTGAATTGACAGTGAGTGTGTGCGGCGTTCGGAGCCCATTTTGCATAATAATAATTGTTTCAGTGAAAGAACGCTTATTGCGACTGTGGTAGTATATGGACGCTGAATCGGCGCCATTTTTTTTTCAAACAGCATAGTGCTTATACATAAAAAACAATTTTGGAGCCGCAAGAGCTTCTTAACCTCGCTAATAATGAAGCTAACGTATCGATAGCCTGTCGAAACGCGGAGCGAGAATTTTCTACCGATACCCAGTCCGTGGGCAGAGATGAAAGCCCCAGCATGCCTCAGGCGTTAGCCTACTCCAGCGGTCCAGACGAGGAGACTTCGTTTCAACCATCTCTCGTTACCCATTGGGTAATAGGTACCGGCAGCAGCGCAGCTAATTCTTCCTCCAGAAAAAGGAAGGACTCCAATCCAAGGCCCAGAGGCAAAAGTCTGGCCAAACGTTCGGCCACGGATACTGGCATAGAGGAGCCCGCCAACAAAGCTGATACAATGGAAGTGGAGCACAATCTTACTTTGCCGCAGGGGACAATAAGCAAGCTAAAACAGTGCGGCGTTATGGTGGTTCAAAAGGAAAATTCCACCAGTAACAGTATCAACTCAAAGGACGCTAACGGTGGCCTGCACGGCTTCAGCTCAGAGGAGGAAAGAAGGAACTACATTGATCGTAACTTGTTGAAAGACGATTTTAGACCAGCAACAGGAAGGTTAGTCGCCAGATCAAATAGTAATAAGAATCAAAATACACTCTCCTGTAACCCCTCCCAATCTAACCCTGAGGTAAACAAAAGGGGAAATTATTTCCAACCATTGGAGAAAGGAGCCCCATCTGAAGGTACTCACTCAGCGCGTGATGATATAGCCATCCAAAAGGTAGTTTCGGTGCAAAACAAAGCCAAACCCAAGTGGTGTCCTCCCATTTTTGCCAATAATATTTGGGCAAAAACAATCCTTGAAGCGGTGAAAATAATAAACCCGAAAACCGAAGTTCTAATTAAAAGCTTCTCTAGATCTCGGCACACCATCATGGTCAACGATCCCTCCACTCATAAGGAGCTGATCTTGCACTTCAAGTGCCAGCCTCTGGCGGAGGCATTCTCATATCCCCCCATATCCGAAAGGAAAATTAGTATTATGTTACGGGGAGTATCCGCTGACTTTGATCCGCAAGAGGTGGCCGCGGATATTACCCGTCAAAACAAAAACATTGGCATCACTGAAGTCAAACGCTTCGAGACCCAGTGGGCCAAATCTCACGGAATCACCATGGATCTGTTCCATATCACGCTGGATTCCCATGAATCCTTAGAAGCCACCAAAAAAATAAAAATAATTTTGCACACAAAAGTGCGCTGGGAGAAGCCAAAAAAACAGAAGCTTACCCAATGTCACCGCTGTCAGCGGTTTGGTCACACCTCGAAATACTGCGGTTACGCGCAAAGATGTGTGAAGTGTGGAAACGATCACGAAGGAGGAATCCCTTGCAAAAGGGTGGTGGATGACGCAGAAGCTCCTCCCCCCTTCTGCACAAACTGCCAAACAGAAGGCCACCCGGCGAGCTTCTCGGGCTGCCCCGTGTTTCAGTTAACTCTGAAAAGGAAGGAGGAAAGCAGACTGTCAAGAATCCAGCGCTCTGAGCAAAAAAGATGGGATGATGCCAGAGCACAGAACCTCTTCACAAAAAATAACCCCGCTCAACCACTCTTTCGTACTCCCGGCATGCACAACCCGAGGACCTCTTTTGCGGATATCGTTAAGGGCTCGAGGCAACAAACCGGGTCAAACATCAACACGGAAGACAAAAGATCTCAGGAGGGCCGCCCCGGAAATCTCTTCGGTGAGTTCCTTGATGAGGCCAATACTCTATTCGGTATGCCGCTTGGCGATCTTCTTGAGAAACTTTGCAACTTCTGGCCGAAATATAAGCTTATAAACAATAAAACTAACAAAGCAGCCGCGTACATCGGCTTTCTAGCGGAACTTCCTCTATTCAATGGGTAGATGGGGTTTTGCTAATCTAAACATGTGCTCCATTCGTGATCAGGCTAGGAGAAAATTCCTCGAAAATTTTTTAGCAGAAAATAAAACAATAATAGCATTCGTAACCGAAACCAGGTTGCAGGATATTCATAGACTGAAAGCAAAGAAATACAAAATATATAGAAACGACAGTCATGCGGGTGCCGCTATGTACATAAAGAAGAACATACAGGTGACACATATTAACCCTCCCCCGTCCCTATCTATCATCTCAGCGGTTATGACTATGGTCAGAGTAAGCGGCCTCAATAGCAACAGTCTTTCCCTCCTTCTCTGTTCACTGTATATCCCCTCAAACATAGGGGCGGCAATCATCCCCGAATTGAACGCAATACTCGATAGAGCCAAGGATTTTGATCTCTACATTATTGCTGGCGATTTCAACGCACGGCACTGGGGATGGGGAGACGATACCATCAATCGGAACGACAGAGCCCTACACGAATGGCTTTCGGGGGAGACATCTCTGTTTGTTCGCATGATTAATGCTGGGGTTCCGACTTTCCCTGCCAGCGACGGCTTTCTGGACAACTATCTTGTTTCTAATCAAATCCTCATGGCTGTAACCTCTCCGCCGCGCTGCTTCGTTCTTCCCACCATATCTGACCATCACGCTATTATGCTTAACATTGAAATCAGGGCGAGTGCTCCAATATGTGGACAAGAACTCATGGTCAGATCTCTCAAGAATGTCGATTGGGATCTCTTCAATTCCGACCTCCTCGAACATTCTCACTTACAAATCCCGTCTGATCACAACCTGAATAATCACGAGATAGATGATCACATCGAGTCTCTGACCACCACCATCCTAGAGGAATTGGATAGGCATGCCCCGATGCATCGTAAACCAGTTGGAAAATACGGCACCGTATCAGATGAAACCCTGGAGCTTATCAGAGTAAGAAGAAGAGTACTCAACCGTCTCAAGAAAATTTACCATAGAGAACACAACAGGGAAAACCCAGAGAGCCATCAACTCAGGGATTTAGTTAAAGTGCTCAATAAATCTATCAGCAGATTAACTAATAGAGATCTAAACTGTAAATTTAGGGAACATCTGTCAGGTATCAAAAATGGACCTAATGTATACAAGACCATAAACGCTATAACTGGCAGGAAAAGGTTAAAGTGCTCCGTGGAAAACGCAGAAATCATACACAATGGAGTTGTATCCACTGAGCTGAGGGACAAACTCGATACCTGTGCCAACTTCTTTGATGAAGTTTACACAGGAAGGGATGATGCAATACCGGGTGATCTTTTACAGACAGTGAAAGCGGTCACACAATCCTTCAGAACAGGCCACCAAGGATCAACAGTCACTATATTCTCTCCCACTAACCTCGCCCACGACCCGAGCCTACCGGAAAGTGGAGTTTCACGCTTCCTATCCTCCGAGAAAGAGCTGCGGAGTATCATCGAAAGGGGTAATGGGAAAAAATCGTTCGGACCTGATGGTCTCCCGAATTACATTATCAAACGATGCGCTAAAACGATTGCGAAGCCACTAGCAATTCTTTGCAATAACGCCATTAACAATGGATACTTCCCCAAACCCTGGAAAATTGCGAAGATAATTCTGATACCGAAAGGAAAATTCAAGGGACGAATCGAAGACCTCAGACCCATCTCGTTATTACCCAACTTGGGAAAAATATTGGAGAGAATAATTCTCATGAGTTTCACCTCCTTCTCTCTTCCTCACATACCTAACTCCCAATTTGGCTTCCAACCACAACACTCAACTGTACACGCAATTCTAAACCTGCAAGACCACATTATAAAAAATCTCAGGCGCAAACGATGCACTGTGGCATGTACACTTGACCTCAGAAAGGCGTTCGATTCCGTCTGGGACGAAGGTCTCACATACAAACTTCTGCAAACGAGCTGCCCTCCCCAAATAAGCCGCATCTTAGACAATTTTCTATGCGACAGGGAAGGCTATATTGAAATCAGTGGTGAAAAATCCAATAGGGTGAAAATCCTTTCAGGAGTTCCACAAGGCTCGATTCTCGGCCCCTATTTATTCAATTTCTTCATCCATGACTTTCCAGTCGAATTGACAGCCAATAGCGGAAACCTAAACCCTTGCTCACACGCGTCGCTGTACGCAGATGATACTCTTATTTATGCATCGGCGAGTTCCCCAATAAAAGCACGGGACACACTACAAATACACCTCAATGAAGCTGAAAAGTTTCTCACTAAGTAGGGTCTTAAACTCAATGCCGATAAATGTGAGTTCATATGTTTCCGCAACGCATCCGGAAAGGCGAGCCCTAAAACAATCCCTGAAAGCAAACTCGTAACCGTCTGAGTTGGGGGAATGACATTGACCCCCAAAGATAGCATTAGATTCCTTGGAGTCGACCTACACAACAGGTTGAAGGTCAATCCGCATGCCAGGACTCAACTAACTAGATCTCAGCAGGCTGCCTCCTCTCTGGGTTGCTTGCTAACTTCCAAGTCTGTATCCATTTCAGTCAAAACTCTCATGTATAAATGTCTCATCAGACCTATACTGTCTTATGCATTCCCAGCCTGGTTCACAATTTCACCCTGTGTGGCCAAAGCGATACAGATCTTTGAAAGGAAGATACTGAGAAAATGCCTATCAAAATATAGAAGACCCGACAAAAAATTCTTCAAGAATGCTACACTGTACAAAGAATCGGGAATCAAACCATTCCTATATTACACCCTGGGCCTGGCACACAAACAACTCAAGAAAGCTTCGGTACACGATAATACCAGAATAAAGGCTATCGCAGAGACGAACCCGTGGGAACCATATCAAAACAACCTCGAATATTACATCTCCCCCTTCTCCGTTCTAGTGAAAAAACCCCATATCCTCTTCATCCCTTCTGATGATGATGAATTTACTCCGAGATTTTATGCAAACCCCACGCCAAGAATATACAGAGGATAACCCACTGTCTATCCCCGGTTTATATTATAATTATATAGTAAAAACTAGAAATTAAGTCATAACAGTGTCAAAGAATTTGCATTATCTAATAATATAATGTTACAGTTAGCTTAAGATACACGCAACTATGTTACCTCTAGAAGGTTTTGGGTGGAATGGGACTCTTGAATACAACAGGCAGTGAGCTCACTGTGACCCGTACCTCTTGTCACTCTGATGTGATGTGTCCCTCGGACCTGACTCGAGTCCCACCCTACCCTACCTTTAACCTAAAGATAAAAAAAATGAAAACATGCAATATAATTAAATAACAATATATATAATTAAGTAAGATGTTCATACTCTATGTATCTATGAAACCGAAATGTTAACAAGTTTTCTTCCAAAACTGAAGTCACATGCTTCCTTTATGTTAAATATATTAACTTTGTATATCTCTTCTATGTCCTGCGCAATGAACGTTAAAAGGGACAAATGTAAATATAGGTTACAGTTAAGTTAGAATTAAGTTTAGATAATAAGACCTTAATTATTTATTTATTTATTTACTCCTCAATACGCAAGAAGGCCAACGGGAGCAATTGGCAACCATCAACATGTAACGATTTCAAATGATGTTACTGGCCTTTGGCCGAAGAGTAAATATGTAACTAAATATGTAGACGGATATAAACCTGCAATCTGTCAAAAATATGTCTTGTCATGTATTCAATAGTAACACATAACCTGAAATGTACAGTATTAAGTCTCAATAAACTTCTTGATCTTGATCTTGACATTTTGAATTCAGCTTTGGAAGAGTTGTGGAGCCCCGCAAGCTCCCGCGCTTAGCAGAAAGTTCACGATCGGCAGAAAGCTCACGGCGCAAGCAGACTCTGCTCCCGCGCCAGCTTTATGCCTGTGGGCCGACGACTCGGCCTGTTCCTCGCTAGCCGTGACTGCATCGACACGCTCTTCCCGCCGACACGAGTCTCGGTGAACTCAACCGCATTGGCCGCGATTGTAATGTTAAATAATCGAGTAGTGCAATAAAGAGACTGCAAAGTGGTGACCCCGCGAACACACAAACATTAAAGCCAGTGCGGAAAGTTACAGTGATCCTCTGCACGCGGTATTGTCCAGTGCCGAATATACTTTTAGCAGTGATCCCCTGCACGCGGTATCATACGGCGCCATTACAGCCCGACCACGCTACTTTTCGTGTCCGCGAGTTTCGCTAACCCCAGCCTCCGAGATGCTTTGTGGCGACGATGAGTCAGCACGCATCGCCGCATTGCAGCGGGCTCAAGCTCGCGACGCGTTGCAGCAACTCGCCGAACGTCAGCCTCAGCCGCCGCCGTCGGAACAGCAGATCGAGCAACCACAGCTCTCAGCCGGGCAACCAAATGCCACACACGGCGTCAACGTCGTCAGCCACTGCAAGCTACCACCATTCTGGCGCTCGAATCCAGAACTCTGGTTCTTCCAGGTGGAATCGGCCTTCCAGGTGCACCGCATATCAAACGATGCTTCGAGGTATCACCTGGCCGTCTCAGCCCTCGACTTCGACACCATATCCGAAGTGTCTGATATCATCCGCAAACCTCCGGACTGCAACAAATACGCGGCGTTGAAGACGGCCGTGCTCGCTCGCCTCACAGACTCGCCAGACGCGCAATTGCACAAGCTGCTCACTGGCGTCGAGCTTGGCGACAAACGCCCCTCTCAGCTCCTTCGCCACATGCGATCTCTGGCCGGGACGCGCGTTGGCGATGACGTCTTGCGCGTCAAGTGGCTTGATCTGTTGCCGCAGCAGACACGGCGTATGCTGCTGCTAATCAAAGGGCAAACGCTAGAGGAGCTTGCCGCAGTTGCTGACGAGGCGCACGACATGGGACCAAATGTCTGCGCCACTTCGACATCACCAGCACGCTCGCCCATGCCTTTCGCCGGCAGAGGACCACCCGCCAAGTCGACATCGACAGACCTCATCGCCGAGGAGCTCGCCGCTCTGCGTCTGGCAGTCGCTCAGCTGACAGCGATAACTCGTGAGACGTTACAGCAGCCCCGCACCACCGCCCCTGCTCAGCGCGGCCGCTCCAGATCGCGAGGCCGCTACCAGGAGGAAGGGCGCGCAGCAACCCCGGGAACCGATCCGCGATCAGGCCTCTGCTGGTATCACACCACATACGGCGCTGCGGCGCAGCGCTGCAGATGGCCATGCGCCTCGCGAAATCAAGCCGCTACCACACCCTCGGAAAACTAAATACGCCGGCGCTGTATTCGGCGACCACCGCCGGCGAATTTTCGGATAAGCGCCTCTACGCCGTGGACCGCAATACGAAGACCCGCTTCTTAGTCGACTCGGGCTCCGTTGTCTCCATTTTGCCCAAGCAGTTCGTCGCCAAGCCGCTGCAGAAGCAGAGTCTCGTGCTCCAAGCAGCCAACGGAACGCCAATTGCCACGTTCGGCACGCAACTATTGACGCTGAATCTTGGCCTTCGCCGACCCTTCCAGTGGCCGTTTATCATTGCCGACGCTCAAACCGCCATCCTGGGAGCCGACGCGCTCAGCCGCCACGGCCTGACTTTGGACTTTCGCCAACGTCGTCTCCTCGACGAGCGCACTAGTTTATCGACTGTCTGCGCAGTCGGACCAGTACCAGACATACACTCGATCAAAGCAATCTCAGGAGCTCTTAAAACGCCGGACGGCCCTGAAGGTGAGCTCTATAAGCGAATCATCGACAAGTTCTCGTGCGCCACCCTGTCACCAGGTGAGATGGCCTGCATCGCCGACTTGCCAGTGCATCACCAAATTATTACGACCGGACCGCCGGTTTTTGCTCGACCACGTCGCCTCGCAGGAGAACGTCTCACTGCGGCGAAACAGGAGTTCGAGCATCTGCTCGAGCGCGGCGTCATCAGGCCTTCCTCGAGCCAGTGGGCCAGCCCTCTGCACATGGTGCCCAAAGAGGGCAACAAATGGCGCGCCACGGGAGACTACCGCCAGCTCAACGCATGCACCCGACCCGACAGATACCCTTTGCCGATCATCGAGGATCTACTCCAGGACGCCAGTGGTACTGTCTTTTCGGTCGTGGATCTCCAACGGGCCTTCTACCAGATCCCCGTTGCACCGGATGACATCCCCAAGACGGCAGTGACTACGCCATTTGGGTTGTTTGAGTTCGTGGGAATGCCTCTCGGGCTTCGTAATGCAGCCCAAACTATGCAACGGACGCTCAACCACCTGTTGAGGAAGTTGCCCTTCGTTCGCGTCTACCAAGACGATATTCTCGTCGTTTCGGACGACCACGAACAACACCGAAATCACCTGGAACAGCTCCTCGAGCTCTTGCAGGCGACCAAGCTTCAGGCTAATTGGGGTAAATGCCAGGTCGGTCTCTCAGAGGTCATCTTCGCCGGCTACCTAGTCAGCCAGTCAGGTTTCGGGCCACCTGCCTCCAGGACTCAAGCCATCACCGACTTCACGCGACCAGCAGATTCGTCGCAGCTTAGGCGCTTTCTCGGCATGCTCAACTATTACAGACGATGTATCCCCCATGCCGCCGAGCTTCAAGCACCGCTTTCTGAGATGCTCAAGGGTTGCACCAGGAAGCAGACTAAGCTAACCTGGACATCAGACACCGACGAAGCTTTTTCGCGATGCAGGCAGAGCATTGCCGCCGCCACCACCTCTGCCTACCTCTCGTCAACCCAAACTCTGGCCTTGCGCACAGACGCTTCCAATACAGCCATCGGTGCAGCCCTGGACCAACTACGACCGGACGGGGCCTGCGTCCCCTTAGGTTTCTTCTCCAGAAAACTGACGGAGACCGAGCAGAAGTACTCGACATATGACCGCGAGCTTCTCGCAGTGTTTGCAGCCATCAAGTTCTTCCAGCGCATCTTGGAGGGTCGTCAATTCACCGTCTATACCGACCACCGACCGCTCGTCTTCGCCTTGACGCAGCGTTCCGACAAAGCATCACCCCGCCAAGCCAGGCAGCTTGATTTCATCAGCCAATTTGACACCCGGCTCGTATACACTCCTGGAGAAGAGAATCCAGTAGCCGACGCTTTGTCACGAGTTGAGTCGGTCGCCATGCCAACGGCTATCACACCGAAAAACATCAGCGACGCCCAGACCAACGACGAGCAGCTTCCCCATCTTCTGGCCAGCGCACGGATCAAGCTCCATCGCTTCGAGCTCGACGACCACGCTGCATATTACACAGAGCACAACGGCGTCATCAAACCGTATCTGCCGCTTTCACTTCGTCGCCAAGCATTCGATACGGTCCATTCCCTTTCGCACGCCAGCGGTCGTGCCACCGCCAAACGAGTAGCCCTCAAATATTTCTGGCCAAGCCTACGCAAGGACGTGTTCCAGTGGGCCAAACAATGCGTTCCCTGCCAGAAGTCGAAAGTGCATCGGCACAATAGAGCCGAACTAGGCAGCTTCAAGACGCCCGACAACCGCTTCGACCACATTCATCTCGACCTCATCAAGCTGCCACTATGTGAAGGTTACGATCACTGCCTCACCATCGTCGACCGATACACTCGTTGGCCGCAAGCAGTGCCTGTACGCGACACAACCGCCTCAACGGTCGCTCGAGCCACCTACGACAACTGGATTAGCTTTTTCGGCACTCCACTTGAGATTACGACCGATCAAGGCACTCAATTTGAAGCCGCGCTGCACCGCGAGCTCTCTCGACTTTTGGGCGCAAATCAAGTCCACACCACACCATATCATCCCCAGTCGAACGGGATGGTTGAACGGATGCACCGCACCCTCAAGGCCTCTCTAAAAGCCACGCTTCATGCAGCTTTCAGCAGCGCGCCAGAGGTTCCGTGGCCGAAGGTGCTGCCAACCGTTCTCCTTGGTATGCGAACCACCTTCAAGGAGGATCTACAGGCTTCTGCAGCCGAAATGGTATTTGGCACGTCCCTTCGCATCCCTGGAGAATTCATCGCTCCGCAGCCCGTGTCAGGGTTCAGCCCGAAGGATTTCGTTGCAGACCTCCGGCGCCTGTTCAACGCAATCCATCCAGTTCCAGCATCTAGACACAGCGATCAGCACCCGTTCGTGTTTAGAGATCTAGCCAGCTGCGAATATGTTTTTCGCCGCATCGATGCAGTGAAGAAGCCGCTACAACAGCCGTACTCGGGGCCACATCGCATCATTGAAAGGGTTGACTCGCGCACTTTCGTCGTGGACGTCAACGGCAAAGCCAAAACCCTTTCAACCGAGCAGTTGAAGCCGGCCTACCTCGCCCCCGCAGATGCGACGCTGCATCCAGAGCAGCCGGTCACGCAAGACACGCCGGCCGCACAAGACATGTCGGCTGCACAAGACACGTCGGCTGCACAAGACGCGCCGGCTGCACAACACGAGCAGCCACCGCCACACTTGCCGCCGTCCAGTCCGCCAACGACGCAAAGCACGCCAGCCATCCGTCAACCGCTTCTGCCACAGCCGAATATCTTGACGAGGAGAGTCAGATTTTCACTCCCTTCGCACCAGGCGAAGATCATTGGGGAGGGAGTGACTGTGGAGCCCCGCAAGCTCCCGCGCTTAGCAGAAAGTTCACGATCGGCAGAAAGCTCACGGCGCAAGCAGACTCTGCTCCCGCGCCAGCTTTATGCCTGTGGGCCGACGACTCGGCCTGTTCCTCGCTAGCCGTGACTGCATCGACACGCTCTTCCCGCCGACACGAGTCTCGGTGAGCTCAACCGCATTGGCCGCGATTGTAATGTTAAATAATCGAGTAGTGCAATAAAGAGACTGCAAAGAGTGAATGTCAATTTTGAAGTATTTTGTGAAGCTATAATTATATACCATATACAAAGAAGAAAAGTGAAGTGAAAATGATGTCTCAGGGGCAGATTGTAGCAAAAATGGAAATGGAATCAGATTCTTCTGATGAAGAATTTGAAGAAAACATTTTGGGTATGGTCTACATTCATCTATAAGATTTATTTTACCGAATATTGTTGATTTTCTTAAAATATAATATTTTAGTTTTATTAAAGATGGTGTTCACATTTTGTTTCAAATTGAATTTTGTACGGAGAATTCCATAAACTTTTGCCAGATTTGACAGACAAGGAATTTTTTTCGTTACATGAGAGTAAATAGACAACAGTTTGAAGATATTCACAGTTAAATTGAAAAAGAAATAAAAAAAGAAAATACGCTTTTTAGACCAACAATTACGACAAGAGAAAGGTTAGCAGCATGTTTGAGGTAAGTAAAACAACTTATTTGATTTTAATACATTTACTTGCTTTAGAAAATATGAACAAGATTACTTATCAAATTGCAAAAAAGTAGACATAAACGTCGAGTCGTTAACAGTTTTGTTTGAAATAATTGTGTTCTGCAACCCTGGCTCTTCCATATTTCTCGGTATTGGTGATTTTGACAATGTTTCTTCGAAGTCAGGTAAAGGTGTAGACGATAGTGGACTGTCGGGGATATGTGCTTCTTCGTAGTTCATAACCATTTCAAAAATCTTGCGTTTGATTTCAAGTTGCTGTGATTTATGTAAATTTATACATGTCTCGTACATAGAAATGGAAAAAATGGTATAAAGCTGGATTTTTTACATTAGCTTGCTTCTCTAATAACGTAGTTCTGTTATTACTACGTTCTTTCCGTTCAAGAAAATTTTGTTTTAAAATGTCGAGTATGCCATTTTTATCCTGCTTCTTGAATTTTTTACGTGGGTTAGATGAAACTGTATTGTTTTCGCTATCAAGACATTCTGAAAGCGAGTTCAATTCCACTACATTTTCACTGACATTGCTTTATGTTGGTGACTGTGTTGTGAATTCCTTCAGAAATTCCATTTGGTCCTGGTATTACCATTTCTTTGTATATGAGCTAGCTTGTCCGCTTTTGGTTTTTTGTCGCTTTAACGCTTCTCGGTGGGAATCACGCAATTTCTTCCAAATAGCTTTAGCATGTTCACATGAAATTATTTTAACATACATTATATATCATATTATTGCTTTTTATATAGATGTTTTGCAACAGGCTGTTTCATTCATGATTTATCTTTTAATTATCGAATTGGAGAGAGTAGAATTGGTCGAATTATAGAAGAAGTGTGCGATGCTATATGGCTGAAGGTGCAGCCAACAGAATTACCAGAACCAACTGGAAGTTTCTGGCTTGAAAAAAGCCAGGAATTTCAAGCAAAATGGGACTTTCCTCATTGCATTTCCGCAGTGGATGGAAAGCATGTAGTTATACAAAAGCGACTAAACTCCGGGTCAGCATACTTTAATTATAAAAAAACATTTTCTGTGGTATTGATGGCTGGAGTAGATGCTTCTTACAAGTTTACCCTTATTGATATTGGTGCCGAGGGAAGATTTAGTGATGGAAGCATTTTTGCAAACAGCAATTTTGGAAAACGGCTACATTCGAAGGCTTTAAATTTACCGAACAATACTTCATTATCAGCAAGCAACGTTTCTTTACCATACGTGTTTATTGGCGACGAAGCATTTCCTTTGATGAAGAATTTTATGCGGCCTTTTCCGGGGAAATACACCACTACGCAACAAAAAGACGATTATAAAATCTTTAATTACAGGCTGTCCAGAGCTCGTCAAATAGTGGAGTGCACATTTGGAAAATTATCCGCAAGATTTAGAATATTTAAAAGACCTTTTCAAGTAAGCGTTTCCAAAGTAAAAAAAATAATCAAATCAATTTGTGTTTTACATATTTATTTACGAGGACAATCTACTTTGGAACACCAAAAAGACGATTATGACAATAATGACTTTGACGATTCCAATCAACAATTGCTTGAAAACAGTGTTAATTGTGAATTAAGAAGTACAACACAAAGTTTCGAGATAAGAACAAAGTTTATGACATACTTTTGTTCTTGAGCCGGTTCCTTGCCATGGCAGATTCAAGCGATTCGAAAAGGAAGATATTGACTATAAATTAGAATAAAACACTTTTCACGTTAAATAAATATGTCATTCATTACATTTTTTTTTTCTACTTAGCATTTTTAAAATCACATTCCATTGCAATTTGTGCCCATAAATTATTCTTCAACTTGTTCATTTTATAATTTTCATTAGTTGTGTTGTAAATTTCTTCGTGCTTTTTTGCACATTCGATTAATTTCTCTTTTTGTTCGGTCGTCATTTTAATTTCACACTTATAGACAAACTACAACTTTACTTTTCTTACTGATAACGAAACAGCTGTGAGTTAATTTGTTCCGTTGCTCACTTTAGCTGGCTGGCCTGGCTGACCTGGCTGGCTGGATGTGAATGATCAAAAATGCACAGGCATAGATGGAGTGCCACTCACTTTAAAGAGGCAGTGTGCTTGATCAGTATGAGCTGCGTAGTTGGTACAGCTTGACCCCTGGATGTACCAGCTAGGCCATCCCGTACATCTCAATGAATTCAGCAATTCAGCACACAGCCTCGCTAAAGTGAGTGGCGCTCCATCTATGCCTGTACATTTTTGAACATTCACATCCAGCCAGCCAGGCCAAGCAGCTCCGAGGACACGCACTACCCGGGCTGTGGGTATGCGACTGACAAAGCTGATCCACATACACCCCAAACTGTCCGTCAACTGCAGTGCCTGTAGACGACAGGCTCCTAAGCTGAGTAATCAACTCATTTCAACCCTTTAAATCTATTGGAATGGACAACATCTCGCCTGTTGAGGTCCAGCAGGGAATGTAGCGCCACCATGGCTAAAACCCATCTTTAAAGCATGTTCACAGATGGCTTTTATTCCACAGCGGTGGCAAAAGCTACAATATTATTCATACCCAAAGCGGGCAAGACATCCGACTCCTCACCTAGGGATTACATACCTATCAGTCTCATCTCTTTTCTGCTGAAAACTCTGGAACGACTGATAGAGATCCAGCTGAGAGCTGTTCTGAAACCACTCTCCAAAGCGCAGCACGCATACACAAAAAGGAGATCGGTTGAAACAGCTCCTCCCTCACTCATCAGCTACATCGAGAAATTGCGAAGCATCAAAGAATACATGCAAGCGGTTTTTAAAGACATTGAAGGGGCTTTCAACAATGCAAGCGGTTTTTAAAGACATTGAAGGGGCTTTCAACAATATCAGCCATAAGGCTATTGGCAAAGCACTCGGGGAAAGCAATGCCAATGACAACCTGATAGGGTTCATCTGCTTAGCAGCAGGAACATCAACTCCACGCTAGGAAACAGTATCTTAAGAAGAAGGATTTGCAGAGACACACCACAACGTGGAGTGCTATCGCCCTTTCTATGGAACCTAGTGGTGAATAAACTCCTGTCAAAAATAGAAGCGACTGGCTGCAAAGTCGTAGCCTATGCCTATGATGCTGGAGTAGCAATATCAGGCAAAGTCGTTAACAACCTATCGGAAAGACTTAACTTTGCCCTAGGTATTCTTACCAAATGGAGCAAATAGTGCTGTCTAAAGAATAATGCACAGAAAACGCAGTTCGTGCTCTTTACAATAAGGAACGAAATTTCACGATTTGTTCCACCTATTCTTAATGAGACAAGTCTTAATCCATCTCATATGGTCAAATATTTTGGTCTGATTTTAGACTCCAAACTCGCATGGAAAGAAAAAATAGCAGAAAGAGTGCGTCAAGCGGCATGTGCAATCTACTGCTGCTAAAGAGCTGTTGGGAAAAGATGGGGATTGAAACTCAAAACTGTATCATGGCTCTATACAGCAATAGTGGAACCCATCTTTCTGTATGACGCGCTTATTTGATGATCAGCGATGGCAAAAACATCAAGCGCGAACCTGGTTTAAAGGTCAGGGGGACTGCAGCTATTGCAATTATAGGGGCTATGCGTACTATCCCGACAAAGGCATTGTTTATGCTATTAAATTTGCTCCCGGCAGAGCTGCTCACGAAACAGCAGGCCAAGTGCTCTGCTATTCGATTGAAAGCTCTAAATCTCTGGCGTGATGGAAATATCGGCCACTCCACCATATTACGGAGGGATGAACCAATGCCAGAGAAAGTAGACCTAACTTCTCCGAATCCCTGCTTCCACCACAGTTTCAAGTCCGTCATCCAATCATGAATCATGGAAGGAAAAAGGATACAGGGATTGGTCGACATCTACACTGATGGATCAAACCAACTTGTCCATCCACACAAGTTGGTTGTAGCAATTTCTCCGAACAGCTAGCCTTGAGACTATCCTTCCGGCCACCACATAACTGCAGTGTTTTCCAGGCAGAGGTCATCGCAATAAATGAAGCAGTGGGCGGCTTAGAAATCAGAAAATTGCCATAAGAAATCTCAACATTTTGGCTGACAGTCTAGCTGCTATCCAATCATAACGAACGTGTATACCTCATCCAAAATTGTAATGGAATGGCAACTGAACGCGATGTTGCTTCACTGTGAAGTGATTATTTGCTGGTTGTCGGGTCATAGTGATATACCTGGGATTTGCTAAGCGAGAGCTGGCACTGAGCTCCAGGATTATACACTAACATTCCAAGTCGGCCATCCATTGGCCTCCGTCAAGCTAAGTATCAAGCAGTATTATATTAAAGCTGCAAACAGGGCTTAGCTGCTGTAAGAAACCTGCAGGACAACCAGGCACGCACTAAGCTCGAAGCGCACCAAGCAGCTCATAAACACGAGCCGTGAAACATAAAGTTTCATATAATCCGTACTAATGGGGCATTGTTTCATTGGACAGTGGGCCTATCTTGGCCTAAGTGAGCCACCATTTGACAAAAGGGGCTGCCGCTTAAACCAACCAACAAACAGTCGCAGTATCCGCTTAAGTAAAATGATGTAGCCAAGCTTGGAAACCCACCGTGGAAAATAAATATCACCCAGATGACGAGAATCGGCATGAGGCATAATACCACAGGAACGATATGAAGAAGAATGAGTCCAGTGAACTCATAAAGGCGTTAACCGTGGAAAAGGATCAGTAAGCAAGAATTAAAAGGGACGAAAGCAAGTAGAGTGGTTTCATTTTTTTTGGGTTTGGATCTCGAGCCTGATGGGTTTAATTTTGCTGTCAAATTGAAGTGAAGACTTTTCGCGGCAGACAGAAGATTTTGCTTCGGGATTGGATAGAGAAGAAAATGGGATTGGATTAAAAAGAGAAGATGTAATTGAAGATAAAGATAATGACAGCTATCTTAAGATAATACTCGAGGTAAAAAGTAGTGAGTTTATAATAATGTTACTTAACTTGTGTAGATTGGCGGAAAATTACCGGTTTTCATTTTTTCTTGCATGGTGATTTCGGGTCGGCGCAGATCTATTTCCAGTTTCTGGATCTGCGCAAACGACAGTTTCGGTGCAGAAACGGGTGGTGCCTTTTTAAGGAATTTTTCTTCGTGCCGTCTTTTCAAATGAAAACCGGATAGAATTGCGCGACCCATGGCCTGGATTGGGTATGGAAAAATGTGTTCGTATCAACCTTTATAAAATATTGATATATGATATAGAAATTTTTTAACAAATTTTGGCCCCCTCAGAAAAGTTAATGTCATGACTTTCTCAATATACTTTTACATTGACTCCAGTTTTGTCTCTGCAGTAGCGTGCAAAAACAATTTTGTAGTAAATTTAATTTTTTGTCTTTGCATACTTTTCATATCAAGAAAATTAGAGGAAATCCGTAAGTGATCGAAAGATCATCGGTGGTCAGTTGAAGCTTTTTTTCAGTAACGCTTTTTTTTTAAATTTCAACTCCAGTGTATCAAATGAAGAATGTGTGTTCCTGATCAATTTGATAAGGTGAGGTACCTTAACGAACTTATGAATTTACCCGTCCGATTGAACTGGGTTGACAGTCCTAGAAAATTATATTGATCTACCGTTAATGTTGCAATAAGAATGTCACAAAGTTTAATTTGGGAAACGTTTAGTTTCTTATGAAGAATGGAATTCAGCACCGTGAGGAATAAAAGGTTTGAAGGTTTAAAATCCACATGACTAGGCAACGGCAATAACATTAAATATAACTTTCTTAATGAGTCAAAGTCAAAATAAATTGCTTGCTTGCAGTTCCCAAAAAGTCTACGGATCATTGCCACTTGAGCATAATTAGCCGGTGTTATCAAAGAAAACTTCAGCATTTGTGCTACGCTTTTCAGCTGATGCTTGTATGAAAATGTTTCGAATGGAAAACTCATAATGAAAATAGCAACTTTCTTTGTACGCCTTCTCTGTATCATGTGAAACATCATTGACACTGGTCAAATGATAATTAGTTTAGTACTTAATGAAAAATATTACAATTTTTTTACGCAATGCACATTGCAACAATTAACCATTCTAATGAGAAAAAACTAACGAAGCAGTTTTTTTAGTTGCACAAAACTTACTGTTTTCGGATGCGAAAATGAACTCGTCACGTGAGGCAGACTGAGTTTTTAAAGGAAATGTGATTTTTAACAAGAAATGACTTACCTTCAAGCTCATTCATAAGGTTCTGAACATAACTTTTCGGCAAAAGATGTGTCGAGTAAACTCTTGCAAATATGGTTTTGAAATTTTGCTTTCTATCGCACTTTGTTTTCCAAAGGCTATAGCGGGATAAGAGAGGCGAATTGGCACTCACCTGGATTTTTATTTGGAATCGGCCATTCGAACATAATTAAAAACAACTTAAGCCGAATCTTCAAATCTCTTAACCCCTTATAGGGGTCACTGCGCTGAAAATAAGGTTTCTTCGTTTTTTATTTTTCCTGGGCGTATTTTTCATTTAAAAAATTTAAAAAAATCACAGACATGTGTTTCAACATCACAAAATAATATGATTTTTTTCTGATTTTTTTAATCAAAATTGAATTAAGGAAAAATCTTTGAATTTTTCATTGGCTTTTTAGGCTATGTACAACATTTTTGGCTAACTTCTAAATTGAGGTTTTTTATGTATTTCTTTTTTGTTCTTTCGAGTAGTGATATGGAAATTACTATTTTCAGAGTGGAACATAATCAAAATTGGAAAAAAAACTGTTTTTCCACGTCCACCCCCCCATTTTTTGCACATAACCTCAAACGCCAATGGCTTCCTAAGTATTTGTATTTAGTTTTTATTTTATATTATATTTAACTTCGAATACCACACTCTCAATTACCATGTTTTGAGCACGCTATCAAAACTAAAAAAAACTTTTTTTTCGCATTTTTCCCATTGATTTGACACGTAACATCAAAAACCAATGGCTAAATCTATTTTGATATTTATTTTTTCTCTTATTTACCGCAAAGAAGACAGTCAATAGGTTTCATAACATCAAACAAAAATTCTAGAAACTAATTTTTTTAATGGAAAATTCTTTTAGATTAGAATGTTACAGAGCATATGATATAAGTATTCGTAAAACATATGAACATCAAATTATAATAATATTCTTAACCGTCATCACTGTCTTCGTTAATGACAAGTTGAATTATTTTTGAATTATTTTCCCTTAAAAAGAAGAATCATAACTGTAGATGTAAATATATATTTGCAGTTTTTGTTTTCATTGCGAGAACATATGCGACAAGAGCACCTGCAGTCTTGTGTAACATAGGCCCCACCACTCATCACTAGAATGTGTATGCGACCTTAGCTATGTACATTCCGTGTGTTGAAGCCTTCAATGTTCTGATCGATTTACATGTAAGTAGTTTATGATAATAAGTGGTAACAGTAGCACAGAAACATCCACATCCAGCGGCAGCACTAGAGAAAGTCGAAGCGCACACTCGCATGCTGAGTAATTTCATGAGCGATTGGTCCTTGTCCATTAATCCCAAAAAATGTGAGCTGATTTGCTTCCGTAACGCCTCGGGCAAAAGTCGGAGTTACGCGCCTGCTGAAAGTAAGCAGCTGGCGCTTTCAACAAATAGCGTCGCTGTTCCCTTGAAAAAATCCATCAAATATCTAGGCGTCTTGTTCCATCACATGCTAAAATTTAATCTGCATGCCCGGGCAGTGCTCCAAAAAGCAAACAGTGCATCAGCCGCTCTTGCATCCTTGCTCTCTAAGAGGGCCTTACTCCCGAGCACCAAATTGCTCATGTATAAAACCCTTATCCGACCCATAATTTCCTACTGCTTCCCCGTTTGGCTGACTATATCCCCTTCTGTTGCAGAAGAACTGCAAATCTTTGAACGGAAGATCATTAGGAAATGCTTATCAAAATACAGAAGGCCTGATAAAAGGCATTACAAAACCCAAATCCTTTACCAAGAAAGCAAGATCGTACTTATTCTTGAATTCCTGACAAAACAAGGAAGTAAACGCCTGGAGAAATTTTCCATCCATCCGGAATCAGCAGTAAATGAACTCTGCCATCGCAATCGTATATTGAATGGCACGTCCCAATATCTATCCCCAATCCAACTCTTATGTTCTGAAGCTTCACCCTTTTGCTCTCCTAGTTTACTGCAGCTCCGAAAGCATCCCTTCTATGTCTCTATTTCCGCGGGCACTGATCGAGGATAGGTCCAAAAAAAACTCAAGTAAAAAGTAAATATTAAGAATATATGTTCAAAAAGCTGTAGCAATAAGCCTAAGATAAGCACCAAAAAAATTTGTATAAATTTCACTACCAGAAAATGTAATAGTTACCCTCCCTGAATTACTCGGAGGACCTGAAGGCCACATTTAGTCGTCCACTGGTCCCCAATTCACGACTCGAAGATCGCATTTAGTCGTCTTTTAGCCAGCGCCACGTCTCGGGTCGCATCTAGTCGACTCTTGAGACACATTTGATTACTTCATATACTCCCCCACTCCAACTATCCCCTCGTTCATGTACGGTTAATTAACTGTAAATATTATTTATTTATTTATTTTTAGTTAGGTTAAGTACTTTACTCAAAAGCCATATGAGCCAATGGCACAACAAAACATCCATTCAGTAGTCTTAAGTATCGGCCAAGGTCGGATAGAATTGTTTTTCAAATTTGCTGTTTGACATATATGTCGCTGTCAAACATTCTTACCTCTTACTTGTCAATGTCAATATATCATGTACGTCAAAAGCCTCAATAAAGTTATCTGAATCTGAATCTAACAGTAGCACAGGCAGTTTTATTGGCTTTCTTATTAGATCATTTTATCAATATTTTGTTACAAAGCCAGCTAGATTTTGTCCCTGTTTTGCAAGCTGTTTTGTATCTGGTAAGTTTCTTCCAGATAATAAGTATTGCATTGAATTTTAGTATTTAATTACCTATTATCAAATTATAATGTTCTGTAGATCAATTGAATTTTTCATAACATAAGTAAAAAACGAGAAAATCTTTTGATTGAACACATATATTTTATTCATAGTTTAAGTAAGCAATATTATATACATTATTAAACCTACATATGAAGAAGTTATTAAAAATATTGTTGACGAAGAAAATCTGAGAGAAGGAATACATTGTGCAATGTAATTTCACAGCATACTTCTATAAATCACGGATATTTTGTAAAATTACATACATGATCCCATAATATATTTTAAATATCGCAACCATTTCAGCTTTTTCATCAAATATGGATGAATTTGATGCAACTGACGATTGTTAAATCTGCTTCAAGCGAAAACTTAGTAGAAAAGCAGCTCAAATTAAGATCATTAATTCAGCTAGTGAAGCCAAAGCCGTTCGTGAGCAGTTAAATGTAGAACATGTTGCCATTGGGTTTAAGTTTTGTGGTAAATGTAGACGCCGTGTTTTTTTTTATGCACGAAAACCTGTAGCGGAAGTAGAACCTTCGACTAGTGATCAATGTGAGCTAAGGATTTCACAGTCAAGCTCGGAATTATCCAGCTTCCAGAGTTCAGGGAGCGTTTTTGACATAGTTGTCAAACCAAGCGAAGAAAAAAAAACCTACTACCGAGCTGACCCTCAAAAGAACTTTCATTTCTCATACAGCTTGATGTGTCTGTAGAAACAAAAATAATTTGTCACGTGTGCCATTGAGTGCAAGACTGCACTGTTTCAAAGAAATGAAAATTTTCATTCCAGATGGCAATCGAGTTTGTTCCGAGCACTTAATAAAAAAAAGATTTTTCCACGTCGACTTAAAATTAATAAAAGTATACAGTAATACGAGTTCTTTAACTGGAGATGAGATATGTTTATTTGTAAACAACAAAATCACAGATTCAGCTTCACAAACATTTTAAGATAAAATTAAATCATCAGAGCTTAGCGAAAAACAATTATTCTCTTTTACTAGTCTTTCGTCTGATCAATTGCAAAATCTAAGAAATTTTTTAGTTTCCATGAGATCATCTGATTCCAGAGACGTTACACAAGCCATCGTTATATGCTTATTTAAATTACGAACCGGGTCGTTATATAATTTTATTTCATCTGTCTTCGAAATTGAAATAAAAGTTTCAGATTATTGTGAATCAGTAATAAATTCATTTACAAGAGATGTCTAGCCGAATTATTTTGGAGTAAAAAGTATTTAAAGAGAGGACCTGATACGCAATCACACTTTCATTTATGCAAAAAACTGTTTAATTTAACAGACGAGCTCGTTTTGATTTTTGACGACGCTTACTTACGTCACCAAAAAAGTAAAAATAATGAATACCAACGGAAGTCATATTCTGGTGATTATATAATTTGACATCTGTTCCAAATTGATACTTTTTTGAGTATTTAAATATATTTATCATTTTCAGGTCAAAAGAAATATTCTTTGCTAAAGCCATTCACTATTTGCACTACAGACGGATTCGTTGTAGATGTTGCTGGTCCATTTTTAGCCACCGAAAATGACTTAAGCATTATGAAAAAAGTAATAGATAATGTAGATGGTATAAGAACCATCATGAGAGAAGGTGATGTTTGCATTGTGGATAGAGGTTTTAGAGATGCGGCATCTTAATTAAAAAGTCTTGGTTTTAAGGTTCTCATGCCTGCTTTAAAAGGAAAGAGACCCAACTTGAGTACGAGTGAATCGAATGAGTCTCGTTTCATTACAAAATTGAGATGGGTTGTAGAGGCTATTCATGGCATTCTGGGAAAAAAGTACAAACTTATTCACCAACAATTGGATACTAAACTTATACCAAAAGCTGGTGCATATTGCAGAATAGCATGTTTTCTTAACAACACCTTTGGTAAACGTTTATATAGCGATAAAGATGACGATGGGCTACAAGATATAATTATCGAAAGAATGTTACGTAATAGTGAGCAAAGTGAAAAAACTTTAGCATTGGAAGCTGAGACAGCCAGGTGGTCTAGACGGCCCACTACTACGACCAAGCTGTCATCCCAAGAAATCGATGATTTTCCGGAGATGACTGAAAGGGATCTCAAAATATTTTTTTCAGGCTCCTATCAATTAGGTCAAGCCGTATGATACTTGGCGGAGTTAATGGATGATAGTAACAACATCAACTTGGAATATGTCAAGATGAAACCCAATATTATTAAAGTATTATTAAGATCCAGACACAAAAATTGTAAGACTTACAAATGCTTCATCGAGTATCAACCTAAAGTAATTGGATGTAGTGGTATTGTACGCTACGCCTGTTCTCACACAGCCGCAGTCATATACTATCTCAGTAATGCAAGATATAAATCGAAAATTATTAGACCGGCAAAAATTCTTAAGGATATGTTTTCTGCTTTAGAAATTGATCCTGTCATTAACGAAGACAGTGATGACGATTAAGAATACCATTATGATTTGATGTTAAGGGAGTGTTGAAATCAGACTTGAGGTTATGTATTATTATATAAAATAACTATGTTTATTTGTTTTACGAATACTTATGTAATATGCTCTGTAACATTCTAATCTAAAAGAATTTTCCATTAAAAAAATTAGTTTCTAGAATTTTTGTTTGATGTTATGAAACCTATTGACTGTCTTCTTTGCGGTAAATAAGAGAAAAAATAAATATCAAAATAGATTTAGCCATTGGTTTTTGATGTTACGTGTCAAATCAATGGGAAAAATGCGAAAAAAAGGTTTTTTTAGTTTTGAGCACGCTATGATTAAAACATGGTAATTGAGAGTGTGATATTCGAAGTTAAATATAATATAAAATAAAAACTAAATACAAATACTTATTAAGCCATTGGCGTTGGAGGTTATGTGCAAAAAATGGGAAAAAACGTGGAAAAACATTTTTTTCTAATTTTGATTATGTTCCACTCTGAAAATAGTAATTTCCATATCACTACTCGAAAGAACAAGAACAATACGTAAAAAACCTCAATTTAGAAGTTAGCCAAAAATTTTGTACGTAACCTAAAAAGCCAATGAAAAATTCAAAGATTTTTCCTTAATTCAATTCTGATTGAAAAAATCAGAACAAAATCATATTATTTCGTGATGTTGAAACACATGTCTGTGATTTTTTTAAAAATTTTTAAATGAAAAATACGCCCAGGAAAAATAAAAAACGAAGAAACCTTATTTTTAGCGCAGAGACCCCTATAAGGGGTTAAGAGATTTGAAAATTTGGCTTAAGTGGTTTTTAATTATGTACATTCGAATGGCCGATTCCAAATAAAAATCCAGGCGAGTGCCAATTTGCCTCTCTTATCCCGCAGGCGTTTTCACAGGATCCTTAGAAATCAAATTAATCTCTCATGCTCCGATCGTAGCGCACGTTTTTACTCCTGAGGCTAGAGGAAAATTCAAAGGTAATCAGTGACATATCTGGCAACATACCAACGGAATTGTCAGGTGATTTTTCAATCGAATGTCTTTTATAGTTTTCCCCTTTGATTTCTTTCTCAATCGCTTAATACGTATTCGCTACACAATAAATAATATTCGCTTTCTGCTAAAGACATACCTGCATTGAATTTAATGAATGAATTTTCCACATTTCCATTTAACTTTTCATAAATAACACTACCCGAAAAGTACATGCGGATTGTAGGTGTCATTTGTCCTTTCCACATTTCTACCTTCAGGAGCTACTGGAGGGAGAAATTGTCGTTATCGATAACATGTACGAAAAATGAAACGCGTCATTTTGAAGCTTTGATAGGGACTGTTAGATTATTTTAGTCAAAATATATATTTTGCTCAATTGCAAATAATAATGCTCAACACGGTCATTTTCATCAGTTAATTTTGTTGATCCTGAGTTTTATCCTTTCAGAAATATTGTTTGTGGTATTTTACTTTACGGTTTCTGTTAAATATTAACGATTTCTAATACCTGAAAAGTCAAATAGGATAAGTATAATAAATATACCGCTTTGAAAAAGTTTTAAAATGTTTTGTTCTATCGACAAAACTATATGCCAGCATTGTAATAATCGAGTGGCTGTATAGTTAAGACGCCAAACTTTTATTTATAATCAACTTCAACAGAATTGTATGCAATTGCCAATGTTAATGTCTTTGTATTATGAACATACTATTGATGATCAATCCGTTTTGTTTGTTTCGCGTGTTGAAGGATTATTAATAAAATGCTTCAGCCGCACGATACGCAAAAAACTTATGCTTTCAATGCAGAGTACCATCGAAGATTCAGGTGATGTTACCTTGGAATTATTGTAACATAGGTTTATTCCGGCGTTATTGCCTGTGAGCCGCTCTTGAAATTTTGTCTCCAGCCTACAACCATTATTTATAGACAAATGTCCTGCAATGAGAGTTGGTAAATTCGAAAAACCTTCTCTGGACGAGGCTTGAATATTATTTAATGTCTCTCTATATTATCCTCTTGAACTCTGAGCAGAAACGATTTATTTAAATTTTAATCAGTACTTTTTCTTGAATTCCTGACAAAACAAGGAAGTAAACGCCTGGAGAAATTTTCCATCCATCCGGAATCAGCAGTAAATGAACTCTGCCATCGCAATCGTATATTGAATGGCACGTCCCAATATCTATCCCCAATCCAACTCTTATGTTCTGAAGCTTCACCCTTTTGCTCTCCTAGTTTACTGCAGCTCCGAAAGCATCCCTTCTATGTCTCTATTTCCGCGGGCACTGATCGAGGATAGGTCCAAAAAAAAACTCAAGTAAAAAGTAAATATTAAGAATATATGTTCAAAAAGCTGTAGCAATAAGCCTAAGATAAGCACCAAAAAAATTTGTATAAATTTCACTACCAGAAAATGTAATAGTTACCCTCCCTGAATTACTCGGAGGACCTGAAGGCCGCATTTAGTCGTCCACTGGTCCCCAATTCACGACTCGAAGATCGCATTTAGTCGTCTTTTAGCCAGCGCCACGTCTCGGGTCGCATCTAGTCGACTCTTGAGACACATTTGATTACTTCCTATACTCCCCCACTCCAACTATCCCCTCGTTCATGTACGGTTAATTAACTGTAAATATTATTTATTTATTTATTTTTAGTTAGGTTAAGTACTTTACGCAAAAGCCATATGAGCCAATGGCACAACAAAACATCCATTCAGTAGTCTTAAGTATCGGCCAAGGTCGGATAGAATTGTTTTTCAAATTTGCTGTTTGACATATATGTCGCTGTCAAACATTCTTACCTCTTACTTGTCAATGTCAATATATCATGTACGTCAAAAGCCTCAATAAAGTTATCTGAATCTGAATCTAACAGTAGCACAGGCAGTTTTATTGGCTTTCTTATTAGATCATTTTATCAATATTTTGTTACAAAGCCAGCTAGATTTTGTCCCTGTTTTGCAAGCTGTTTTGTATCTGGTAAGATAATAAGTATTGCATTGAATTTTAGTATTTAATTACCTATTATCAAATTATAATGTTCTGTAGATCAATTGAATTTTTCATAACATAAGTAAAAAACGAGAAAATCTTTTGATTGAACACATATATTTTATTCATAGTTTAAGTAAGCAATATTATATACATTATTAAACCTACATATGAAGAAGTTATTAAAAAATATTGTTGACGAAGAAAATCTGAGAGAAGGAATACATTGTGCAATGTAATTTCACAGCATACTTCTATAAATCACGGATATTTTGTAAAATTACATACATGATCCCATAATATATTTTAAATATCGCAACCATTTCAGCTTTTTCATCAAATATGGATGAATTCGATGCAACTGACGATTGTTAAATCTGCTTCAAGCGAAAACTTAGTAGAAAAGCAGCTCAAATTAAGATCATTAATTCAGCTAGTGAAGCCAAAGTCGTTCGTGAGCAGTTAAATGTAGAACATGTTGCCATTGGGTTTAAGTTTTGTGGTAAATGTAGACGCCGTGTTTTTTTTTATGCACGACAACCTGTAGCGGAAGTAGAACCTTCGACTAGTGATCAATGTGAGCTAAGGATTTCACAGTCAAGCTCGGAATTATCCAGCTTCCAGAGTTCAGGGAGCGTTTTTGACATAGTTGTCAAACCAAGCGAAGAAGAAAAAACCTACTACCGAGCTGACCCTCAAAAGAACTTTCATTTCTCATACAGATTGATGTGTCTGTAGAAACAAAAATAATTTGTCACGTGTGCCATTGAGTGCAAGACTGCACTGTTTCAAAGAAATGAAAATTTTCATTCCAGATGGCAATCGAGTTTGTTCCGAGCACTTAATAAAAAAAAGATTTTTCCACGTCGACTTAAAATTAATAAAAGTATACAGTAATACGAGTTCTTTAACTGGAGATGAGATATGTTTATTTGTAAACAACAAAATCACAGATTCAGCTTCACAAACATTTTAAGATAAAATTAAATCATCAGAGCTTAGCGAAAAACAATTATTCTCTTTTACTAGTCTTTCGTCTGATCAATTGCAAAATCTAAGAAATTTTTTAGTTTCCATGAGATCATCTGATTCCAGAGACGTTACACAAGCCATCGTTATATGCTTATTTAAATTACGAACCGGGTCGTTATATAATTTTATTTCATCTGTCTTCGAAATTGAAATAAAAGTTTCAGATTATTGTGAATCAGTAATAAATTCATTTACAAGAGATGTCTAGCCGAATTATTTTGGAGTAAAAAGTATTTAAAGAGAGGACCTGATACGCAATCACACTTTCATTTATGCAAAAAACTGTTTAATTTAACAGACGAGCTCGTTTTGATTTTTGACGACGCTTACTTACGTCACCAAAAAAGTAAAAATAATGAATACCAACGGAAGTCATATTCTGGTGATTATATAATTTGACATCTGTTCCAAATTGATACTTTTTTGAGTATTTAAATATATTTATCATTTTCAGGTCAAAAGAAATATTCTTTGCTAAAGCCATTCACTATTTGCACTACAGACGGATTCGTTGTAGATGTTGCTGGTCCATTTTTAGCCACCGAAAATGACTTAAGCATTATGAAAAAAGTAATAGATAATGTAGATGGTATAAGAACCATCATGAGAGAAGGTGATGTTTGCATTGTGGATAGAGGTTTTAGAGATGCGGCATCTTAATTAAAAAGTCTTGGTTTTAAGGTTCTCATGCCTGCTTTAAAAGGAAAGAGACCCAACTTGAGTACGAGTGAATCGAATGAGTCTCGTTTCATTACAAAATTGAGATGGGTTGTAGAGGCTATTCATGGCATTCTGGGAAAAAAGTACAAACTTATTCACCAACAATTGGATACTAAACTTATACCAAAAGCTGGTGCATATTGCAGAATAGCATGTTTTCTTAACAACACCTTTGGTAAACGTTTATATAGCGATAAAGATGACGATGGGCTACAAGATATAATTATCGAAAGAATGTTACGTAATAGTGAGCAAAGTGAAAAAACTTTAGCATTGGAAGCTGAGACAGCCAGGTGGTCTAGACGACCCACTACTACGACCAAGCTGTCATCCCAAGAAATCGATGATTTTCCGGAGATGACTGAAAGGGATCTCAAAATATTTTTTTCAGGCTCCTATCAATTAGGTCAAGCCGTATGATAATTGGCGGAGTTAATGGATGATAGTAACAACATCAACTTGGAATATGTCAAGATGAAACCCAATATTATTAAAGTATTATTAAGATCCAGACACAAAAATTGTAAGACTTACAAATGCTTCATCGAGTATCAACCTAAAGTAATTGGATGTAGTGGTATTGTACGCTACGCCTGTTCTCACATAGCCGCAGTCATATACTATCTCAGTAATGCAAGATATAAATCGAAAATTATTAGACCGGCAAAAATTCTTAAGGATATGTTTTCTGCTTTAGAAATTGATCCTGTCATTAACGAAGACAGTGATGACGATTAAGAATACCATTATGATTTGATGTTAAGGGAGTGTTGAAATCAGACTTGAGGTTATGTATTATTATATAAAATAACTATGTTTATTTGTTTTACGAATACTTATGTAATATGCTCTGTAACATTCTAATCTAAAAGAATTTTCCATTAAAAAAATTAGTTTCTAGAATTTTTGTTTGATGTTATGAAACCTATTGACTGTCTTCTTTGCGGTAAATAAGAGAAAAAATAAATATCAAAATAGATTTAGCCATTGGTTTTTGATGTTACGTGTCAAATCAATGGGAAAAATGCGAAAAAAAGGTTTTTTTAGTTTTGAGCACGCTATGATTAAAACATGGTAATTGAGAGTGTGATATTCGAAGTTAAATATAATATAAAATAAAAACTAAATACAAATACTTATTAAGCCATTGGCGTTGGAGGTTATGTGCAAAAAATGGGAAAAAACGTGGAAAAACATTTTTTTCTAATTTTGATTATGTTCCACTCTGAAAATAGTAATTTCCTTATCACTACTCGAAAGAACAAGAACAATACGTAAAAAACCTCAATTTAGAAGTTAGCCAAAAATTTTGTACGTAACCTAAAAAGCCAATGAAAAATTCAAAGATTTTTCCTTAATTCAATTCTGATTGAAAAAATCAGAACAAAATCATATTATTTCGTGATGTTGAAACACATGTCTGTGATTTTTTTTAAATTTTTTAAATGAAAAATACGCCCAGGAAAAATAAAAAACGAAGAAACCTTATTTTTAGCGCAGAGACCCCTATAAGGGGTTAAGAGATTTGAAAATTTGGCTTAAGTGGTTTTTAATTATGTACATTCGAATGGCCGATTCCAAATAAAAATCCAGGCGAGTGCCAATTTGCCTCTCTTATCCCGCAGGCGTTTTCACAGGATCCTTAGAAATCAAATTAATCTCTCATGCTCCGATCGTAGCGTACGTTTTTACTCCTGAGGCTAGAGGAAAATTCAAAGGTAATCAGTGACATATCTGGCAACATACCAACGGAATTGTCAGGTGATTTTTCAATCGAATGTCTTTTATAGTTTTCCCCTTTGATTTCTTTCTCAATCGCTTAATACGTATTCGCTACACAATAAATAATATTCGCTTTCTGCTAAAGACATACCTGCATTGAATTTAATGAATGAATTTTCCACATTTCCATTTAACTTTTCATAAATAACACTACCCGAAAAGTACATGCGGATTGTAGGTGTCATTTGTCCTTTCCACATTTCTACCTTCAGGAGCTACTGGAGGGAGAAATTGTCGTTATCGATAACATGTACGAAAAATGAAACGCGTCATTTTGAAGCTTTGATAGGGACTGTTAGATTATTTTAGTCAAAATATATATTTTGCTCAATTGCAAATAATAATGCTCAACACGGTCATTTTCATCAGTTAATTTTGTTGATCCTGAGTTTTATCCTTTCAGAAATATTGTTTGTGGTATTTTACTTTACGGTTTCTGTTAAATATTAACGATTTCTAATACCTGAAAAGTCAAATAGGATAAGTATAATAAATATACCGCTTTGAAAAAGTTTTAAAATGTTTTGTGCTATCGACAAAACTATATGCCAGCATTGTAATAATCGAGTGGCTGTATAGTTAAGACGCCAAACTTTTATTTATAATCAACTTCAACAGAATTGTATGCAATTGCCAATGTTAATGTCTTTGTATTATGAACATACTATTGATGATCAATCCGTTTTGTTTGTTTCGCGTGTTGAAGGATTATTAATAAAATGCTTCAGCCGCACGATACGCAAAAAACTTATGCTTTCAATGCAGAGTACCATCGAAGATTCAGGTGATGTTACCTTGGAATTATTGTAACATAGGTTTATTCCGGCGTTATTGCCTGTGAGCCGCTCTTGAAATTTTGTCTCCAGCCTACAACCATTATTTATAGACAAATGTCCTGCAATGAGAGTTGATAAATTCGAAAAACCTTCTCTGGACGAGGCTTGAATATTATTTAATGTCTCTCTATATTATCCTCTTGAACTCTGAGCAGACACGATTTATTTAAATTTTAATCAGTACTTATTCTTGAATTCCTGACAAAACAAGGAAGTAAACGCCTGGAGAAATTTTCCATCCATCCGGAATCAGCAGTAAATGAACTCTGCCATCGCAATCGTATATTGAATGGCACGTCCCAATATCTATCCCCAATCCAACTTTTATGTTCTGAAGCTTCACCCTTTTGCTCTCCTAGTTTACTGCAGCTCCGAAAGCATCCCTTCTATGTCTCTATTTCCGCGGGCACTGATCGAGGATAGGTCCAAAAAAAACTCAAGTAAAAAGTAAATATTAAGAATATATGTTCAAAAAGCTGTAGCAATAAGCCTAAGATAAGCACCAAAAAAATTTGTATAAATTTCACTACCAGAAAATGTAATAGTTACCCTCCCTGAATTACTCGGAGGACCTGAAGGCCGCATTTAGTCGTCCACTGGTCCCCAATTCACGACTCGAAGATCGCATTTAGTCGTCTTTTAGCCAGCGCCACGTCTCGGGTCGCATCTAGTCGACTCTTGAGACACATTTGATTACTTCCTATACTCCCCCACTCCAACTATCCCCTCGTTCATGTACGGTTAATTAACTGTAAATATTATTTATTTATTTATTTTTAGTTAGGTTAAGTACTTTACGCAAAAGCCATATGAGCCAATGGCACAACAAAACATCCATTCAGTAGTCTTAAGTATCGGCCAAGGTCGGATAGAATTGTTTTTCAAATTTGCTGTTTGACATATATGTCGCTGTCAAACATTCTTACCTCTTACTTGTCAATGTCAATATATCATGTACGTCAAAAGCCTCAATAAAGTTATCTGAATCTGAATCTAACAGTAGCACAGGCAGTTTTATTGGCTTTCTTATTAGATCATTTTATCAATATTTTGTTACAAAGCCAGCTAGATTTTGTCCCTGTTTTGCAAGCTGTTTTGTATCTGGTAAGTTTCTTCCAGATAATAAGTATTGCATTGAATTTTAGTATTTAATTACCTATTATCAAATTATAATGTTCTGTAGATCAATTGAATTTTTCATAACATAAGTAAAAAACGAGAAAATCTTTTGATTGAACACATATATTATATTCATAGTTTAAGTAAGCAATATTATATACATTATTAAACCTACATATGAAGAAGTTATTAAAAAATATTGTTGACGAAGAAAATCTGAGAGAAGGAATACATTGTGCAATGTAATTTCACAGCATACTTCTATAAATCACGGATATTTTGTAAAATTACATACATGATCCCATAATATATTTTAAATATCGCAACCATTTCAGCTTTTTCATCAAATATGGATGAATTCGATGCAACTGACGATTGTTAAATCTGCTTCAAGCGAAAACTTAGTAGAAAAGCAGCTCAAATTAAGATCATTAATTCAGCTAGTGAAGCCAAAGTCGTTCGTGAGCAGTTAAATGTAGAACATGTTGCCATTGGGTTTAAGTTTTGTGGTAAATGTAGACGCCGTGTTTTTTTTTATGCACGACAACCTGTAGCGGAAGTAGAACCTTCGACTAGTGATCAATGTGAGCTAAGGATTTCACAGTCAAGCTCGGAATTATCCAGCTTCCAGAGTTCAGGGAGCGTTTTTGACATAGTTGTCAAACCAAGCGAAGAAGAAAAAACCTACTACCGAGCTGACCCTCAAAAGAACTTTCATTTCTCATACAGCTTGATGTGTCTGTAGAAACAAAAATAATTTGTCACGTGTGCCATTGAGTGCAAGACTGCACTGTTTCAAAGAAATGAAAATTTTCATTCCAGATGGCAATCGAGTTTGTTCCGAGCACTTAATAAAAAAAAGATTTTTCCACGTCGACTTAAAATTAATAAAAGTATACAGTAATACGAGTTCTTTAACTGGAGATGAGATATGTTTATTTGTAAACAACAAAATCACAGATTCAGCTTCACAAACATTTTAAGATAAAATTAAATCATCAGAGCTTAGCGAAAAACAATTATTCTCTTTTACTAGTCTTTCGTCTGATCAATTGCAAAATCTAAGAAATTTTTTAGTTTCCATGAGATCATCTGATTCCAGAGACGTTACACAAGCCATCGTTATATGCTTATTTAAATTACGAACCGGGTCGTTATATAATTTTATTTCATCTGTCTTCGAAATTGAAATAAAAGTTTCAGATTATTGTGAATCAGTAATAAATTCATTTACAAGATATGTCTAGCCGAATTATTTTGGAGTAAAAAGTATTTAAAGAGAGGACCTGATACGCAATCACACTTTCATTTATGCAAAAAACTGTTTAATTTAACAGACGAGCTCGTTTTGATTTTTGACGACGCTTACTTACGTCACCAAAAAAGTAAAAATAATGAATACCAACGGAAGTCATATTCTGGTGATTATATAATTTGACATCTGTTCCAAATTGATACTTTTTTGAGTATTTAAATATATTTATCATTTTCAGGTCAAAAGAAATATTCTTTGCTAAAGCCATTCACTATTTGCACTACAGACGGATTCGTTGTAGATGTTGCTGGTCCATTTTTAGCCACCGAAAATGACTTAAGCATTATGAAAAAAGTAATAGATAATGTAGATGGTATAAGAACCATCATGAGAGAAGGTGATGTTTGCATTGTGGATAGAGGTTTTAGAGATGCGGCATCTTAATTAAAAAGTCTTGGTTTTAAGGTTCTCATGCCTGCTTTAAAAGGAAAGAGACCCAACTTGAGTACGAGTGAATCGAATGAGTCTCGTTTCATTACAAAATTGAGATGGGTTGTAGAGGCTATTCATGGCATTCTGGGAAAAAAGTACAAACTTATTCACCAACAATTGGATACTAAACTTATACCAAAAGCTGGTGCATATTGCAGAATAGCATGTTTTCTTAACAACACCTTTGGTAAACGTTTATATAGCGATAAAGATGACGATGGGCTACAAGATATAATTATCGAAAGAATGTTACGTAATAGTGAGCAAAGTGAAAAAACTTTAGCATTGGAAGCTGAGACAGCCAGGTGGTCTAGACGACCCACTACTACGACCAAGCTGTCATCCCAAGAAATCGATGATTTTCCGGAGATGACTGAAAGGGATCTCAAAATATTTTTTTCAGGCTCCTATCAATTAGGTCAAGCCGTATGATACTTGGCGGAGTTAATGGATGATAGTAACAACATCAACTTGGAATATGTCAAGATGAAACCCAATATTATTAAAGTATTATTAAGATCCAGACACAAAAATTGTAAGACTTACAAATGCTTCATCGAGTATCAACCTAAAGTAATTGGATGTAGTGGTATTGTACGCTACGCCTGTTCTCACATAGCCGCAGTCATATACTATCTCAGTAATGCAAGATATAAATCGAAAATTATTAGACCGGCAAAAATTCTTAAGGATATGTTTTCTGCTTTAGAAATTGATCCTGTCATTAACGAAGACAGTGATGACGATTAAGAATACCATTATGATTTGATGTTAAGGGAGTGTTGAAATCAGACTTGAGGTTATGTATTAATATATGAAATAACTATGTTTATTTGTTTTACGAATACTTATGTAATATGCTCTGTAACATTCTAATCTAAAAGAATTTTCCATTAAAAAAATTAGTTTCTAGAATTTTTGTTTGATGTTATGAAACCTATTGACTGTCTTCTTTGCGGTAAATAAGAGAAAAAATAAATATCAAAATAGATTTACCCATTGGTTTTTGATGTTACGTGTCAAATCAATGGGAAAAATGCGAAAAAAAGGTTTTTTTAGTTTTGAGCACGCTATGATTAAAACATGGTAATTGAGAGTGTGGTATTCGAAGTTAAATATAATATAAAATAAAAACTAAATACAAATACTTATTAAGCCATTGGCGTTGGAGGTTATGTGCAAAAAATGGGAAAAAACGTGGAAAAACATTTTTTTCTAATTTTGATTATGTTCCACTCTGAAAATAGTAATTTCCATATCACTACTCGAAAGAACAAGAACAATACGTAAAAAACCTCAATTTAGAAGTTAGCCAAAAATTTTGTACGTAACCTAAAAAGCCAATGAAAAATTCAAAGATTTTTCCTTAATTCAATTCTGATTGAAAAAATCAGAACAAAATCATATTATTTCGTGATGTTGAAACACATGTCTGTGATTTTTTTTAAATTTTTTAAATGAAAAATACGCCCAGGAAAAATAAAAAACGAAGAAACCTTATTTTTAGCGCAGAGACCCCTATAAGGGGTTAAGAGATTTGAAAATCTGGCTTAAGTGGTTTTTAATTATGTACATTCGAATGGCCGATTCCAAATAAAAATCCAGGCGAGTGCCAATTTGCCTCTCTTATCCCGCAGGCGTTTTCACAGGATCCTTAGAAATCAAATTAATCTCTCATGCTCCGATCGTAGCGTACGTTTTTACTCCTGAGGCTAGAGGAAAATTCAAAGGTAATCAGTGACATATCTGGCAACATACCAACGGAATTGTCAGGTGATTTTTCAATCGAATGTCTTTTATAGTTTTCCCCTTTGATTTCTTTCTCAATCGCTTAATACGTATTCGCTACACAATAAATAATATTCGCTTTCTGCTAAAGACATACCTGCATTGAATTTAATGAATGAATTTTCCACATTTCCATTTAACTTTTCATAAATAACACTACCCGAAAAGTACATGCGGATTGTAGGTGTCATTTGTCCTTTCCACATTTCTACCTTCAGGAGCTACTGGAGGGAGAAATTGTCGTTATCGATAACATGTACGAAAAATGAAACGCGTCATTTTGAAGCTTTGATAGGGACTGTTAGATTATTTTAGTCAAAATATATATTTTGCTCAATTGCAAATAATAATGCTCAACACGGTCATTTTCATCAGTTAATTTTGTTGATCCTGAGTTTTATCCTTTCAGAAATATTGTTTGTGGTATTTTACTTTACGGTTTCTGTTAAATATTAACGATTTCTAATACCTGAAAAGTCAAATAGGATAAGTATAATAAATATACCGCTTTGAAAAAGTTTTAAAATGTTTTGTTCTATCGACAAAACTGTATGCCAGCATTGTAATAATCGAGTGGCTGTATAGTTAAGACGCCAAACTTTTATTTATATTCAACTTCAACAGAATTGTATGCAATTGCCAATGTTAATGTCTTTGTATTATGAACATACTATTGATGATCAATCCGTTTTGTTTGTTTCGCGTGTTGAAGGATTATTAATAAAATGATTCAGCCGCACGATACGCAAAAAACTTATGCTTTCAATGCAGAGTACCATCGAAGATTCAGGTGATGTTACCTTGGAATTATTGTAACATAGGTTTATTCCGGCGTTATTGCCTGTGAGCCGCTCTTGAAATTTTGTCTCCAGCCTACAACCATTATTTATAGACAAATGTCCTGCAATGAGAGTTGGTAAATTCGAAAAACCTTCTCTGGACGAGGCTTGAATATTATTTAATGTCTCTCTATATTATCCTCTTGAACTCTGAGCAGACACGATTTATTTAAATTTTAATCAGTCGTATAACCCAACGAAGCTAATTAACCAAGATGAAATAAAATAAATCAAGAACTACGATCTCATGAATGATGGTTTGGTATAAAAGCAATATAGACATGGTTTATTTCTGTAAGAAAAGAAAAGAGACTCTTCCTTTACACCACCTTCCGATTTTTTATGAAAAAAAATTGTATTTACTGTCCTTCTGCAGTAACTCAATGGGTTTGAAGATATAATGGCAGAATCTATATTAAAACTCTAGAATAATGTCCGAAATATATAGTTGTAAATAAAGAATCCAGATCATTTATGAAGCAGTAGTGTATTTTTCATATAGATACAGGATTTGCATTAAGTCCTATATAAATATTTTCCGGAAATCACTTAATCATCGTGAGCATATCCATTCAATGCATGGTACGCATACCAGACCCTGTACCCATTCTATACACTGATCAAATGCGTCGTGAAGTAACTTTGCTTGTTCGTTTAAAACAGATCCTGGGTGCATACCCTTCCAGAGGACGGTATTCAAATTACTTGGTGGGTATGCATTTTTGCTGGGATGTGCATAGTGCCGAAAGTGTAGTACCAAATCAGGGATTTTTTGTCCAAGGAAAAGGTTTTGCGATTGCGGTACGGCTTGTGTGCTAATGTGTGTGAATATAGGATGGAAGTTTGAAGCAGGTTTTTGGGGGCACTGGTTGGCCAGGAGCCAGCTTTGACAAGAGATGAGGGGATCGAAATGAAAAGTCCAAGTATTGTGTTTGGATACATATATATATATATATATATATATATATATATATATACATACATATATATATATATATATATACACATACATACATATATATATATATATATATATATATATATATATATATATATATATATATATATATATATCAAATGTTCAAGTTCGTCACCCAGTGATCTTCGGAGATCCGGAACATTCCACTTCCCAAACTTCCTCCTTCCTCAATTTTTCGCGATCCTCTTTTTTTTCTAACCATCGAACTGCACACTATCTCCTTTCACAACCAACTGCCCTTCTACCTCAGTTTTTTCCACTCCATTCTCACCTTTTTGGGGTCGGGTGCAAAAGGTCCCGCTGGCTTCCTGTTGGATGCGGAATCCAGATTTTTCCTAGTTGCCAGGTCGCAGCAGCCCGCTACTTGGCATTGACCTTTCCTCCGCATTCCAACTGAAAGCTGCAGCCCAAGCAGGAAAAAAATGGAAGGATAAAAAATTAGAGGCAGCTCTGCGTATATATATATATATATATATATATATATATATTTCCTGCTTGGGCTGCAGCTTTCAGTTGGAATGCGGATGAAAGGTCAATGCCAAGTAGCGGGCTGCTGCGACCTGGCAACTAGGAAAAATCTGGAATCCGCATCCAACAGGAAGCCAGCGGGACCTTTTGCACCCGACCCCAAAAAGGTAAGAATGGAGTGGAAAAAACTGAGGTAGAAGGGCAGTTGGTTGTGAAAGGAGATAGTGTGCAGTTCTATGGTTAGAAAAAAAAAGAGGATCGCGAAAAATTGAGGAAGGAGGAAGTTTGGGAAGTGGAATGTTCCGGATCTCCGAAGATCACTGGGTGACGAACTTGAACATTTTTTTGGTGAAATTGAAGTGTATTTTGTGAAGCGGGAGTCAAACGAAGAAAAAAACCGATTTAAAAATTCGGAATTGTTTCGCCGTATTTGATGTTCACGGTGGCGGGAACGTGAGTGAACATTGTGTAAAACGTCTTCAACAGAACATAATTGGGCAGATAAATTCTAAAATGAGGAATTGATTAATGAAATCTTATTATGATTCTTACAATGGAGCGAAAACATGCGCGAACTGCCGAAATTCATGGCAGGTGCTGAGAAATGTGATGGAACAACGGTAGTATGTGTTCGCTAAGCACACCTATGAAGCAAATTTTGCTGATCTTGAACCTGTGTTATCTAAAGAGGAAGACAGAACTTGGGAAGCATTTGAAAGTGGTATGATTCAAAGTGTGAATGACAGTCTAGCCGCTATGTACATTTTGAAGGATATTAGTCTTTATGGTATCTGGAATGTAAAGTTTAATAAGGATGTACATAAAGAAATAAAAATGCAATTGCACGATATTAATTCTTTTATAAATTGTATTCTTTTATATTGTTTTTTGTAAAACGATTTGCATTAAGGCACAAAAAAATTTTATGACGTTCAATTGATGTGAAATCATTGTTAAGAGAGAAAAACCTAGTAAGTGAATTGAAGGAAAGTATATTTTTGGGGTTTCAGGACAACTACCAGCGGTGTAGAGCGCTCAATATCAGCCAGAGTAAGTTGGTTACCGATAATTATTTAGGGTAAAGTTGATATATTTATTTTGTTGACTCCACTTCACTCCCTGAAACTATCGTTCTGATTACTTGACTACTGCAGCGTCTTTCAGGCAAAGGTCATTGCGATTTATAAGGCAGTTGACTGGCTGAGAAGTCAGAAAATTTCCATAAGAAATTTAAACATCTTTTCTGACAGTCAAGCTGCTTTCCAATCATTATCCAGCGTGCATACTTCATCTAAAATTGCTATTGAATGCCGGCCACAACTGAACGTGATGTCGCTTCACTGTGAAGTGATTCTTTGCTGTGTACGGGGGCATTGTGATATACCTGGAAACTGCGAAGCAGATGCCCTAGCAAGAGCTGGCACCGAGCGTTAGGTATATACACTTACCCCGAAAGTCGGCCAACCTCTAGCTTCCATAAAGCTAGAATTTAAGCAGCACTACGTGGAGGCTGCAAATATGGCCTGGCTGCTCAAGAAAAGCTGTACCGCATTCAGGCAAATTTGGCACGCACTGTGCTCTAAACGCACCAAGTGGCTGCTCAATTTAAGCCGTGAAACCCTGAGTTCCAGCGTTTCCGTACTGACGGGACACTGTTTGATCGGCAGACACGCAGAAAGACTGGGTGTCCCTTTCAATGATTTCTGCCGAAGTTGCAGATCAGAGGAAGAGGAAGAAACCATTAAACACTTTCTGTGCGAATGTCCGGCGCTGTCCAGGAAGCGCATGCAAACCTTGGGCACGCCCTTCCTAGACAACCTCACGGAAGTAGCTGATTCAGACATTGGCTGCATAGCCGGCTTCATTCGAGAATCTGAATGATTCTCGTCATCCAGAAAAAAAACAACCGATTCCTAAATATGACGTACTTTTATTCAATTTGGTCCTTTGCAATTTATTTTCACTACTTTTTGAATAAAACATCAATTAAGTTGTAGCCTTTATTCGCCAAAACAAGGTGTGTCATTTTTGCTCCATTTTACATTACCTTTACGAGTATCTCGAGCGTTATATCTATGATTTCGGCACGAATGTTTGCCTTGAGCCCGGTCATGCTTTAAGGTATGCTGGCGTATACTTTGCTTTTCGGATAGCCCCGCAAAAAAAAGTCCGAAGGGGTAAAAATGGGAGATCTGGGTGGCGACTGAAGTCGCCCATTTTGACATCAGGCCTTTAAGGAATTTTCGTTGCAAAAACTGAATTGTGTGATTTGCAGTCTGACATGGCGCACCTTCTAGCTGAAACCAGTAACCGTCAAGTACTTTTCCAAGCATTCGCAGGCAGACATAATGAGCCAACATCCACCGATATCTGTTTTTATTAACTGTTTCGTTTTCTTTGAAGAAATAGGGCCCAGTGATGGTTTTGGCGCAAACGCTGGCCCAAACAATCACTTTTTGAATATGCAATGGCGTTTCATGGAATTCGTTTGGATTATCCATTCCCCATGCGGCAATATTATTAAAGCCGTCAGATAGTTTTAAATAAGCCTCGTCGGTCATCACAATTTTCTTCCAAAAATTAGGTTCAGTGTCCACCATTCGAGCTATTGTTTGCCCGTATTCCAATCGACTTGGACGGTCTGTCCGCAACATTCTTTGTGTTAGTTGCACTATATAAGAAAACAAATGCAAAGCATCCTTCAAAATTCGCCGCATAGTGGCCCCACTGATGCCGAAGTGCTGAGCGTCATCGACTATAAGACACTTTTGAGTTCTGGGAAACGCTCACACTGACCGCTTCATGTACATCGTCACTATTTAAGCACGTTGCCTCAGTGTTAAGCGATTCATGGTTCAAATTGTTCTGAATTGCCGTTTTAAAAATCGAATAAATCGGTTTGACAAATGTCAAAGTTAGTAACTGTTTACATACCGACACACAAGGTGGCGCACCTTATTTATATATAAATTGTAGTTTGCATCTATTGTTTTTAAACCGAAGATTATTACAATATCGATTTAACCAAGCAAAAACTCGTATTATTTTAAAATAATTCGAAAATTTACTACATATCATCGACAAGACGGTATCTTCACTATCCGAATCAAGCAATGATAATGATTCCTTGTTCGACGACTTTTTTATCTCAAACTGTACGGCCTCTTCGTTGCATTCGTATAAAGGTTCGGGCCACGTACTGTAATCTTTTCTCAGCCATTTTGGCCCCTCCCACCATTTCGATGATAAAAGCTGTTCTACCCTGCAACCCGTCGAAGGTAAGTCGGCTGGATTCAAATGCCCAGGTACCTGTCTCCATTGTTGCGACTTAGAAAGCGATTCGATTTCTTTGACTCGGTTCCATACGAAAGTCCCCCAATTATTTTCGCGATGAATCCACGCTAGTACCGTAGATGAATCGTCCCAGTAGTATACCTCTAAGTCTCAAATATTTAATATCCTTAGAGCACTTGACGTCAATCTTGCGCCAATTACAGCAGCTAATAATTCTAAACTCGGGATACTGTAGTGCGATCCTCCTTTACTTGGGGCTACTCGAGATTTAGTTCGCGCAAAATTAACTTTTACTTTGCTTTCCCTCTGCACACGGAAAAAAATGACAGCTGCATATGCAGATTCACTGGCATCGACACAAGTGTGCAAACTAATTTTTTCGCCATCGCGAATTTCTCCCAAAAAACATCGAGGCACTTTTACTTCACCGACGCTCTCAAGTTCATCAAGCCACTTAATAAACCTTGACTCTACGCTTTCGTCTACAACTTGATCCAATGACAGGCTTTGTGCCCACGTCTCCTGAAGCAAAATTCGTGGTATAAGTGTAATGGGACAAAGGATGCCAAGTGGATCAAAAACGCGATGCGCGACGGATAAGATAGATCGCTTGGTGATCTTATTAAAATTAAAATTAACTAAACTTGCTGTATTTATAGATAACGTGTCTTTGTTTTTATCCCAAATGACACCTAAAACGTTGGAGTGGCTTTCATTAGAATTGTCTTGACTAAACTCCCATCCACGAAGGTTAAATCCATCCAAATTCATCAAAGTTTTTGCATCGTTTACAAAGACTTTTAAATCACTCTCAGAAATAAAACTTGTTACGCAATAATCCACATATAGGGGTTTTATCAATTTGTTTATGTTGTCTGCAGAAAACCCTAAATTAATATTAGATGCAATCTCTAATCTCTTGAGAATGCTGTTTAAATGATGCTCAATGATAGCACCTAAAATAAAGGGGCTTGAATAGACTCCAAAAACTACTCTACAATGTCGAAAAACTATAAGATTGTTATCTGCATCATACCGAAAAAACGTAAAAAGTCCCTGTCTTTAGGACAGATGCTAATTTGTAAATAGCCTTCTCAATATCGGAAGTTACACCTATTTTACCTTCTCTGAAACGTAGTAGGACGTCTAAAACCAGCTCGATGAGATTTGGACCCTTATGTAGATAATCATTTAACAACGGATGCGGTGGCAACCTCGATGATGCATTGAACACGGGTCTTACTGCTGTGGTGCTATTCTCCTTAATAACATGCCGATGTGGCATGTAATGACCCCAGCTGTGTTCCTGTTCTTTAGGCACGCGCTCGATAATGCCCATATCCAACCATTGTTTGAGCACAGCATCATATTTACCGTAATATCCATCGTTCAGCAGCTTTTTTGTACTCGTCTGGAGCCGACGCAGAGCAACGCCTTCATTTTCTTCGAGTGGCGGATGATTTTCTGTCCAAGGAAGCGACACTTCATAGCGACCTTCTTTATTGACGATAATGAATTTCAAAAATTCAGACTTAATTGTGTTTTCTTCTCCAGTCTGTTTTTTAAACTATAGGATCTCTAATTCCCAAAACATCAAGATCCCATAAGGCTTCAACATTACAGTTTTTTACAAACATCGATATAGCGGTAATTGCGTTACCAGTCTCTATGGGTCCAGGAACTTTGCCTGACAGCACCAAACCGAGGCGAAATTCTTCTGCAGTCAATCCGCCAGCTAACTGATATATGCGACCCGTCTTCAATTTACCGGCGATATCAGAGCCAATGAGCAACGTTATATAATCATCGTTACTGTACATGTCCGAAAGTTCAATATTTAGATATTTCAGTTCATCACACCATATGCCTTTTCTCATTGAGGGCACTGATTCACAAATCGTCTCTTGATCGAGGGCTTGAAAGTTGAATATAAAATCACTATTTAAATATCCGACTCGCACTTGATATACATAATGGTTCACTAAATCCTTTCGTGAACCACCAAAGAGAAAGTGATTCATCTTAAGTGATTCGAGTCGGTCATAACCAAGCTTTTTTGCTGCTGCTGAGAGTATATATGAATGTTGCAAACCAGTGTCAATTAATGCACGCACTTTGCAATCACCGTTTTTTCCTATCAACTTGACCTTAATAGTTTGTAAAAGGATCTTCGGACAGCTACTAAGACTGGCCATTCGTTTCTGATAAGGCAATATCTGCATTTTGAGCCCAAAAATTTTCAACTGAACGACACATAATAGTTACGTGCTTATATCCACACTTTTCACACTTGTTTTTTACATTACAACTATTGTAACTATGACCGATTTTTAAGCACCTAAAACAAGCGCGTATTTTTTTAGCGTGTTCTTGTTTTTCGGTTAAAGTCATCTTTTTAGCTGTCTCACAATTAGCACTCTTTTGATTAAGGTCACATAATATACAATTTACTTCTTTGGTTGCAAGTAAGTTAGTTGCACTGGGTAAATTTTTTCCCGAAGTTTGTGCACTCATCTTTTTTGGCTTGAAACTTTCTCTATTGTTCACTGAAAAACCGAATTTATCCGTCGCCATAGATATTCTCACTTCACTGCGCACTTCTTCTTTCAAAAAACTAATCAGAAGTTTTAAACGTCCTTGTGCATCAATGTTTGCTGAGTCTTGATAATGATCACTTGCAAATGAGCAGCTACTACGTTGCCAAACACGTAGTAATTCTTCCGGTAGGCAAGACTCTACCAATGGGAAAAGCATTGCGGCATACTTATCCGCAGTTACACCTAACGTATCAAGTGCCCTTAGATGTGCTTCAATTTTATCATATAGAGAAGCAATTGGTAGATTAGCCTTAAGTCCACTATTTAAAACAACATGAAACAAATCGAGCACATAACCTTCGACTTCTCTACCAAATTGATCCTTTAAACTTTCTCTAACCTTCGAATAATTCTCTCCCGTCAGTGGATAACTGGACACTAATACATCAGCTGCTGAACCTGAGACCATAGCTTGTAACAAATACTGAAACTTATCTTCATTACTTAGCATTCCACCTTCATGAATCTTTTTGAAGAGGCTCCAAAATTTAATCCACTAGCGAATATCACCACTGAATTTTGCGAGCTCGATTTCTGATAAATTGTAGTTTTTCGTTTCAATCTGTCACGCATTAACAACATTAACGCCTGATACGTCATCATTTTCGTGAACAGCACTAGCACGAGCCTCGATGAATTTGCGCCGATAGTCATTTGCATCATCCGTCTCTTTTTCGATATCCTCCTTAGTGGCTGTTGCAGAGTCATACATCAATTCTAGCACGTCATTTGATGCAATTGTCAACTCATCCATTTTTTCTTCGAGCATTTGAAATGCAACTTCGATTTCTATATAAACTGCACCTTCGCACTTGTCATGAAATGCATTTAATGCTTTTGTAAAGACTGCACGCTTTGGAGCTCGCACTTTTCTAGCTCTTTCCATTTCGATAAAAAACTAAACTCACGATTGAAAATGCAAACCAAGTCCTGTCACGGTCGCCAGATTTTAAATTCTATCAACGCTTTTCTATCTAAACTTTATCGAAATGAAACTAAACCACGTTTTGGATGTATAAGCACTCTTTACTGGGAACAAAAACACAAGCCGAGTCTTGCCTCTACAAATTCTGAAGAAAACCTAAAAAACATTTGCTTCATGCCTGCGGTTTAAAACGCAATGATGGTTGCTCATTTTTTTTCAAATCCGACAATTGTTTTCATTGTCTTTGGGGTAGTGGTAGTGGACATATAAATTTTTTTAAGGAGTCTAGGTTTGACCAGCACGTGCTATGGCAAAAATGGTTGTTTTGGAATTAGTTGTCTGGTCATGATGCATGTTATGTCGGCATGTGAATAAAATGAAGAAGGACAAGAACTACAAAACTAATTGAAGTTTGTTTTTTATATGTTGGTGCAACAGTAAACATTTTAGGTTTCGAAGCAGAGCTCAAATGCAATGATAAATATTATAACTTTTCTGAGGGAAGTGGAGCCAGATGTTGGTCGAGATGATTTTTAACTGTGATATTGTTCGTTTTTCTTGCCCTTAAGGTAATGAAATAAAACATGTAGTAAAATAGTTTCGAATGAATAGACTGAGTCTATGTTTCGCGATGCCTTTTTCTCATGATTGATTTTTTAGGTTGACTTTTCGGATTATATTTACTTCGAAATTAAAAGCAAGTGTCCAGTTTTCATGTTTTTATTAAAAGTCGCATGGATCTATTGCATTTTCATTTATTACAATATTTATATCTGAAAGTTAAAAAGTGGCTGATTTGTTGTATTTCATTATTTACGATTAGTTTAAATGTTGCTAGGTAAATCAAAATTAAATAAAATTAGTTTGATCGCTGGTAGCTTGCTGATGGATAGGAGGATTGAAAAGGTATGATATGAAATAAATGTTCAAAATTTTGCTGTTGAATGAGCGTTTATTGATTGTTTTTTATTTAAATCATGATAAGTTTTTACATTTCGGTCCAACGTTGGTAGTAAAGTTCAAAAATTACCCCGAGCACGGCCTATGTGATGAAAATAGTCTTGCATGCAAAAAATGGTTTAAAAAACATCTGGTATTGCTTGTTTTGTCTACAATCTCCCGGAGGCCGCTAGCATAGAAACATTCAGATGACGTAGGTAGGTAGGTTGAAGGGTGCTAAGCCGCACGGCTTCCGCTTCACTTAGGCCCCGTTGGCCCATTGTGCCCTGAAGACATGGAAAAACTACCATATTACTCCATGAACCACCCCGATTCCTTGAGGAAATCCAGAAACTGGTCCATTCTCATAGCACTAAGCTCACTTAACTTCACGAAAAAGAAAGCACCTAAGTGTTTTTTCCTATTATTCGCTAGAGCCGGACAACTGCAGAGAAGATGCTCTATAGATTCTGTCTCCTCTTCATCACCGCAGTTTCGACACAGGTCGTTCGCTGGGAGCCCGATTCTTCTTGCATGTTCATCGAAAGCCACATGACCCGTCAGTATACCCACAAGGTTTCTTATTGCACCTCTGTCTAGGGATAACAAGCCCAGAGTGTGCTTTTTGTTATAATTTGGCCACATCTGTCTAGCGGTACAGCATGTGCCTAAATTTCTCCAGCGCCTCAATGCTAGCTCGTAGGCTGATACCTTTATATCCTGCCTAAGAACTTTCATTGAGATCCCTACCCCCACTTTCTCATGCAGGTGCGCATCACGGGATCCCTCCCTAGCGAGCTGATCCGCTTTTACATTTCCTTGCACTTCGCTGTGCCCAGGAACTCAACACAGTTTTAAACTGTTCTTTTGAAAGATCCTCCCCAGTTCCGACCTACAGGTTTCAACTAATTTGGAGGACACTAAGACTGATTCTAGCATCCTTATGGCTGCTTTGCTGTCCACAAAGAAAGTGATGTCTTTATCGACCTCCCCTCTCTTGTTAACTTCTTTCGCAGCTCTCAATATTGCCATTATTTCCGACTGCACAACTGTGCATTGCACGGGGAGCTCCAACGATATATTAAGGCCCCAGTACTCAGAAAAGATTCCTGCTCCCGTGCCCGTGCTCGTTTTTGAGCCATCCGTGTACACTGACACAGTTCCTTTGCCGGCTAGCCCCCGCTCTCCCACTCTTCTCTTGAGGAGACGACGGTCAAGAAATTTGTTTCAAAGTCCAGTGTTGGCACTCTATAGTCCATGTTGACATAGCCTTGCTTCCCAAAAAGACTTTCCAGTACTGTGGAGTGCCCATAGGGCCTTTCCCTCCAGAAGCCTCCACCCTTCAGACGCACAGCACTGGCGGCTGCCGCCTCCTTGCAGTGCAAATCTAATGGAAGAAGATCCAAAATGATCTCTAATGCAGCTGTGGGAGTCGTACGCAAAGCACCCGTTATCCCCAAGCACGCCACTCTTTGGATCTTAGTGAGTTGAGCCAGGTTACATTTCTTGCTCAGCGCCTCCCACCACACCATAGCCCCATAGGTCAGAATTGGCCTGACTATAGCTGTGTACATCCAGTGTACCACCCGTGGTTTGAGTCCCCACTTAGGCCCAAAGAGCGCCTTACACGTGAAAAAGGCTACTGTAGCCTTCCTCACTCTCTCTTCCAGATTTGCCCTCCAGGTAAGCTTATGATCTAGCACGACCCCTAAGTACCTCACCTGATTGGAGAGCGTAAGACTTTCGCCATTAAGTGTGGGCGGCCTAAAGTCTGGAATTTTACGCTTCCTTGTAAAGAGGACAAGCTCCGCCTTAGAAGGGTTCACTCCCAAGCCACACTTTGTGGTCCACCTGCTGGTTAATTCAAGGGCAAATTGCATCCGTCCGACTATGACGTCGATGAATTTGCCCGGTACTATGATGGCCACGTCGTCGGCGTAAGCAGCGACCTTGAAACCCTCCCTTTCTAGTTCCGACACAAGATTGTCCATTACTACCAGCCATAGTAGCGGTGAAAGAACTCCCCCTTGAGGGGTTCCCCTGTCCACGTATTTCCTGATAGTCAGGTCACCAATGGACGAGCTAACTATTCTAGTTCTGAGCAGTGTATCAATCCACCTACAAAGGCTCATATTAACACCTTTTTGTTGAAGCCCACGACAGATGACGTAGATGCTCATCTTTGATACCTGTGAGTGTGTTAAGTGCGTTCATCGCCAAGAACCATAAATAACAAATGACCTGATCTTTTATATTGGTAGAAAAGAAACTACTTTATGGAAGTTTTAGTGCTCTTCGCTCATATTCGCCCTTCAAATTTACAGAAAGCCGCATACGTTACAACACATGTATCATATACATAAATGAAATATATCGAGGTGAAAAACCAAGCCATTTGATAAAAATCTCATTACGCATTCTTTTTATAATATTTTCAACAAGATAGGTGTAAGGGTATTCAATGGAATCCACCTTGAATGAAATGGCATTGATAGTTTTCTACTGCCATTTTTTTGTTTGTGTATTTTAATTTTCTTTAAATTAAATATTTCTTTATCAATTTAGGCTGTATCATTCTTTAGAAACATGTTTGTGTTTACTTATTCGTACATGATCTTTCGGTTTGTGTTTTGGTTTGGACGTGCCTTTCTATTTACTATTGCTAAAAATATACTCCATTAGAAGAATTTACATCCACAGGATGCATATTTATGATGCGTTATTTTGTTATATTGTATTTACTTATTAGTTTGTTTAGAATACTAACCCAATGATAATTCCCTTTCATACTAAATCTCTTCCACACTTTGTTTGTTAAAGTTCGATTGAATCTTTATACAATGGAAAATTTCAGGAGCTGCAAGTGAAGTAGTGGCAAATGTCCTATTTTTTCATTAGATGTGAAAATATTTTATAAAAAAAATTACCCGCCATCAGTTTGTAAAATTCTAGTAAACTATTTTCGACTAAAAATCATCTCCATAGTTTTCGATACCTCGGTAGCAGTTTTGTTTTCCATGAGATATGGCCAAGCGAACCTAGAAAACGTGTTTATTACTATTGAAAGGAATCGATCGCCTCGATTTTTTGGAGAATAAGATCTCATGTTTACCAAATCTGCTTGCCCTGCGTCGTTTTGTCCTTTTATAATCACATGACCAAGTGCAAAATTCTTGCGAGCAGTCTTAAAAGTCTCTTCAACTACCCGTCTTCTACTTATTTTGTTAAAGGTATATAAAACAACCACTGTTTTGCCCGTTAGTATATAGAAACATTCATAGTCATGATTAAATTCACGCATCCGTTCTGCGCCATCGGGGTGAGGAGAAACAACTTTTTTTCGTTCTGAATAACATGTAATTAACACAGCACCAAATGAAAAAGTTAATTTAGTACAAAACTGAGCAGCTCACTGTAACAAAACCCATTTCTTTTGAAAACACAGAGTATCTTAATTTAAATCCTGATGAATTTGAGAACACTGGAAATGAACCGACACTAATTGTATTTGATCACAGAATGTTAAATCCATTTTTGGCCGCTATAACGAAAGGGTCCAATCATCGAAGTTTTAATGTTTTTTGGATGACGCGGAGCATTTGGCGAATAGAATACATATTCTATCAGGGTTACTTTTTTATCTCAAAAATCCATGAGTCAATTTCAACACCTTGCTAAATGGACATACCCTGAAAATAGACCAGAGCTCATGAGAATATAAGTAAGCACCTGCATGCGTCACCAAATTGTGCTGGCGCTATGGTTGCGTTATCTCCCATCCAATTCCACAGTTGTGGCAAAAACCAAATCCGATTTTTCCATAGTTGTAATTATTCATTGTTTTAGTGATTGAGTTAGCATTTTGTACTCATTCAGATAATAAAGAATGGACTCAGCCCTGAAGCATATTTTTTAACTAGTTTCGCGTTTGTATTAATTAACTGGCGCGCACGCAGTGACCGCTTGGATACCACATTAAGTGATAAAAATACCGGAAATACGCGTGTGCTGCAAATTTGGCTCCCAAGTAGCCGTTGTATAATTAAGAAAGGCAAAAATTAAATCGTCGAAAGCAGGAAGTAGCGGCTCCATCAACAATATAAACGCAGAAGCAAATCTTCAATCAACAATGATCAGCTATGAATTTATGCTGCTGTAAGAGTTTAAGAAATTATTATATTGAAAAATAACGCCAAAGCAAAAAATCTATTTTACAAAATACTATCTTTTTGTGTTAGATCCAGACATATCTTCATTTTCATTGTGAAAAAAAATTTGGATAAAGAAAAAAAATATTGCAATGTTTTCTAGAACTTATCAAATCAATATTGTCAGATTTCATTTGAGACTTTGATAGATTTCACAGTTTTTATCATAAATTTATTTTTCTTAAGAATTCATTATTATAATCTTACACTATAAATCTATCAATTCAATGTATGTAGTTCATTGTGAAGTAACTGCATGCAGTCTCGCCAGTCAAAATTTATGTCAAGTTATTTTTCAAGTAATCTATTGATTAAATATAGAAATATGTCGAATCCAAATAATCGAATACAACGGGCCCGATTAAATCTCGATTCTTTTGTTGAAGAATTGCACAAACTTGTTCTATCAAGTTGTAGTAACGCACTCAATAATACGTCGAAAAGTTTCCTAAATAATGACCCGACACAAAAAATTGTGCGAGATGGCACGGAACCTCTCCGTACTGTGGGGAGACATTTTTTTTTGTTTATTGATGAACCCAGCTTCTGCATCAATAATGATGTCGACTTACCGATTGACTTCGGTGCTTATGGTAATTTGGCAGATATGGACAAAATATCCGACGTAATCAATAGTCTAAGAACATCCTCTGGCGAACCAGGTGGATTTAATTCTTCGCAAAAGCGTCGACAAAATTCTTCAAATTTATGATCACCTAAAACGAACTCCGAAATGTTACGGAAACTTATCAGTTACACGTAACAAGATTAAAGGTCACGCAGATACTGCATTGAAATCCTATAATACTCCATTGAATTGGACAAAAATATCGAGGTGCCTTACTCTCAATTACGTAGATAAGAGAGAGGAAGAATACCAAGTGCAGGGTACAAATACAGTTTCCCAGTCTTATCAGAGGTTTACAATCACTTATCATTGATTTTTAATAGATCAGCATCCATTGAAATGAGTCACGACGTGATAAATATCTTGACCCAAGCTTATCGCGATAAACCGCATGATACATTCTTTAGGGGAGTGAAAACCGATTTAATAAGATAACTCAGTATTAGAGTATCAGTGAACTTGCTACAAGCCTCACATATGTGTTTTAAAGTACAAAAGTAGACTATCGAGCCCGAAACCCAAACAATTCAAATGTAAACTCGCGGAAGACATACAACTGTAGTCCACCTGCAGTTGCTCAACGCACAATGCTACTTAATCCATCCATTTCAAAGTACCTACACAATTCACAGATCTTACAAAAACCACGATTTCATAATGAGAATTTCCAACAGCACCAACGTGAAAACAATTTAAACAAACCACCTCTGCGACTCCCAAGAGGTCCAGTTCGTATGGAGGTCAATCAATCACTAAGATCCCATGCCGTTAATTATGCTCATAGCCTTTTAAATCAATGTTTCCTTCAGAAACGTTTTCAACAACCTTTTCGAAGGCTCCATCAACCATTGAAGGTGCAAAGAGTATATCATATGAAGCCTGAAGAAACAAATGATGAACAAAGCATTGAAAACGCAAAACAGCTTGAAGATATCTATTTAAAAAAAAAAACACTTTTCCCTTTCATACTTTGAACAAATTGCAAGAAGTGGAGAGCTACTGAGACTTTTAGTGGACACTGGGTGTAATAAAAATTTTGTACAACCAAGACACATTCGGAATCCTATACTTAACAACAAAACTTTTACGCTAATTCAGTGGGAGGTAGTGCAAAAATTACTCATCAAGCACTCGGAAACTTATTTGTTCCTCATACGAAAAACAACAACAATTTATTACACTTCGAGGCCTAATTTCATTTCGATGATATTATTATACCCTTAAACAGCTTCAAGCCCTTAAACATTCCGATGAGAATCATATGACGCTTCACCTTAATTTACGAATACTCTTAAAATAGCATACTTAAAATACGGCTAATAATAGTAATATCAGGAGAGCACATCTGAACCAGGAGGAAGCAACCAAGTTAAAGAGATTTTCAGAAATTGTTCCAAGCTACTCGCGGAACCAAAACAACGATTAACCTACGCAAGCACCGTCGAAGGATAGATACGGATTAAGACTTGTGACAGTTTATTCAAGGTCCTACCCTTATCCAGTGGCTCTGTAAGGAGAAGTCGAGAAGGAATTGAGCAAACTTTTCAAAGATGATATTATAAGACCATCTAAATCTCGCTACAACTCTACAGTCTTGATCGTTCCTGAGACACCGCTTCTCTTCCTTGAAGCACCTGGTGGACAACCTTCAAAATGATCCTTCCATCACTGCCACGTACACGTCAGTCGACTTATCATTGCCTTGTGGCCGATGGTGAATCTTCTCCCATAGCCGATCATCCTAGTCTGGAGACTAGCTCTCGAAAAACCTCATCCCACGTTTTGAAGGTCCCTCGAATGGCTCGAAACCAGATTAGAGCATTACCCTCAAACAGGTCGATGGCTGAGCGAAACAGGTGAGCCTTCGGCATTCCTTGAGCTTCCCGGAATTCCTCCACCCTTTCCAAGGAGGCCCTAACAGAACCCGAGGCCTCACCCGAGAATTTAGTGCCCAATTTGGTTACTTTCAACATGTTCGTTGCAGCAGCCGGAGGATTCTTGGGTATCGAAAAGGCTGGCATCTCCGACACTTTTCTTCTTGATGGCCTTCCGTCCTTTGAATTCTTTGGTGTTGGTACGGAATAGGCTCTTCCCCTCCCTTTTTAGCCGCTACAACAACCCTGCCCATAGTCTACATTAGGCGCCGCCGCAATGCCTCGGCAGCAGAATCCTCAGCATTTTGCTCCCGGAGCATGTTACGGTCTAAGCCTGAGCCTTTCAAAATTTGGGGGCTTTGGTGAACTTCACTATGTTGAATTTACTCCAGGGAGGAGACAGGACGAGGAGAAAGAGACAAGCACATATATACTGAAAGATCAGTTCCTCCTTTATTTTACCTTTATTAATTATAATATTTCGTCTGCACTATCTCACCCTCGCAAAGTCCTACATCCGCAAATCCACACCTTTGCACATTTACACACCCGCAATCTCACACTCCTGAAATATCACTCACACGCAATGTCATGCACGCGTCAGCAATTGAATATGGCCAGTTTGAACGCTGCCGTACCCGATTTCCAAAGTCCTGTTTTTTTTACTTTCCCACGTTGGACGCCTAATGTAAAACCCGTATTAGGTGCAACGTCCACTACTAAGCCACAGCCGATCCGGGCCACGGACTGAGCATTCCCATCCGGCCTAAGTCCGCGAAGAGTGATGCGGGAATATTTTTTTAAAAGGGACTGCCCTGTCTGTGAATTCGGAAACGGAAACAGGATTCGCGAGGAACCAAAACCATCGACTGAATAAGGAATTTGAAACAAATGCACAGAAAGAGCCGGAGCCGCGACGTCCGTCCGTCCGTTATCTTAACCAACATTTTTTTTTTATATTACCTAACTCACCGTATCTAAGCTTAATGTTACAAACAATTTTGTTCTTTCTTAACCTATTCAGGTGGCTGCTTCCCGACTTTTCCAGCTGCAGGCCGTTTTCGCTCCTCGCTGTAGCTTTGCCGACGACTTCCTCCTTATTTCTACCACACAGAAGCTCCACCAAATCCCAAACTTCTTGACTTCCTTCTTCAGCCCTTGCTCAGACCAGTACCCAAGAAAAGTCAGAACCAAACAGTATCTCCACTATTCGACTTCCTTCTTCAGCCCTTGCTCATACAAGTACACCACGAAGAACCGAACATGCCGTGCAGTTGTTCTCCCGGTGATATTTCTGCGATCTCCTGAACCCGTTCAAGCTTTCTTTGCTTTGAACAGGTTTTGCCCAAATTACCAACGCACGTCAGCTGGCGATAAAATCTCCGTGCGATTGGGCACACCGTTGCACCTGGGGGGAGGGAGGGATACTGTTGCTGCGGCCTGTGTGTGGGTGGCCCTTAGGCAGCACATTGTGACACTGGTTATGGAGGACCGCTGTGCAGATTGGTATCAATGACGTTGTTGACCTAACTCATGTCATCGGTGAATTCAACTCGAATACTTACATGCTGACAGCAAGTTCGGCATGTTTTAACTTGCGTAAGTATCATATTTATATATATATAGGGTGTCCGGAAATTGCCGCACAGGCTCCTCACAACGTGATTTTTTGGACAATTTTAAGCAGAAAATATTATGGAATTTTTTCTCTCGATTTTTTAACCCTTTATTTATCTTATTTTCCTTTAATTTTCACGTTCATAATGTAAAATCTTTTTCAAAAATTAAATATCTGTTGTGCTATGCTTAAAAAGTTAGAACATCATTTTATCCTTATTTGCCAATTTCTAATAGTAACACGCCTGCAAATTCTAAAACAAAAATTCAAAAAAGGGCCTAATATGCCTACTAACAAAAATCGAGCAGGTAGAACCTTCTCACACAACTCTGGTAAACGGTGTTTGTGATTAATTAGTGCTTGAGGTGATTATAAGCAGTCATTAAATTTTTCGAAAACTAGTTTTTAATTGATTTGGAAGCATTTACATTCGGATATAATCAGTCAACACTTATGGGCTAGAAAATTCACATCCATAAATTAGGATGGGGCAACGCTTGATCGTCATACGACGATAACAAGTAGAAAGTAGTATACTACGAGAAAAACAACTTTTTGTAAAATTATTAAACAGTTTTTATTGATTGGCTACTAGCGATCAGAAATGGAGTACTCAGCCAATGAATACTTCCACATTATTCTCGTGCTTGGAACATGTGAAACAAATAGTCAGCGTGCATCCTTCGAGTATAGAACACGATTCCCTAACAGAAGACATCCAGATGCCAGCGTTTTCTGGAGGCTTGAAATTCAAGGACGAGAAATAAGGAGACTTGCTCAAGATGCGCGATCGGACGTGGGCCGACTTAGGTCAAGAACACCTGCCGTCGAAGAAGGCGTATTCAATTTCGTTGTGCAAGACCCAACTTGCAGCACAAGGGGAATAGCAAGAGAATTGGGGCTTAAAAAGTCAACAGTGCAAATCATTTTGCGTAGTTTAAATTTGCATCCTTACCACTTTTCGAAGGTGCAAAAATTACATACAGAGGATTACGCAAAGCGAGTGGATTTTTGTGAATGGCTACAGAGAAAAATTCTACGAGGCCCGAACTTTGCAAAAAAATATTGTTTACGGACGAATGCCTCTTCACCCAGGAAGGAATATTCAACTGCCACAACTTCCATTGGTAGAGCGAAGCCAATCCGTATATGGTACGTGAAGGACATCACCAAGTTCGATGGAGACTTAACGTTTGGGCAGGTTTTATTGAAGATCAACTTATAGGGCCATATATTCTCCCGGGCCGCTTAACTGGCCAAGGCCACAAACATTTTTTGGAGAATGTATTCCCAACATTATTGGAGAACCTACATCTTTCAAGGAGAAGGAGGCTGTGGTTTCAACATGATGGAGCACCTCCACATAATTTCAGAGGGGTTACAACTTTGCTGCATCAAGAATTCCAGGATCGCTGGCTAGGGCGGTATGGTCTCGTGGGGTGGCCTGCAAGATCTCCGGATTTCAACCCGTTAGACTATTTTCTCTGGGGACATTTAAAAGAAATTGTTTACAAGGAGACTCCTGACACCTTGGAACAACTTTCTTCGAAAATTAACTATGCCAGCGCCCAAATAACAAGTGAGATGTTGTCACGTTCGATACGGAGCTTAAAAAAGAGAAGCAGGTCTTGTTTGACAATGGAAGGAAGCTACCTTGAACATATCTTGTAAATAACTTTAATAAAAATATTTCAAATACATTTTTGTTTTATTGTTCATTCAAAAGATTGTGATTGAAAGCAATTTCGTGTGGTGACAGCCGAATACTTCAATTCAGAACGCAAATTTTATTTTAGACGCGAATTTTTGGTAAAAACTGTTTGCATTTATAGTCCTTTTGCAATGAAAGTTTGATGGTTTAGAGTAAAATGATATTGAAATTTTTTAACAAAAACACAACAGAGATTTAATTTTTGAAAAAAGATTTTGTATTAAGAACGTGAAAATTAAAGGAAAATAAGGAGAAATGCAAAATTTTCGTATAGAAAAAACATTTCTTCGACTTTCGAGAACTGTCGCTCCAAATATGCTCACTTCATATTCACAAAATAGCTGTATTTGTTGCAAAAAACTATTTGCTGCGTTTTGTTGTTTGTTTGAGTGTTGTATCTTTCATAACTGTGAAGATATTGCGTTATTACTAATTAAAGAACGTCATTTTTTTCAAAATTTTAAAACGCCTGTGGCAGCTAAAGGTATAGAAAACGAAAAAAAATTTTATAATATTTTCTGCTTAAAATTGTCCAGAAAATCACGTCGTGAGGAGCCTGTGCGGCAATTCCTGGACAACAGAAGCATACGTCAGTATCATATATATCATATATATATATATATATATATATATATATATATATATATATATATATATATATATATGATACTGACGTATGCTTAAACATGCCGAACTTGCTGTCAGCATGTAATTCGAGTTGAACGCACCAATGACATGAGTCAGGTCAACAACGTCATTGATACCAATCTGCACAGCGGTCCTCCATTACCAGTGTCACAATGTGCTGCCTCCCGACTTTTCCCGCTGCAGGCCGTTTTAGCTCCTCGCTGTAGCTTTGCCGATGTCTTCCTCCTTATTACTACCCCACAGAAGCTCCACCAAATCCTAAACTTCTCGACTTCCCCCACCAAATCCCAAACATGTGTGTGTGTATATATGTATGTATATATAGGCCAAAAAACTATCCCATGGAACTGATTGCGCTTTTGATGATACTTTATATTATGCAGCTTTCGCGTGCACCGTCAGGATAAAGTTCTCACAATCAACATTACAGCCTACTTATCTATCTAATCCATTATATGTGTGCATAATTCAATATCCTTAACCCACATAAATCTTCTCTATCTATATAATTAAATAATCCTTACCTAAATTGATCTACTCGCTAATTAAATAATGCAATATCCTTATAATATAAATAATTTATCAACTGCTTGTGTGTAGTGGCGATTTTAAAAAGACAGCGCTTGCTCGGGCGGTGATTTGAAGTATTTAGGGGCTGGACAGTCCCTCACTTTCGTACGTGGATAAACCACGCTGCGTGGCGAAAGTAACATTTCTCCCCATGTTCAAGTGGATTTTCTCAAAACCCACTTCAAAACGTACCCAATCAGGCGGAACGACAACCATCCACACGTGGATACCCCCGACAACCACCGAATGATTTCTGGCCACGGCCTTCAGATTGCACACGGCTAACAATTTATACTCCCGACGCCGCTTTCGCTGTAGCTCAAAACGAAGCTTTTGCAACACTCTTGAAACCAACGTATTAACCTACAGAACAAACCACTTAACCACCCCACAACTACGCCATCTACGAAATGACCGCACTATATACTAAAAGAATGGAAGGGTATGGAAAAGGAAGGAAGAAAGGGAAAATGAAGAGAAAAGTCTAGAGATAGGTGAAAAATATCCATCAAAATCCTTGGAGCAGGGGCACAGGAAAAAAATAGGAAGAGAGGACAAAGTTCTGAACATGGGTGGCTTGTACCAGCCTACAGTTGGTCGTATGACTACACGGTGAAGGGCTTCAAGTCTTCAGCATGGTAAATGTTGGCGTCTTTACTCTTCTCGTCTACTAGGTGGTTGGTGCCCGTAGACACCTTTTCCCACACTACAAAAGGCCCTATATATTCGGGTGCTAGTTTTGCAGAAAAATACTGTACCGCATCTGAAAGGATGAAGTTCCTTCTCCATACCCGGTCTTTAGGGTAGAATGGTTCCTCTCGCTTTTGGAGTTTATAACGTGCCTGTGCTGCTACCGCCGCCTTACTTAAGCGAGCAGCTATTTCGTTGCGAACCCTTTTTATCGCATCGGCTTGGTCCTGGAGGTCAGGTTCACATCTATCTCCACTAGTAGGCACGGATTCCCGGCGGAACGCCGCCATCTCCCTTTCGAAGTTGCGGAGGTACAGATTGAAGCTTATCACTTCATGAGTATCGGCGGTTAACGGCCAGCACACAACCTATCTGCGCGAGATCATTGTCCAACCTTCGGTGATTGTTGACCACATAGGAACGCAGCATCCACTTGATGTTGCTGGATTGGCCTGTGGGTGGTAAAATGTAGTGTATTGTACTCGCGCTCGAAACCTATGCGCCAAGTTCTCCAAGGCTTTAGAGTAGAGCTGCATCTCATCGTCGCGAATGACCACCGCCAGGACTCCAAACAGAATGAAGACGTACTCTTCTAACTTATGCACCACTTCTGGTGCCTTGGCCGATCGAAGAGAAAACACAATAGCAAATTTGGTGGGGTAGTCCACCACTTCGAGGATATAGCAGTGTCTCCGGGTCGAGCGCGTTAGGGGGCCAATAAAATCAACACAGACTACCTCCATCTCCTGTCGCGGTTCCTGGCGCTCGATCTTAACTGCCTGGCATAATTTGCACTTCTTTTGAATGTTTGTCATCATAAATTCCCAGTAAAAACCCTGCGTCACATGATCCAGGGTCCGTTTCACACCCATCTGCCCTATCTTTGGGTCATCGTGCCCTTGCATAAGTGCCTTGCCTCGCTTTCTTTCGGGCAGTACCCGCTTCTATACCTGAGTTTCCAACTCTGGGTATCGTCTCGGCATGTGCTTTCAGAGTTCATCCTCTTGCAGCCTCCAATCTGCGTACTCGCCTGGGTCTTCCATAACCTTATTCTATATCTGCTGATTCCACTTCCCTTCTCCCACTTCTGCCGTGGCTCCCTTTGGGACCGATCACGACAGTGCATCGGGTACCAGATGCTCTTTGCCTTTCCGGTGAACGATTCCAAAGTCGTGTTGCTGCTGCCTAACCACAGCCTGTTGGGGACTTTAAACTGTTCAACCACACGAGTGAGTGGCGGTCGGTCATCACGGTGAAATGCGTACCTTCTATGTAAGGGCGCTGAAAGACTCACCTCCAGATGGTCTTTCCCAGAATGACTAGCCGCGAGGTGCGTCCCTTGAGGCCCACACGGTCAACTTCCCAGTAATCTCTACATAAATATTAAAAATATTAAACACAAAATGATTTATGGAAATAATACTACTTCAAATAATAATAATGAGAGGTACTAATAACAGTAATTGAAATGAGTTGATATCAATCATATGATCTACTACGGCGTTCATTGATTACGTAAGGCTTTTGGTGGATGGGGATGTATTTGTTTGATTGAATATTCACGCGAATCAATTTTTTAGGTTATTTTGTATTTTTATATCAATGCTTAAAGAAAAAAAAACGCTAGGGAAAATGAATTCAGTTCTTGTTATTACGCCTACTGAAGAGATTTTCTCGCGAGAATTTAAATGATTTTATTCAAAATTGCCATGACTTCGGTATAATCATTGAATTTTTATTTTTACGATTTTACATTAATAAGACTAATAATTAATTATTATTTTCAGTTGATCTTGAAAAACATGGGATATGCAGTCAAAAGCCAGTATAATTGCATGTAAAAAGTAAAATATTTTACACATAATGGTGAAGGAAGCAATTGAATTGTAATTACACTTAATTGTTGATTGGTTGTAGTGGCAGACCCCTTTGTCAAAAGGGGGCTCACTTAGGCCAAGATAGGCCCATTGTGATACCAAATTTTAATAGGGCACCGCAATAAACCTGTTGGGTGACGAGAACCATTTCGATTCTTGTATGAATCCGACTATGCGGATAATGTTCAAATCAGCTACTTCCGTGAGGCTGTCAAGGAAGGGTGAGCCTAAGGTTTTCATACGTTCCTTGAAAGTGCTGGGCATTCACACAGAAAATGTTGGGTCGTTTCCTCCTCCTCCTCCGATCTGCAGCTGCGGCGGGAATCGTGGAGAGGGCAACCCATTCTTTCTGCGTGTCTGCCAATGAGATAATGCCCCGTCAGTACGGATACGTGAAACTTAATGTTTCACGGCTCGTGCTGAGGAGCTGTTTGGTGCGCTTTGAGCTTAGTGTGTGCCAAGTTTGCCTGGTTGTCCTACTGGTTTCTTCCAGCAGCCAGGCCCTATTTTCAGCCTCTATATAGTACTGCTTGAAACTTAGCTTGACGGAGGCCATCGGAAGGGCGACTTGGGGTGTTAGTGTATAATCCTGGAGTTCAGTGCCAGCTCTAGCTACGGCATCAGCTTCGCAGTTCCCAGGTATATCACTGCAACCCGGCACCTAGCAAAGAATCACTTCACAGTGAAGCGATATCGCGTACAGTAGTGTGCGACGTTCCATTACAATTTTGCATGAGGTATACACGTTGGATAATGATTGGATAGCAGCTTGACTGTCAGAGAAAATGTAGAGATTTCTTATAGAAATTTTCTGATTTCTCAGTCAGTCCACTGCCTTATGTATTGCGATGACCTCTGCCTGAAAAACCCTGCAGTGATCTGGTAGCCGGAAGAATAGTCTCAGACCTAGTTGTTCGGGGAAAATACCACAGCCAACTATTCCATCCATTTTTGATCCATCAGTGTAGATATCGAACTATTTCTATCCTATTTCCTTCCATGATCCAGTCATCTCTGCTAGGGTTGACGGACTTGAAACTGTGGTGGAAGCAGGGAATCGGAGAAGTGAGGTCTACTTTCTCTGGCGTTGGTCCATCCCTCCGTAATATGGTGGAGTGGCCGATATTCCCATCACGCCAGAGATTTAGAGCTTTCAATCGAATACCAGAGCACTTGGCCTGCTGTTTCGTGAGCAGCTCTGCCGGGAGCAAATTTAATAGCATAAACAATGCCTTTGTCGGGATAGTACGCATAGCCCCTATAATTGCAATAGCTGCAGTCCCCCTGACCTTTTAACCAGGTTCGCGCTTGATGTTTTTGCCATCGCTGATCATCAAATAAGCGCGTCATACAGAAAGATGGGTTCCACTATTGCTGTATAAAGCCATAATACAGTTTTGAGTTTCAATCCCCATCTTTTCCCAACAGCTCTTTAGCAGCAGTAGATTGCACATGCCGCTTGACGCACTCTTTCTGCTATTTTTTCTTTCCATGCGAGTTTGGAGTCTAAAATCAGACCAAAATATTTGACCATATGAGATGGATTAAGACTTGTCTCATTAAGAATAGGTGGAACAAATCGTGAAATTTCGTTCCTTATTGTAAAGAGCACGAACTGCGTTTTCTGTGCATTATTCTTTAGACAGCACTATTTGCTCCATTTGGTAAGAATACCTAGAGCAAAGTTAAGTCTTTCCGATAGGTTGTTAACGACTTTGCCTGATATTGCTACTCTAGCATCATAGGCATAGGCTACGACTTTGCAGCCAGTCGCTTCTATTTTTGACAGGAGTTTATTCACCACTAGGTTTCATAGAAAGGGCGATAGCACTCCACGTTGTGGTGTGTCTCTGCAAATCCCCCTTCTTAAGATACTGTTTCCTAGCGTGTAGTTGATGTTCCTGCTGCTAAGCAGATGAACCCTATCAGGTTGTCATTGGCATTGCTTTCCCCGAGTGCTTTGCCAATAGCCTTATGGCTGATATTGTTGAAAGCCCCTTCAATGTCTTTAAAAACCGCTTGCATGTATTCTTTGATGCTTCGCAATTTCTCGATGTAGCTGATGAGTGAGGGAGGAGCTGTTTCAACCGATCTCCTTTTTGTGTATGCGTGCTGCGCTTTGGAGAGTGGTTTCAGAACAGCTCTCAGCTGGATCTCTATCAGTCGTTCCAGAGATTTCAGCAGAAAAGAGATGAGACTGATAGGTCTATAATCCCTAGGTGAGGAGTGGGATGTCTTGCCCGCTTTGGGTATGTATAATATTGTGGCTTTTGCCACCGCTGTGGAATAAAAGCCATATGTGAACATGGTTTAAAGATGGGTTTTAGCCATGGTGGCGCTACATTCCCTGCTGGATCTCAACAGGCGAGATGTTGTCCATTCCAATGGATTTAAAGGGTTGTAATGAGTTGATTGCTCAGCGTAGGAGCCTGTCATCTACAGGCACTGCGGTTGACGGGCAGTTTGGGGTGTATGTGGATCAGCTTTGTCAGCCACATAACCACAGCCCGGGTAGTGCGTGTCCATGAAAATGGTTAGCGCCTCGAAACTGGATTTGGTTCAGGTCCTATTTGCGTCCTTGATAGACCCCAAAAATAAGGGGAAAATCGTGATAACTTTTCGCAGACGATTGCCATCCTTGGAGTGTTTTATTTCTAAACAGAAATTTCTTGACGAGGTGCATTTTGCTTTTCTGATGGAGCTTTTAAAGTCCTTCAGTTTTAGTTGATAAGAACACCAGTCATTAGATACTTTAGCTTGATTAAAGGACCTCCTAAATTTCTTCCGCAGCTCCGCAATGTCACTATTCCACCAGAGGGCTTATAGTTCCCCTAGGCTTCGTTGGACTACCTGTGAATCTTGCTGCTTCATTGAAGGCCGATGTCAAAGTCCCAACGGCTTCCTCCAGGCAACTTATGTGCAGACTTGAATACTGCTTGGTACTTGACCCAATCCATCCTCCTTTTGTTAATGAAGGTTGGATTTTTCAGATGGTCAAAAGATACATCGAACATTATATATGAAAGATCGCAGAACGGCCACTCTTGTGATACATGCCATCCTTTGATAGCGTGGTGCAAGTGCTCGTTCGTTAGAGTGATATCCAAAACTTCCCTATGGCTTACCGTAATGTAAGAAGGATCCTCATCTTTGTTTACTAGGGCTAAGTCATGCATTAGAACAAATTCAAAGAGTGTCTCACCCATTTTGTTCGTATCGGTTCTTCCCGAAATGCCATGATGGGCATTGGCGTCCGCCACGGCGACTAGTTGGAGGTCCCGTGCAGTGGCTTCTGTAACGATCCTCTGCAGGTTGATGTGAGGTGGCAGAACAACGTGTACCATATAGCAGGAGACAGCCCAAAGGGGTTTGGACTGCCTTTCCACTGCTATGGTAATGGTGTTCTAGTCACTGAAATTGTACAAGGTTAGAAACTTTAAGCCTTCCTTTATTATTATGCAAGCTCTCGGTTTACCTGCTGTGTAGAGGTATACTGTTTTTTATCCCTTTGTATTGATCCCACACACCTGTTTGCCTACAACCCAAGGTTCCTGGGCCAGTATTAGCTCCTCTCCTTTTTGGGCCAGGTGGAGGAGCATTGCGGCGGATGGCGCCTAAGAATGATGGATGTTTATCTGCAGAAACCTCAGGATCACGACACAATGTTTATGTCCGCCTTCTCGTCAGATAAGGACATCTTATCCTCGACCAGGTCGAGGGTTTGGAGAAGGTCCCCAGCCAGCTCCGTGGTGGAGGTGGTGCTTCTTCCGTCATCGGAGAGAAGATCTGAATCAGGGAGGTCAACGGTCGGGTCTACTGATGCTTCTATAGTCACCTCGCTCCCACTCTCTTTACTCGGTTCCCGTACTGCCTTCCCAGTACGGTCCTTGCGATATACTCTCAGGGTGATAGTCCAGAAACCGTAGCTTATCAACCCGCCTTTGGACTCCAATGGAGCTAACGCCTCCTCGTTAAGGATTATGAGGGCCTCTCGCTGTCCATTGCTGGGCTCGCTAACCTTGGCTACCTTCCAGGTGTTCACCGGAAGATCAGCATTGCTGAGCTTGATAAGCTCAACAATTTCCTTCGGTGTGGATGGCTCCGTCGGTATCCATGCCCTGGATCGAGGCCGATGCATGATGAAAGAATTAGTTGGAACCTTACGAACACCAAAGAATAAATCAACTATAGACTACAATTTTTTATTTGATGATAGTTTTTTAGAGCATATGATCGTGTAAAGTTTTGGCAACAAAATATTTTACCATTCAAAGTGTTGATTAGCACAACTGCAAATTTGTCCGTTTTTAAAATGAAAGCAGTTTTATTATTAAAATTAAAACACTGTAAAAACCATTCAAAATCTGTTCAAATTATGCAGTTGTTAAACTTTGATTTAATTTATAACAAAGTGTTTAGAATAATAAGGTAATATCACTCATACGAACTCATTATACATTGTGAATTGTAATGATTTTCTTATTTTAACCTTCTTCAGTGTTTTGTAGACGACGTCGTACCAGTAGAGACCAGAGTAGAGGCTTACAAAGCCTTTATTCTAAGGAATGAGATAACTTATAAAAGATGTAGATTCAATGAAACTGCCCCAAGTTGACTGAGCGTCAAACTGCCGGTTAACTAAAGCCGAAGACTGGTCATACCCAATCCTAGTAAGGGCAGGAGTTTCAGTGAAAATTTCAAGGAAAGCCTGGTATGGGCTGTCATAGACAGAAGAAACAGCGATGGTACCATCATAACGTCATACTCGAGGCAAGTCCAGGCCCACCACGAAGTTGCTGTGACGCTGGACGGTACCAGGGTCACGGAAAATTGATAGCCTGCACGGATCAACGTTCAGAGGATCTATACAAGCAGGCTATCGGTAGATTGGGAGAAGTCTGGCCGAGGGCAAATCTGGATGCTGTCTGCAAGAAAGACATCACGAATCGGCCTCAGCCCAGGGCATGGATACCAGCGGAGCCATCCACACCGGAGGAAATTTTTGAACTAATTAGGGTCAGCAATGCTGACCTATCGGTTGAAAACTCGAAGGTAGGCAAGGTAAGCGAGTTCAGCAATGGACAGCAAGAGGCTCTCATAATCCTCAGCGAGGTGTCCAAGGGCGGGGTGATAAGCTACGGTTTCTCCGTACTGCCATACTGGGAAGGCATAACGGGAACCTAGTAAGGAGAGTGCGAGTGAGGTGATTGTAGAAGCAACAGTAGACCCGACCGTGGACCTCTGTGAGTCAGATCTTCTCTCCGACGACGGAAGAAGCATCACTTCCATTGCGGAGTTGACTGAAGATCTCCTCCAATCCCTCGAGCTGTTTGAGGAGGAGGAGAAAATGTCCTTATCTGACGAGGAGGCAAACAAAACGCTTTGTCGTGATGCTGAGGTTTCTACAGATAAACCCTTATCACTCTATGCCGACATCCCCCACACTGGTCCTCCACCTGGCCCATCAAGGAGACGAGCAAATTCTGCCCCGGGAACCATGGCTTGTATGAAACCGGGTTCGCGGGCTCAACATGAAAGGATACAATACAGTATCCTTCAATACAACAGGTAGGCCGAGAATTGATATAATCTTAAAGAAAGGCTTGAAGTTTTTCACCTTGTATAATTACAGTGACCAAGAAATCGTTTCCATAGTAGTGGAAAGGCAGTCAAAACCCCTTTGGGCTGTCTGCTGCTATAGGCGCATGATATTTTGCCACCTCCCACCAGCCTGCAGAGGATTAGAAGTGAGGCCACTGCAAGAGGCAGAACTTTAAAAGTCAGGGCGGACGCCACTGCCCATCATCGTATTTGGGGTATCACCGACACAAATAAACGGGGTGAGTCACTATTTGAATTCATTTTATTGCAATTCTTAGCCCTAGCTAACAAAGATGAGGGTCCTACCTCTATTACGGCAAACCATAGAGAGGTTCTGGATATCACTCTGACGAACGAGCACTTGTACCAGAATGTCAAGGGAAGACACGTATCACAAGAGTGCTCCTTCTTTGACCATCTATACATAAGGTTAGATGTGGAATTTGACTCTCGACAAATCCAACCTTCATTAACAAAAAGAGGATGGATTGGACAAAATGCCAATCAGTATTCGAGTCTGCGCTTGAAGGCGGACGTCCAGAGATTGAAGACATATGCGGTCTTGAGGAAGCAGGTCTGCATGTAGCCCAACGAAGCCTAGAGGGAAATATAAGCCCACATGCTGGAACAGTTACATTGCGGAGCTGCGGAAGGAATGTAGGAAGTCCTTGAATAGTCCTCAAGAATTCGACGACAGGTCTTCTTATAAAATAAAATTGAAAACGTTCAAGTGCTTTATCAGAAAGTCTAAATGCATCGCCTGGTGAAGTTTCTGTGCAGAAATAGAAAATTCCAAGGATGTCAGTCATCTGCGTCAAGTTATGAAGAGCTCCCCCTCATTGTAAGGTTCTGTTGAAGACGCAAATTGAGTCTAGACGAAATCCAGTTTCAAAACGTTGTCCGTTCTCGTGAATACGCGCTTCCTGGGTAGTGAGGGTATGGCTGACAAAACGGATCTACAAACACTCTCGGGCTGTATGCAACCATTATACCTGTAAATGACAGGCTGTTACGCTGGGCGTTCAGCTCACTCCAACCCTTTAAATTCCCTTGCATGGACAACGTCTCATCTGTTTAGATTCAGTAGGGTATCGATATAGCACTCTTATGGCCGAACGCCATTTTCAAAACATGTGTATGGATGGCTTACATTCCACTGCGGTGGGAAGAAGCTAGAATAGTCTTCATACCCAAAGCGGGCAAGACATCCCACTCCTCACCTAAGGATTACAGACTACAGTCTCACCTTTTTTCTGCTGAAAACTCTGGAACGACTGATAGAGATCCACCTGAGAGCTGTTCTGAAACCACTCTCCAAAGCGCAGCACGCATAAAAAAAAGGGAGATCGGTTGAAACAGCTCCTCCCTCACACATCAGCTACATCGAGAAATTGCAAAGCATCAAAGAATACATGCAAGCGGTTTTTAAAGACATTGAAGGGGCTTTCAACAATATCAGCTATAAGGCTATTGGCAAAGCTCTCGGGGAAAGCAATGCCAATGACAACCTGATAGCGCTGTCCAAGAAGCGCATGCAAACCATGGGCTCACCCTTACTGGACAACCTCACGGAGGTAGCTGATTTGAACATTGGCTGCCTAGCCAGCTTCATACGAAAATCTGGATAATTCTCGTCATCCCACTGGTTTTAGTACCATCCTAATCGTTTGTGGTAACACAATGGGTCTATAGTGACCTAAGTGAGCCATCTTTGGATAAAAAGGGCTGCCACTACAACCAACCAACCAACTCTGGGTATCGTCCGGGCATGTGCCTCCAGAGTTCATCCTCTTCCATCCTCCAGTCTGCGTACTCCCCTGCGTTTCCCATAACCTTTTTCTTCCTCCGATGATTCCACTACTCTTCTCCCACTTCTGCCGTGGATACCTTTGGGACCAATCACGACAGCGCATTGGACACCAGTTGCACTTTGCCTTTCCAGTGTACGATGTGAAAGTTGTGTTGCTGCTGCTGCCGAACTACAGCCTGTTGGAGACTTTAAACTGTTAAGCCACACGAGTGAGTGGTGGTCGGTCACCACGGTGAAATGCGTACCTTCTACGTAAGAGTGTAGTTTTTCCACAACCCACTAAACCGCCAGACAGTCCTTTTCGGTGGTAAAGTATCTCCTTTCATTTCTGCCTAGCGACCGGCTTAAACAGCAGATCACTTTCTCACCATCGAGGAGAGTCTGGCTAAGCACCGCGCCCAGCACCAGATCTGATGCATTCATTTTGATGCTGAACAGGAGGCTCTAAATCGGACAAGACAGAATGGGTGCTAAAAGCGTACCTTGGCCTGAACGAAACCTTGTTTGCATTCCTGCGTCCAATCGAACCGCTTGCTTCTCTTCAGGAGGGTAGTCAAGGGTGCCATTGGATTTGCAAAATCCGGAATGAACCACTGGTACCACGACACCATTCCTTACAACTGCCAAACTTCTTTCACGCTAGTGGAGTTTGGAATAGGCACTTCACTTTACACGGATCTACATTCAACACGTTCTAGTCCACTACGTAACCCAGATACTTTACTTGGCGCCGACAGAGCTCGCATTTTTTCTTGCAAAAGCACAACCCCACTTGTGGAATATATCTGAAAGCAACTCCACATGCTTCCGTAAATCTATGTCTACGTGAATAGGTATGAGTCGAGCTCAGGTACCAACTGTCTGTCAATCAGTTGTTGACACGTTACAGGTGCAGGTGGTATTCTATTAAATTGGTACAGCCCACATTCTGGTATTGGCGTGCCGCTTCCGCCATGGGTACCTGCCAATACGCCAATTTAATGTCCAGTGCCGATAAATACCTCGCATCATGCAACTCATCCAGGCTGGCTGCTACTTAAGGTACATAGTAGATAAGCATCTCGTTCCTGCACCTTGTTCAACTTTCGGAAGTCGACGCAGAACCGATAGCTCCCATCCTTCTTCTTCGCTAAGAGGATCAGCGACACCCACGCACTCGGCAAGGGCTCTATTATGTCCAGCTGAAACATCTCTTCCGTTCAGAATCGTTATGCTTTTGAACGGCAGGGGACACCGGATAGTAATGCTGCTTGATGGGCAGTGCATCGGTCTTGATGACATGCTACACCATGGTTGTGCCCTGTACCCATTCAGTCAAATTCCCGATCTAAGGTCTCTTAAAAGATTACCTCCTGGTGAGTCGAGAGCCTAGCATTTACGTAGTAATGAGCTCGTTAAAAGAGCAATAAGGCCCATCACATCTCAAGAAAAGTCGTTATTTAGTGTGGTTTGTATGCATGCTTGGTCTTTTTTTTCAAACTTGAAGACAGAACTAATATAGTGATGGCAGCTTGCCATTTTTCTGCATTTATTTAATTTCCAAAAGCAATGCCACTTGTCTGAAGGATAATTTGTTCATGCAAGAGGGCGCAACATGCCATGCAGCGCGTAAAGCATTAATTGATTGAGCCATTGAGGTTTGTGAGCTATCATCTCAATAAATAAACCTGCAATCGCCCATATCATGCAATTTGAATTCATAGGACTACTTTCAGTAAAGATTCGGTGTGTTACACAAAAACGTGTCTTAAAAAAGTATGTAAAGCATGATGAATCAATAGGATTAAATTTACTTTTTTAATAATATAAGAAAATATTATACAATCATTCCAATGTTCAGTCGTAGCTAAAATCAATTATCGCTTGACATCTTTTTGTGCAACTCTGACTTGATTTCTGAGCATATTTCATAGAAAAACTTTTCCATATGCTCTTAAGAGCCTGCGTGAGCTGCCATGTAGTGGTTATAATTTTACCTCTTATTTTCTCCTCCTTCTCTGACCACAAGTTTCCTATCGGGTTTGCGTCTGGACTATATAATGACCAATCCAAAGTTATGCTTCTGTTTTCGTCTTTCCACAAAACTTTCAACAAATTTATGCAATCCATTTTTGTAAAGTTTTATCACTTATGTTTCAGTGTTTTCCTTAAAAATATTAGCTTCTTGAATCCCCTTTCAAAGAAGCATTTGTTAACGTGAATCTTTGCCGAGTGTCTTAATGTACGCCACAAAATTCTGTCACCAATTTTCTGTCCAGGCTCTCTTCCGACTTAGTCCCTTTTCGATATCCTTTTAGTCTTTTGTCTATTTTCACATTCACGCGCTAGTTGATATACTTGCTTCTTTGCTATGCAATTTCTGGCTCAGGTTTCTCATACTCAGTTCAGGGGTCTTCGCAAAAAAGCTACAGATGAACTTATCTTTCCTTTTAGAGGTTTCTCTCAAAAGCTCTCTCTCGAGCTCATCGTCAACATTACCAAACTTTTTAAAACCCTTAACCCACTTCTTAGCAAATAATGCAGAAATTTTATTATATCTTTCAGCCTGTGCGAAGATCGATCTGTGCTTAGATTGTCTTTCATTTTTGAATGACATCAAAAACACTGCTTCAAGCTATCTTTTACATATGGCACCCATATACCAGGGAAAGTCAAATATAAACCGAAATTTTGTCTACATGAGTCTCAGACTCTGCCGAGTGGTCTCGTTGAGTGGGGAATATTAAGTTGGTTTGTTAAGAGTGGGGACAGCCGCCTGCCGGGTTGCTTATTCTACCAGTTGACCAGTAGGAATCATGAGTGAGCAAGTGGATCCTTTATCCATTTAACAACGTATTATTATTAAATTTTTAACAAACGAAGACGTTCCACCATCGAATATTTTGGCTAGGTTGAAGGTGCAGTTTGGCCGCAATACGCTTTCACGGACACACGTGTTTGATTGGGCTAGAAAATTTAAATATGGACGAGAAAGTGTAGAAAATGAAACTCATGATCGACACCCAAGATTAAGTGTAACTGATGACAATATTCGAGCGGTTCAACATCTAATCGAGGGTGAACGCCGATTCACTATTGATGAAATCGCTTCAGAAGTAGGTATAAGCCTTGGTATTTCGTCATCAAAGATCATCTTAGCTTCCGAAAAGTCTGCGCCAGGTGGGTCCCAAGGTTATTGACCGAAAATCAAAAACAGAAAGACTGAAAATTTTTGAGCGACTTTCAAATCGGTTTCGCCATGAAGGCGATAGTTTTTTGAAACGAATTGTCACGTGTGATGAAATTCGGGTGCACCATCACACTCCCGAGTCAAAAATGGCTAGTAAGAAATGGCGGCGGAAAGATGAAGATTGTCCAGTGAAAGCCAAAACGCGCCTCACAGCCGGAAGAGTCCAAAAAACTGAATTTTTTGTTTACAAAGAAGTTTTACTGATCGATTTCCTGCACGACCAACGAACAATAAATGCTGCCTACTACTGTCAGCTTCTAGAGTCAACAAAAGCCTCTTACAAAAATATAAGAAGAAAAAGTCTCATCAGAGAGGTCATTTTCTTCCATGACAATGCCCGACCTCACACAGCTGCATTGACAAAGATGAATGAATTGAGCTGCATTGAGAAATCCTGGAGCACCATCCCTATAGCCCTGATTTGTCCCAATGCGACTATTTTTTGTTTGGTCCCATGAAGGAAGCTTTGGGAGGCGAAAAACTTGAAGCGACTGAAGAATTTGAGGCGTGCATGCGCAACTGGTTGACAATTCGGCCTCAAACTTTCTATGAACAAGGAATTTTTAACCTGCCTAAACCTTGGAAAAATGTGTAGAGCGTGCAGGAGCTTACGTCGAAAAATGATTTAAGTCTTATTTGAATATTATTACTGTTAATAAATGTGTATAAGAAAAGTCCGGTTTATAATTGACTCACCCTCGTGCCATGACACCTTATTTCCCCAGTAGCCAAAGATATTAAGCATCATCGTTCATTTATGTGCCAAAATAATAAAATTTACAAGATAAGACCAAGATATTATTGAGATATTGAAAGTCAACTAATAAAAAATAAGGCTGACTTTGCTTTGCTTTGACATTTTAAGACTCAGTCGAAGTGCTCATATGCCCAAAATTATTAAAAAATAAAATCCATAAAATAAATCAGGAAATTTACAATTTCAGCAATGTGGCAGTGGCGAGGGGTGAAAAATTACTGTGGGTAAGCTGCTTACTATTTGAGAGACATGAACTCATAACAGACAAAGCAGTATATTATGAGCATATAGAGAAATACTACCGTAATCATTCTTTCTATTGCATACATTTTAAATTACGATCAGTTATGAAATATTTATATTTTAATGTTATGTGTATCGTTTTTCACCTTGTTGGCTAAGAATGTTTATATTTTAAGCAAATACGAAATTTAGGATTTTTTTTCGTTTAAAGATATGGATTTCAGGAATGGCTAGTGGCATAAAATTTTGGGTCGATCTAAAAAAGAGGCTCTAGTTTGTCAACTAAATTTCTTGGTTTTACTGGAATTTGGTTTGAAACAACTCCTACTACCAAAATAAAGTTGTCTAGCAAGGACCAAATCTGTAAAGCAGCAACCTACATTTGAAGACATATTAAAATTTAAAAAAATCACCCACAAGAAAATCTGCAATTAGTTGAAAATAACACTTCACCACTTTCACAATTTCACAACAATTATCAAATAACAATAAATTTTTTTCACGTTCTGCAGCTTAGTAGTAGAGCTTACGTGAATTTCCTGCTACAAAAATCAAGGTATAGACATATAGACTATTGCAACAGTATGTATTTCTAATTAGGAGTTTTCGATGATTTTCTAGCACCAATTTTCACAGCTGATTCGCAAGCCGGGCTAACAGCTTTTTGATTTGTTTCCATATCCCATTGAGGAAAACCGAGCTGCCATTCCAACAAACGGGAGCTGAATGCCCACGGCACCTTAAATTATTGATGAATTCGAGACTCGGAAAGCTTTCCTGCAACTCTTACAGATGTTGATCGCTTTGCTGGCTATTATGGAACTATGAGGATGTGTAGAATGAAGAGATAGGAGTATGATGGAATAAACACTGAGATCAAGTGGAACGATTGTGCATGTAAGTAAATAAACACTTCATTCCCTTATAAAGAAGTTTTAGACATTTTTGGAACAAATTTGGAAAGGGAAGCCGATAGGAATCGGCTTATATGAACGCCTCGCCCCTGCAATGTAGCTATTTTTATTTTTTTGAAAAGTTCCATGCATTTAAAAAACACCATACTTTGCTAGAAAATTGTTTATGTGAACCTAAATTGCTGCGCTTTATGTCTTGCTTTTAATTTTTTCCCATATGGGACTTCAAATGGTCTTGCTTTATTTCCAATGACACTTAGGAAATCGATTTATTTTTCATGTTTGATACTTCAATTGATTTTAATGTTGTATTTTACATATCTTTCCTCTTTTAATTTTAAAATTTGAAACAATACTCAAAACTCTTTTGCGTTGGCATCGCAATACGTTTATATTAAAAAAGCAGAAAATTGAAGATATCATTTGATTTTGTTGATATTCACTGGTTTCGATGGAGTTGTTATTTGTGTTCAGCCTCGTCAACATTGAAACTTGAAAAAATATGAATTTACATTTTATAGCTTGGTCGCTCTAAATGACATGTATGTCGTAGAAAAAAATGATTACAAAGGATAATTTTGTTGGGTATCTGCATGGAAACTTCTCATTTCCCTAAAAAGGTGCTAAAAAATTGCTTCGGTCTTTTGGTACGTTTGGTTTTCCTTAAAGTTATCGCTACATTTGAGTCTGCTGTAGCTGATGCATTTACAGGTGATTCTCTTATTTCAATTGGCAACGGGGCAAGGTTGTTAATGGCCCACGTGTATTTTCCTTCTGGTGTTTGAACTTTGGTTACACGGATCTGACCATCATAAGCACTAATGATTTCGGTGAGTCGTTTTATTGGCCATTTGAAACCAGGTGTTTGCTCGGTTTTGATGATAACCATCATTGAAAGGGTGATGTTGGGTACCATTTCTTGCCACTTGTCATGTTTTTGCAGGCTGCTGAGGTATTCAAGCTTAAAGCCCCTTAAAGATGTACATGCATACATATATGTAACCATATCCCGGCCAACGGCCTATTTTAATGGAACCGTTGCATCTAGTGATTCGTCAATGAAAATGTGTTGTTGTTAACGCGCCGAAGTCATAGGGATTCGAAAAGAGTGATGTCAAGCGTTTTCAATTTAAAGTAGGTTCAGCTTCTGCTACTTTTGTGTAAAACCATCTTGGAAATCATTTGTCATCAGAGAGTCGTAAAGCTTACGCAATCGATTCTTGTTACCTTGGAAATCATTGAAGTTATCACATTATATATTTGTACAATATACATGTGATGCCAAAAAGCGTCTTATGTTACTAAAAAGCCATTAGTTGTAAATTTGAAGATTTATTTATTATGGCTGATCTTCAAAGATATGCAACAGAATATGGCAACATAAGGCTATGCAGCCTTTCACTACGAATAGAAAAGTGTGTATGGAAGAGTCCGGCGAAATCCATTCAAATGATTCTTAATGTATGGCTGGTGCTATCCCAAGCTCTCGAAGTCTTCCCAATAATTGCGTTGTCATTTGAGAGATTGCTCTTAGCCATCGTCTATGGATACACTAGTCGTTAAACTTAGAGTAAAAAGTGGACTATCAATTTTCAACGCCGGGTAGCTACGAGGAACTACCACGAGCTTTAAGCTTTAAGCACGAGCATATGCTCTGCTCTGCCTAAACACCTGTATTTCCTATAGTTATTTCGCTGTGATCTCTGTTAAATTTCTCTTAATGCTCTGTTAAATTTGATTTAAAAGTTTCATTTCCCCACCTAGAGTTTTCCCACTGTATATTGTATACACTGTGCTCTTAGCCACGGTTCACGGTTGGAGATGGTCGATGAATATGCTTCTCATGCAGGTTTTAATGTATTAATTTGGACACCAAATCGTTGTTTTATGTAAGCATTGTATGTTTGGCGTCATAAAATATTGGAGCTGACTCTGTTATTACCCCACTCGAAGAAAAATATGATTGTCACTAGATGAAGCTGCTTCGCTCTTATCAATTACCAGAGTTTTGCGCTAAATAAGCTGTGCTAAACTTGGTGTACTTAAACTAATAAAACATCAGCAAACTCAAAAGTTGACAATTTACATATGAATGAATGGTTGATTGATGTTAGTTCTACCCTGATTCCTAATTGCATTTATGATTTGAACCACGAAGGCCATCATTTTTAGGAAGAATCCTAATGTATTTCAATGCTTACATCGTTTAGTCTAGTCAAAGCCTTCTTGCTTTATTGAGAAGAGTACTTGAATATTTTGCTTTCCGAGCTTTTTTTAATTGAGACACAAATGAGAAAGAGTCTGGTCGGGCCATGCTAGTTTGGTCTGCTGCAAAAATGATGTCGAAGACTCTGTTGGTGTCAAAGGTTTTTAATTGAATTGATGCACGATGGTTCCATATGAAAGTCACTTTAGCAATATATTTGATCGATGCTTCACGGTACCGAGGATTTAATGCGACTGCTAAGTTCAGCTGCTTGGTGTGCTAGATGCTCCAGCTATTACAAAGTTAAAAATATGGATAGGTATTATTGGAGGCTTTGAACACAATAGATTACATGTAATATTTTCTTTCCTCTTTGACAGAAGGAAATTTTCCAAAGATACCGACATGTTCGAATTCTTTCAATTTAAGCCAACTCAGCCTCCTTCAAACCTTTCACTCTATCACTCGTTGCTTGCACTATCTGTGAGCACTGTATTTTCTGAATGCATGTTTATTTTCTTCATACCTTCCAGACGATGTTTATCGGTATAAGGGATAGAATTTTGATTGTTTTTCAAGGCTGGTACACGAAAATTTTCGACTGTTTCCAATTGATTTGTTTCCATTTGTTCTACGCGGTTTCTATTATACTGTTCTTGATATTGTGGATGTTGTTGATACCGATTGGATTGGTAACCGTCTCTACTTTGAGGTCGGTTTTGACATCTAATACTTTGTCTTAAATTTCCAAAATTGTTTAAGTTCCTAAACCTGTTGGAATTTCCACTATTAAAATGATTTACGTCCCTCCTAAAACTACTATTCCTGTTACGGGTATAATTATGACTGTTACACGTTGTACTGTAGTTAGGTACAGTTCGTTTATCGTCCACACCAGTTTGCAACAATTCGTTATACGCGTCTTCTAATGACGTTACACCTTTCGTTCGCAAATACATAGCGTCTGTTCTATTAATTTTCACAAGGAATTTTTCAAGAATACTTACTTCGTTATTCAAAGGTTTAAATTCGTCAGGACTGTTATCGTCTAACAAATATTTTAAATTTAATTAATCTAAAATTTCAATTGGGGAAATATATATATAAGATGATCATTTGATCTATTCGTATTGTCCGCTTGCTCCTTCAACTTCAGATATTGCTCCTGTATTCCGAAACTCCTGATCAACACTGTTTTGATGTTAACGCAAGTTTTCGTTTCAACTCTTCTAACTACCACGGCTGCTCTTCCTTGAAGATTTGCAAACACTATATCGGATATAAATTGTGTGGCAGGTGCATCAGCTATAGTTGTCACCAAGCGAAAAAGATTTTCCACTTCTCTAATATAGCTTGACAGCTGGGATCCATCGTCTCCGTTAAACACTGGCATCGATCTTGCCTCCCTCAATAGGTCACTCAACGATATGCTTGCTTCTGCCATTATAAAAAAAGTTTTTTCTGTGTTACCTTATACGCTGACTGCTGAATCAGGAACCACTTTTCACTTTTATTTTTAAAATCTAGCTTCCAATAACACACCCGGGCGATTCTTCGAGTGTTTATTGCATCGGCTAGATTGCTTAACGCACTAATTAATTAGATCCTCACTTTTTGTGGGAAGATACGTGATTTTTATTATGTTATAATCACACTAATTAATTTGTATTGCGCGGTTTTTGTTCGACCACTGGACTCGTCTAGTTGGGTCCTTGCGTTGTTTTTCTAGACTTTCAGTACTAGAAATATTACTTTGCACGGACGCGACGAATCCTACCGACTGCGGCAATTTTGTTGGAGGATAATCGATTCAAATAAAAAAAACACGAGGCTTCAATTTAATACCACTTTATTAAGCGGTAACCGATTTAGAACTCTTCGTTTATCTTCTAACACATTGGCTTTTATGAACTTTCCTTATCTTATATTTATGTCTGCACTCCAGAGTGCAGACTTGCAATTTCAAGTTCTCAGGCCACCCAAATAGCGCGATCGGATTACTGAAATCTCACTTGGTCAATGTTTTGATGATCCAATGGATTTACAGATAACGCATCTGCATCCACATTTAGGTGCCCTGACGTAACTCCTTCCCCCTTAGAGAAGTGTTTGCCCTCAAACATGATTACAATTTTTACCTTCATATTTTTCTTTTTCAGGTGAAAGTATACAGGAATAATGATCAAAATTACTACGATAATAAGTGTTGATACACTTTTAGATATAATATGTGTTTTCTTCGAATATTTAATTTCTTCAATTTCTTTTAAATTATTTATATGAAATTCTTCTAACTCTTTAAAAGTTAGGTGTTTATGATTATCTACTGGATTAATAAAAGAACTGGAAAGAATCACTCGAGGTTAGTATTCTGGAATTCGATTTGAAAATTTTACATCATTTAATGTAATTGAACAATTGTTAAAATTAAACAGATATGTACCATTTAAATTTTGACTTCTTTCATCACAATCACTAGACCAATTTATGTTTGATTTAACCACTATGACAGTCCCCGTATCTAATTCTTCTATTAAATTTTTGTTCCTTTTTATTTTTGTACAAGTTTAATTCAAATCCTTCAAATTATTCTTGTTATTTTATGTATACATGGTATTGTTAATTTTTACAATATATTGTTTTTCAAACATTATTTCATAATCATGCTTGTCAGGTATTGGTAATATTAAATATTTGGAAACAGTTAACACTTTTACTGGAATTTTGATTGCAAATAATAGCTCTTTTTGATTTTTGGTGTTTACCGCGATTGCAATTTCGATTAATCTCAATTTTTCGAGATCAATTTCGTTTTCAGCTATTTCTTCAGTTGTTAACATACTTCTTGACATTATACCTGTTGTGGCTGACATAACATTGTCCTGGTATATTTCAATTTTGTTCTGTAAATACTGAATATTCATAAGCGTACCTAAATAAGCTATCTCTGTTCTTGATCTATTATTGATATCATTCAAAGCTTTTGTAATAATTTGTCGATATAAATCAATGATGCTTTTAATTTTCTGAATTTCCCTTACAAAGCGATCATTAAAAGAAATTTGTTTATTTATACGATCGATAATTTCATGATTGTTTTTATCTACTGTTGCCAAATGTTCTTCAATGTCTTGTCTGTCATCTCCGTCCATTAGACCAAATAACCATTTATAAACATTACCTATTGGATTAATTAGCCCTCTTCTGTTTCTAACTTTTTTACATAACTCTATATAACCTGGTGCTTTAGCAAGTTGGGAGTGATTACAAATTTCGTAAAATTTATCCGTATGATAAGGGCCAATTGTATCGATTCTAGCTTCTAACTTCTCCTTAACATATTCTTTAGGTAATAGTGTATGTATCTGATGTTCTAAGTTTTCTAATTGAATATCTATTATATCCTGTCTATGATCCTTTCTACCTATCCTCTGTAAGTTTTGGATATCCTTAATTAAGTTTTCTATTTCTTCTAAATTAACTTTATGTAGAATGATGTGTCTTGATTGAACTATATTCACTTCGCCTGTTTTTATTTCTGTATGGTTTATGATTAAATCTTAGTGCTAACTTATCTAGTTTGCTTTTAGGATTTTTAACTAAGCCTTCTCGTCTATTTTCAATATATGCTTCTCTATTGACATTTTTATTCTCAATAACTTTCTCTTTAACGGTTTTATTTCTCGTATATATTACTTCTTTATCTATTTTCCCTAACTGAACATCTATAGGTCTCTCTTTAATAGTAGAATGTATTTGACGATTATAAAACTCTACGGCCTCGTAAACTCGTTCCATAAACGTTTGATTCTGAAATGTGTTGTTTGTTCTCATTTTTTCTGTTAGAGTATCATGTAATTTTTCGATATCCGCATTTCCTGTATGGCTATGAGGTTTCGTTATGTGAACCAAAATACCTTTATATTTCTCGTATAACCACTTTATAGGTTGATGATCGGTTAAAAGCTCGAATTTTCTTCCGTAAATAAAAGGTCTATAATAGCAAAGAATATACAACATAAAGAAGTCGCATCTCGAACAAAATTTTCCGCCCAAAATTTTATATGGCGGGTTCTGGCGCTAGAACCCGCCGAGCAACGGAGAGTTATTATTTTGAGAGAGCTAAAGCTTTTGCTAAAAAGCTCATGACATATGGTTGGCGATGTGCTGAAGCAATTATTCATATTCGTTATCATATCGTTATCGTATCGAAGTGCATAATGGATAAAAATAAAACAAAATCCGGTCTTAAGTGCAGTCTGCAGCATTGTAGGAAGTTCAGAAGGGAACCAAGTGTAAGGTTATTTAATTTTCCGGCCTATGATTCGCCAATGGGAATAATATGGCGGGAAAATTGCAATTTCGAGTCTGTGGCGGCTGATACAAAATTGCGCATATGAAATTCTCATTTTGTAAGTGAATTTTTTGGAGTCCGCAGATTAAAGGTAGATTTGATTCCAACTTTATTTTTGTCTCCGGAAAATACAGATAATGAAATAGACTTGAATCTGTTAGTTTCCCCGCCACGGAAAAGACAAAGATGATCAACGGATTCAGCAAGTAATGTTTGTACGTCTTGCCAAAAATATATAATAAATAAACAGTATTACATGAAGAAATGTAACAGCTTGCAGGCCCAGTGTGTAAAGTTGAAAAAAGAGTTGTTGAAATATAAAAAACAAAAAAAGAATGATCGGTGCCGTTATAAATATAACAAAAAGCTCTTGAAAAACAAGAATAAAACACCACTTGAAAAAATAATTGATTCATATAATATTAGTAGTGAAAGCAAAGTCTTGTGTAAAATGATAGTCAATGTAAAAAAAAATTATGACAATGATGAAAAGAATTTAGTGCAAAATATTTTTTACATATCTCAGTCTACATATAAATTTTTGAGAAATATTTTAAAATTTAATTTACCGCATCCATCTACAGTGTACAACTGGGCACCTGTGAAGCAATTACAGCCAGGCTTAATTAATAATGCATTTCCATTTATTAAAAAAAATGCGAACTATTAAGTAAAGTGGAGAAATATGTAGTCTTAATTTTTGATGAAATAGCTATAAGAAGGGAATTGAGGTATAATGTTCCAATGACTTAATAGATAGGTTAGAAGACATCGGTTTCAACAGAAAAAACACTATTGGAAAGCAAGTGTGTGTTTTTATGATAAGAGGGCTTATCAGCAACTGGAAATGTGTGTTGAATTATTTTGTTTCTCAAAATGGAATTAGAGGTCACAACTTGCAAGAAATCCTGAAAGAAAACATGAAAACAAGAAATATTGAAGAAACCATTATTATTAAATGTAAGCTTCTCACCCCAAACTGGTTCGATGAAATGAATTGCTGTTATGATCACAAAATTAAACTATTGGAAATCATGATTTTAGTTTTGTTGAGAAAGCATTGTAATTGGGCGGTGATGAAAAACTTCCAGCAAAAACTTCAAATAATTACAGACTAACGGTCAGTCACATTTTTTCCTTTATTTTTAGGCTTTTATTAATCGAGATTTTCCTTAAAATTCTTTGAAAAACGCGTTACTAAAATAAATTCCAATCATCCAAAAATGAATTATTTAAAATTTTTTTTTCCAAAGTGCAATAGGCCCAACAACAGTTTTGCTGGAACGAGTTACCTACATTTTAATTATAGTATTCAGAATACACAAAGTTTTTAAAAAAGTATTCAACTAATTTTCCAACTAAAAATATTTTGGTCCTCGGCAAATCTGTTATTGGGGAAACCGATCACTCTAAATCAGTTAACGCTCTGTATGTGATACCTTTAGGGTGGAGTGGAAATTCATAAGTCGTACTGGACTTATTTCCACAGACTATTAAATTGCTAGAAACCATGTACTTGAAATCCTTTATTTAAAATTAAAGTTAAGGTACTAGCATCCCAAAATTGTAGCCAAAAATTTTAACACATATTTATGTTTCATGCTCGAGGAAGTATTTTTATAGATTTTTTTGAAAAGCAATACGATATTTTGACAAAATAAACTAAATTATTTGGAAGTAAAAAGTATGCAAATCACATCAATCAAATGATATTCGCTTTTTTAGTATGGTTTGTTTTCCATAACCGCCCGAGTGCTTTCAGAAATCATTTCCTTTTGCCAAATCTCTCGAAAAGCTTTCCGCCAACATCTATGTGAGCAACGTAGGGGATGTAAAACCATCGAAATACGCTTGCTTGTTGATAAAAAGCTGCCTGCTGAAAGCTCATTTTCTCTCTGCTCGTGCAACACCCCTTACGTTTCCTCCACATGTCCGGCTTTGATAAAATTTTCTTGAGTAAAAAAGTGTTCGAGCATTAGACTTCTTTATGTTGTATATTCTTTGATAATAGTCAACGGCCCAAATTATTGCTAAGAGCTCCTTTTCGATAGTTGAATAATTTTTCTCGGATTGACACAAAGTTCGGCTAGCAAAACAGATTGGATATTTACTTCGCTGTAATACTGCTCCAATAGCATAATTACTTGCATCGGTAACAATAGTAAATTTCTGTTTGAAGTCCGGGTGTCTCAGAACTGGAGGATTGGTAATTAATAACTTCAACTTTTCAAATGATTCCACATATTCATAATCGTTAACATTGACTTGTTCATCTTTTCTCAAGTATTTGACCACTGGGTATGCGATTTTACTATAATCATTTATGAATTTTGGATAAAATCCAGTTAGACCTAAGAAACTTTTGATTTCAGTTATTGTTTTGGGAAGCTTTAAAGCTAAAATTTTGGAAACTGTATCGCTATTAGGTTTAATACCCTCAATCCCAATTGTATGACCTAAATACTGAGTTTCCTTTGTAAGGAAATGACAGTTGTTGATTTGAACTTTAAGGTTGGCTTCTTGGAGTCTATTGACAATCTTCTGCAGATTAGTCATATGTTCCTCAAGTGTAGTACCAAATACCAATATGTCATCTAAATATACTAAACAAATTTTGTTTATGTATTCTTTCAGTATTTTGTTCATTAGTCGCTGAAATGTTGCAGGCGCATTTTTCAACCCAAATGGCATCCTTGTAAACTCATAGTGTCCTGTAGGAGTTGAGAATGCTGTTTTGTGGATATCGGTTTCCTTAATTTTTATTTGATGGAAACCTTTAGCGAGAACCAGAGTAGAGAAATACTGCGCTCTACCAAATTTTCAAGGATTCCCTCAATATAAGGAATGGGAAATTTATCACTAGAAGTTACTTTATTAAGTGCCCTATAATCAACTGCTATTCTCCACTTTCGTTTCCCTGAGTTATCGGGTTTTTTCGAAACAACTACTACTGAACTATTGAAAGGACTAAAACTTTCACGTATTATTCCTTGTTTAAGCATATCTTGAATTTGCTTTTCTTCTTCCTCCTCGTGCATCTGTGGCACTCTGTAAGTTTTAATGTAAATCGGATCTTCCGTCGTTAACTTTAATTCATGCTCAACTAAATCTGTTGCGGATAAATAAGCTCCTTCTAAATAAAATACTTTTCTATTCTTTCTCAAAAATTCTCGTAACGCTTTTTCCTCTTCGCAATTCAACTCTTCAAATGAGACATTTAGGTTTCTACTTGGTTCTAATGTGTGAATTTCATCAAAATCTAATTTAATTTTGTTGATAAACAGAATTTTATTGTCATTCATGATGACTGTTTCGTTTTCAAAATCGACTTTTGTCCTCGTGGGTATTAGAATATTCGGACCAATTATTGCGTCAAAATTTCTACCAGATAAATCGAATAACTTCCACTTTGTAAATTCACGACCACCAACTTCTGGGGGAGTTTTCGTTATTGTTTCAAATTGAAGATCACTTACACCGGTTAATGTGCGAAATTTAGCGTTTTTCTCTATTTGCGTAACTGAATGGTTACCTAATATTTTGTGATTTAAAATGGACAAAGTTGAACCTGAATCTATCAAAGCTCTAATTGGATAATTATTTATTGTTAATTTAATTATAGGTAAATTTGATTGTTTTTCAAGGCTGGTACACGAATATTTTCGACTGTTTCCAATTGATTTGTTTCCATTTGTTCTACGCGGTTTCTATTATACTGTTCTTGATATTGTGGATGTTGTTGATACCGATTGGATTGGTAACCGTCTCTACTTTGAGGTCGGTTTTGACATCTAATACTTTGTCTTAAATTTCCAAAATTGTTTAAGTTCCTAAACCTGTTGGAATTTCCACTATTAAAATGATTAACGTCCCTCCTAAAACTACTATTCCTGTTACGGGTATAATTATGACTGTTACACGTTGTACTGTATTAAGGTACAGTTCGTTTATCGTCCACACCAGTTTGCAACAATTCGTTATACGCGTCTTCTAATGACGTTACACCTTTCGTTCGCAAATACATAGCGTCTGTTCTATTAATTTTCACAAGGAATTTTTCAAGAATACTTACTTCGTTATTCAAAGGTTTAAATTCGTCAGGACTGTTATCGTCTAACAAATATTTTAAATTTAATTAATCTAAAATTTCAATTGGGGAAATATATATATAAGATGATCATTTGATCTATTCGTATTGTCCGCTTGCTCCTTCAACTTCAGATATTGCTCCTGTATTCCGAAACTCCTGATCAACACTGTTTTGATGTTAACGCAAGTTTTCGTTTCAACTCTTCTAACTACCACGGCTGCTCTTCCTTGAAGCTTTGCAAACACTATATCGGATATAAATTGTGTGGCAGGTGCATCAGCTATAGTTGTCACTAAGCGAAATAGATTTTCCACTTCTCTAATATAGCTTGACAGCTGGGATCCATCGTCTCCGTTAAACACTGGCATCGATCTTGCCTCCCTCAATAGGTCACTCAACGATATGCTTGCTTCTGCCATTATAAAAAAAGTTTTTACTGTGTTACCTTATACGCTGACTGCTGAATCAGGAACCACTTTTCACTTTTATTTTTAAAATCTAGCTTCCAATAACACACCCGGGCGATTCTTCGAGTGTTTATTGCATCGGCTAGATTGCTTAACGCACTAATTAATTAGATCCTCACTTTTTGTGGGAAGATACGTGATTTTTATTATGTTATAATCACACTAATTAATTTGTATTGCGCGGTTTTGGTTCGACCACTGGACTCGTCTAGTTGGGTCCTTGCGTTGTTTTTCTAGACTTTCAGTACTAGAAATATTACTTTGCACGGACGCGACGAATCCTACCGACTGCGCCAATTTTGTTGGAGGATAATCGATTCAAATAAAAAAAACACGAGGCTTCAATTTAATACCACTTTATTTAGGAGGAACCGATTTAGAACTCTTCGTTTATCTTCTAATACATTGGCTTTTATAAACTTTCCTTATCTTATATTTATGTCTGCACTCCAGAGTGCAGACTTGCAATTTCAAGTTCTCGGGCCACCCAAATAGCGCAATCGGATTACTGAAATCTCACTTGGTCAATGCTTTGATGATCCCAGGAATTTGGAGATAACGCATCTGCATCCACATTTAGGTGCCCTGACGTAACTATAGACCCATTGATTGTATTCAGTAGTGCTCATTATTTCCAATTACGTTTCATCTTTTTAGAATAAACGTTGGCATTTTTAATTAGTTAATTGTGTTCAGTAAATGCTCGCCTAGCACGATTTTAAGAGATATTATGTTACACACTTCTCTTCTTCTGCCAAAAAGCTTATTGTAAAATTGAGCCTGCGGCGTTAATCGGATTCCACTTCAGGCGCTCTGTTCTAGCAAATTTTATGAAAATATTATTCGCGTCTCTCATATTATAGTCGTTTTTTCATATTTTTATCAAGCTTCATTGTACTCATTTCGTATTGGTGTAAATTTATCTTATATAAGTCCGTTTAAGATAAGTTATTGTACTATTTTATTCACTTCACATGTAGCACGCATTCTTTGCAAGTTGAAGATGGTCTTGTTTACTTCGGTTAGTAGCCGTTTTATGCTCATCAGGTTATTTGCCCGTGTCAGCCTTCAAATAAAATTCTCGAAAGAATATGTATATGCATTTTTAACTTCCCAGTATGTGGAAAGTTCTTGTAATCACCTCGAAAAACGAAATTGAAATTTTCGACATATCTTCACGTTTTTAGGTCTTTAGAGTACATTCAACAGTTTTGTGGAAAAAAGTCGGTATGTGTGAGTATGTACGTACGTTCGTTGAAAGTTTTTTCGACCAGCAAAAACTCACGTGAACTAATTTGTATCGACTTTGTTGCCATGTGAATCGAAGCGGCCTTGCAATCTTTAGAACTGATAAGTTTTTGGAAAACTTCTGTCGGGGAGGTTTGTTGTTTTGACCTCTTCAAGGTCATTTCTGTCATGCACTATTTATCGCGACCCAAATGTGGTGTGTGAATTTTTAAGATGCCAATCGATTTGTGTAAAAATTTGAGTGATGCTTTCAAATTTATAAAGCAAAGTTGAAAAAAAGTGCGAAAATGTTGGGTTTTTTCATAAAAAATATATTTTTAATTTAATTTGCGCATCACAGTAATCAATTTTTGCTAAATTCATCGACTCCAAACAGTTTCTGTGGAAGAGCCAGGATTTTTTGTGATTGAAAATAATATTTGTAATCCAACAATATACCATTCATATTTATAATGAAAAAAGGTTCATGAAAATCTTATAACCTAATTTCACTCAATCTGGTGACGTAGTTTTTAAAAAGTGTCTTCAATCTAATTTGCACTTTTGTCAATTTTTTTTTCGAAATTAGATGTTTATACGATTAAGTATCAAAGTTTTCTTAAACTTAAGAAAAGAATCATACAGAATCAATGAACAATGAATATTTGTAATGAATAAAAGAGCGTCTATTAAACATGTATGTAAGTGTCATCTGTCAAATGTTTTATGTTCATTAATTGTGGAGGTGTGTAAGATATCTTTATATTTTACATATAATCAGACATCAATTTTTTTCTGCATATTACATGTTGCTTTAGAATCTTTAATAAAAGCAATTCTTATAAGTGTTCTTGAGTAAAATTTAAGTCAATACTTTCCAATAGCATTTGCTTTAAAAAGCTTTCATAAATTCAGTGTTTGTTGCTTTTAGTAGGTTAGTATATTTGTTTTTAAGATTAGTAAGATTTCATTTAGTTCCTTCCCATCTTTTGTAATACTTTTTATGTTTTATACACAATCAAACAGAGATTATTCACCGCATATTTAATTTGTTCAAGATGAAATGCAAAATAAGAAATAGGTCATTTCTCTCATGTACTATATCTTGCAAACCAAATATACGCTTTGCATTGTTAAGGTGTCAATCGATGCGTATTAACATTTGTGTGATTCTTGAAAACATTGTTGGAGCCGGTTTTTGATTTAAAGAAAAGTGCAAGAAATTAGGTATTTTTTCATAAACAATAAACTTTTAACCTGATTTGCGAAATACAGTTATCAATGTATATAAATTTATATACTCCAAACAATTTTTGGAGATAAACCGGCAAAAGTTTTCCACATGATTAAAAAAAATAATTAAAAGTAAATATTCATTAAACGTCATCATGATTTTAAAGATCATTTGTGTCATTTACTATATCTCACCAACCAGATATAATATTTGCATCTTCAAGGTGTCAATCGACGTGTATTGACATTTTTGTTATGTTTCCAACCTTAAAAAAATTCGTGGAGCCGTTTTTCAATTTAATTGAAAACATTGCAAAAAATTAGGTTTTTTTCGAAAAAAAAAATTTTTTAACCAGATTTGCACAGCACAGTAATAAATGTTTAAATAATTTATAAATCCTTATCGATTTTTGATAAGAAATCAGCGAAACTTTTTTCAACGATCACAAAAAAAAACCTATTACGAAAAAAAATCATTCAAAGTCACCATGTAAAGCGTGTTCATATGAATGATATTACCTGACTACTCTTATTCTAAAGGCATTGTTGTTAAGCCAATCGAATTTTATTAATATTTGTACAGTTTAAACAGATTTTGAATAGTTTTCGTAGTAACGTGTTCCAATTCTAATATAAAAAGCTTAAATTTTGAAAACCAAAAAAAATATTCAGATTTGCATTTGTGGTAATCAACGCTTTGAATGGTAAAATGTTTTGTAGTCAGTACTTCGCAAGCTATTATGCTTTAAAAAGATTCCAATAAAAAAAATTTAATTTTTAGTAGTTTTGGTCTTAAGTGTTCGTAAGATTTTAATTACTTCCTCCATCATCATTCGTAAGGCTATTTAGTTTTTACGTTAAACCGATTATTGACTGCACATTTAATGTTTCTTAAGAGCAACTGAAAATAAGAAATAAGTTTTACTCTGATTGATGTAAAATCGTTAAAAACAACAAATTAACTGATAATGCCGAAGTCATGACAATTTTGAACAAAACTGTTCAAAATGGCCACCACGCGACGAAATCTCTTCGGAAGGCGAAATAAGAAAACCTCCATTCATTTTTGCTAGCGATCTTTTGTGGTGCGCATCGATATGAAAATAACAAATAACGTGGAAAAGGCTTTGCACCCTCGCCCCCCTTCTCGATTAATCCGCGTGAATATTCAATCATCACCTCACCTACGTAATCAATGGACACGTAGATGAGACGATTAATATTAAATCATTCCAATTACTATTATAAGAGTTACATTATTATAATTTAAAGTAGTATTAATTTTATAATTATTATTTTGTTTAGTATTTTTGATATTTATGTAAATATTACTGAGAAGTTGACCGTGTGGAACTCAAGAGTCGCACTTCGCGGCTTGTTTTATTTGAAATCAGGTGCTTTGTCACGTTTATTGATTTACCAGTGTTAGTATGTATGAAATATTGTTAACTTACCAGTATATGGGAAGTTCTTGTAATCGCCTCGAAAATCTATAATTAAATTTTCAACATTTCTTTACGTTTTGAGGTCTATAGAGTATATTTTAAGTGTTTTTAGAAAGAAGTACGTATGTCTGTTTGTGTATGTATGTACGTACGTACGTCCGTACGTACGTATGTGCGCTCGTTGACAGTTTTTTCTACGAGCATAACTTACGTAAACAAAGTCGTATTGACTTCGCTAAGGTGTCAATCGAAGCGCCTTTGCAGTCTTAAAAGCTGATTTGTTTTTGGAACATTTCGGTCGGGGGGTTTGTGGTTTTGCCCCTTTGAAGGTCATTTCTGTCATGGACTATATCTCGCGAACCAAATATACGATTTGCATAATTAAGGTGTCAATCGACGCATATGAACATTTGCGTGAATCTGTTAAATGTTGAGAAAATCGTTGAAGCCGTTTTTAAACTTAAGGGAAAAAAGTGCAAAAATTGGATTTTTTTTTCATAAACAATAAATTTTTAACCTGATTTGCAGATCACAGTAATCAATGTTTATAAAATTTATATACTCCAAACAGTTTTTGTGCAAAAAACAACAAAACTTTTTCTCGTGCTTACAAAAAAATGAAATTAAAAATAAAAAATCATTAAAAGTCATCATGATTTCAAGGTCATTTCTGTCATACACTATATCTCACGAACCAGATATAATATTTGCTTCATTAAGTTGTATTATCATTTTTGTTTTATTTTTGCATTTAAAAAAATCGTTGGAGCCGTTTTTTAATTTAACAAAAAATGCAAAACATTAGGACTTTTTTATTACACCTTTTTTTTAACCAGATTTGCACAACACGGTAATAAATGTTTATAAAATTTATAAATACTTATCAATTTTTGGAGACAAACCAACAAAACATTTTTTCATGATGTCTAAAAAATTAAATTAAAAATAAAAAATCATTCAAAGTCGCCATGTAAAAAGTGTTTATATGAATGATTTTACCTGACTACTCTTATTCTAAAAACATTGTTGTTAAGCCAATCAAAGTTTATTAATATTTGCAAAGTTCAAACTAATTTTGCGAAGTTTTCACAGTACCGTGTTTTAATTTTAATATAAAACTGCTTAAATTTTGAAAATAAAACAAAAATTAATCAAATTTGAATTTGTGGTAATGAACGCTTTGAATGGTAACATGTTTTGTAGTCAATACTTTGCTAGATCATATGCCTTAAAACGCTTTCATCGATATGAAAATAACAAATAACGTACAATGGGGTTTGAAACCTGCCCACCCCCCCTCCTGATTAATCCACGTAAATATTCAATCATATCCCTTACCTACGTAATCAATTGACGCTGCCATAGATGATACGATTAATATTAAGTCATTCCAATAACTGTTATGAGAGGTACATTATTATTATTTAAAGTAGTATTATTTTCATAACTTTTATTTCGTTTTGTATTTTTAATATTTATGTAAATATTACTGGGAAGTTGCCCGTGTGGACCTCAAGGTTCGCACCTCGCGGCTTGTTTTATGTAGTAGTGCTGATGACTATCATCTAGCAGTTCTACTATTGTAGTGAGTGATTTATGTGTTGCATAAACTTAGTCCAAATGGCCAGAGAATATTTCTGAAGATTTATAAAAGTTTTTTTTTTTGAAAGTGTGAATATCTAGTTTCATTATAAGTCTTGGAAAGATGATGTTTGTATTTTATTTTAAAGGTTTCACTGTTTTGAATATAAACAAATATTCCGCCTCCTGGTTTTTCTATTCTACAGTTAAACACGACAGGAAAACCGTTTATTTTATAATATTCGCCTGCTTTTAATCCATCACGTATAAATTTGAGTGTCTTCTATTTTCTGGCAAATGCTTCGTAGGGTGGCAAAGTGTGTTGTTAATCAGTCTGCATTTTCGGTTTTACATTATGTTGTAGTTACTGTTCTTCCTGGATAATTTAAGTCGTTTTATGTATTCTGGGCATGTCAATGAGTCGGTTGTATGACATGTATTCAACAACTTTATATTTTTAAGCACTTTACATGGTGCATCCTGGATAACGCCAAATGATCTGCCACGACTTCGAATGTTTTCTGGACAACTCTTTCGTCTAAACGACTACTTTTGATGCTTTGGGCTGGAAGCTGTGGTATTCTGTCACCTGAGCACGTAAGACATCTTGCGGAAATGACTTTCAGGCTAATGACACTGCTGCCTGCGTTCCGGTAAAACCCTGGTAGGCCTCGCTATGCGTTCAAAACTCATCGCCACTAGTCTGGCCGTGTAGGTTCAGTTGAGTTTGGACTCCTGATTAGTCCCTGGCCCGGCTCTGAGCACATATCCTCATAGGGGAATGTGCCAACCTTTGCATGGCCTCCCTGCTTCGGTTAAGATAACCATGGGATTTTACGGGAACTACACAACGGGTGGAGATAGCGGCTATGAACGGGGGGGGACCATCCACAATGAGTAGGCTATCGGCAGATTGGGAGAAGCCTGGCCGAGGGCAAAGCTGGATGCTGTCTGTAAAAAAGACATCACGAATCAGCCCCGGTCCAGGGCGTGGATACCAGCGGAGCCATCCACACCGGAGGACATTTTTGAGCTAATTAGGCTCAGCAATGCTGACGTATCGGTGGAAAACTGGAAGGTAGCTAAAGTAAGCGAGTTCAGCAATGGACAGCAAGAGGACCTTATAATCCTCAACGAAGAGCCACTAGCTTAAGTAGAGTCGAAGGGAGGGGTGGGGTAATAAGCTTCGGCTTTTCGGCTATCATCCTGCGAGTATATCGCATGGACCGTACTGGGAAGGCAGTATGGGAACCAAGTGAAGAGACTGGGAGTGAGGCAACTGTGGAAATCTCACTTGGTCAATGCTTTGATGATCCCAGGAATTTGGAGATAACGCATCTGCATCCACATTTAGGTGCCCTGACGTAACTATAGACCCATTGATTGTATTCAGTAGTGCTCATTATTTCCAATTACGTTTCATCTTTTTAGAATAAACGTTGGCATTTTTAATTAGTTAATTGTGTTCAGTAAATGCTCGCCTAGCACGATTTTAAGAGATATTATGTTACACACTTCTCTTCTTCTGCCAAAAAGCTTATTGTAAAATTGAGCCTGCGGCGTTAATCGGATTCCACTTCAGGCGCTCTGTTCTAGCAAATTTTATGAAAATATTATTCGCGTCTCTCATATTATAGTCGTTTTTTCATATTTTTATCAAGCTTCATTGTACTCATTTCGTATTGGTGTAAATTTATCTTATATAAGTCCGTTTAAGATAAGTTATTGTACTATTTTATTCACTTCACATGTAGCACGCATTCTTTGCAAGTTGAAGATGGTCTTGTTTACTTCGGTTAGTAGCCGTTTTATGCTCATCAGGTTATTTGCCCGTGTCAGCCTTCAAATAAAATTCTCGAAAGAATATGTATATGCATTTTTAACTTCCCAGTATGTGGAAAGTTCTTGTAATCACCTCGAAAAACGAAATTGAAATTTTCGACATATCTTCACGTTTTTAGGTCTTTAGAGTACATTCAACAGTTTTGTGGAAAAAAGTCGGTATGTGTGTGTATGTACGTACGTTCGTTGAAAGTTTTTTCGACCAGCAAAAACTCACGTGAACTAATTTGTATCGACTTTGTTGCCATGTGAATCGAAGCGGCCTTGCAATCTTTAGAACTGATAAGTTTTTGGAAAACTTCTGTCGGGGAGGTTTGTTGTTTTGACCTCTTCAAGGTCATTTCTGTCATGCACTATTTATCGCGACCCAAATGTGGTGTGTGAATTTTTAAGATGCCAATCGATTTGTGTAAAAATTTGAGTGATGCTTTCAAATTTATAAAGCAAAGTTGAAAAAAAGTGCGAAAATGTTGGGTTTTTTCATAAAAAATATATTTTTAATTTAATTTGCGCATCACAGTAATCAATTTTTGCTAAATTCATCGACTCCAAACAGTTTCTGTGGAAGAGCCAGGATTTTTTGTGATTGAAAATAATATTTGTAATCCAACAATATACCATTCATATTTATAATGAAAAAAGGTTCATGAAAATCTTATAACCTAATTTCACTCAATCTGGTGACGTAGTTTTTAAAAAGTGTCTTCAATCTAATTTGCACTTTTGTCAATTTTTTTTTCGAAATTAGATGTTTATACGATTAAGTATCAAAGTTTTCTTAAACTTAAGAAAAGAATCATACAGAATCAATGAACAATGAATATTTGTAATGAATAAAAGAGCGTCTATTAAACATGTATGTAAGTGTCATCTGTCAAATGTTTTATGTTCATTAATTGTGGAGGTGTGTAAGATATCTTTATATTTTACATATAATCAGACATCAATTTTTTTCTGCATATTACATGTTGCTTTAGAATCTTTAATAAAAGCAATTCTTATAAGTGTTCTTGAGTAAAATTTAAGTCAATACTTTCCAATAGCATTTGCTTTAAAAAGCTTTCATAAATTCAGTGTTTGTTGCTTTTAGTAGGTTAGTATATTTGTTTTTAAGATTAGTAAGATTTCATTTAGTTCCTTCCCATCTTTTGTAATACTTTTTATGTTTTATACACAATCAAACAGAGATTATTCACCGCATATTTAATTTGTTCAAGATGAAATGCAAAATAAGAAATAGGTCATTTCTCTCATGTACTATATCTTGCAAACCAAATATACGCTTTGCATTGTTAAGGTGTCAATCGATGCGTATTAACATTTGTGTGATTCTTGAAAACATTGTTGGAGCCGGTTTTTGATTTAAAGAAAAGTGCAAGAAATTAGGTATTTTTTCATAAACAATAAACTTTTAACCTGATTTGCGAAATACAGTTATCAATGTATATAAATTTATATACTCCAAACAATTTTTGGAGATAAACCGGCAAAAGTTTTCCACATGATTAAAAAAAATAATTAAAAGTAAATATTCATTAAACGTCATCATGATTTTAAAGATCATTTGTGTCATTTACTATATCTCACCAACCAGATATAATATTTGCATCTTCAAGGTGTCAATCGACGTGTATTGACATTTTTGTTATGTTTCCAACCTTAAAAAAATTCGTGGAGCCGTTTTTCAATTTAATTGAAAACATTGCAAAAAATTAGGTTTTTTTCGAAAAAAAAAATTTTTAACCAGATTTGCACAGCACAGTAATAAATGTTTAAATAATTTATAAATCCTTATCGATTTTTGATAAGAAATCAGCGAAACTTTTTTCAACGATCACAAAAAAAAACCTATTACGAAAAAAAATCATTCAAAGTCACCATGTGTGTCACGCGTGTTCATATGAATGATATTACCTGACTACTCTTATTCTAAAGGCATTGTTGTTAAGCCAATCGAATTTTATTAATATTTGTACAGTTTAAACAGATTTTGAATAGTTTTCGTAGTAACGTGTTCCAATTCTAATATAAAAAGCTTAAATTTTGAAAACCAAAAAAAATATTCAGATTTGCATTTGTGGTAATCAACGCTTTGAATGGTAAAATGTTTTGTAGTCAGTACTTCGCAAGCTATTATGCTTTAAAAAGATTCCAATAAAAAAAATTTAATTTTTAGTAGTTTTGGTCTTAAGTGTTCGTAAGATTTTAATTACTTCCTCCATCATCATTCGTAAGGCTATTTAGTTTTTACGTTAAACCGATTATTGACTGCACATTTAATGTTTCTTAAGAGCAACTGAAAATAAGAAATAAGTTTTACTCTGATTGATGTAAAATCGTTAAAAACAACAAATTAACTGATAATGCCGAAGTCATGACAATTTTGAACAAAACTGTTCAAAATGGCCACCACGCGACGAAATCTCTTCGGAAGGCGAAATAAGAAAACCTCCATTCATTTTTGCTAGCGATCTTTTGTGGTGCGCATCGATATGAAAATAACAAATAACGTGGAAAAGGCTTTGCACCCTCGCCCCCCTTCTCGATTAATCCGCGTGAATATTCAATCATCACCTCACCTACGTAATCAATGGACACGTAGATGAGACGATTAATATTAAATCATTCCAATTACTATTATAAGAGTTACATTATTATAATTTAAAGTAGTATTAATTTTATAATTATTATTTTGTTTAGTATTTTTGATATTTATGTAAATATTACTGAGAAGTTGACCGTGTGGAACTCAAGAGTCGCACTTCGCGGCTTGTTTTATTTGAAATCAGGTGCTTTGTCACGTTTATTGATTTACCAGTGTTAGTATGTATGAAATATTGTTAACTTACCAGTATATGGGAAGTTCTTGTAATCGCCTCGAAAATCTATAATTAAATTTTCAACATTTCTTTACGTTTTGAGGTCTATAGAGTATATTTTAAGTGTTTTTAGAAAGAAGTACGTATGTCTGTTTGTGTATGTATGTACGTACGTACGTCCGTACGTACGTATGTGCGCTCGTTGACAGTTTTTTCTACGAGCATAACTTACGTAAACAAAGTCGTATTGACTTCGCTAAGGTGTCAATCGAAGCGCCTTTGCAGTCTTAAAAGCTGATTTGTTTTTGGAACATTTCGGTCGGGGGGTTTGTGGTTTTGCCCCTTTGAAGGTCATTTCTGTCATGGACTATATCTCGCGAACCAAATATACGATTTGCATAATTAAGGTGTCAATCGACGCATATGAACATTTGCGTGAATCTGTTAAATGTTGAGAAAATCGTTGAAGCCGTTTTTAAACTTAAGGGAAAAAAGTGCAAAAATTGGATTTTTTTTCATAAACAATAAATTTTTAACCTGATTTGCAGATCACAGTAATCAATGTTTATAAAATTTATATACTCCAAACAGTTTTTGTGCAAAAAACAACAAAACTTTTTCTCGTGCTTACAAAAAAATGAAATTAAAAATAAAAAATCATTAAAAGTCATCATGATTTCAAGGTCATTTCTGTCATACACTATATCTCACGAACCAGATATAATATTTGCTTCATTAAGTTGTATTATCATTTTTGTTTTATTTTTGCATTTAAAAAAATCGTTGGAGCCGTTTTTTAATTTAACAAAAAATGCAAAACATTAGGACTTTTTTATTACACCTTTTTTTTAACCAGATTTGCACAACACGGTAATAAATGTTTATAAAATTTATAAATACTTATCAATTTTTGGAGACAAACCAACAAAACATTTTTTCATGATGTCTAAAAAATTAAATTAAAAATAAAAAATCATTCAAAGTCGCCATGTAAAAAGTGTTTATATGAATGATTTTACCTGACTACTCTTATTCTAAAAACATTGTTGTTAAGCCAATCAAAGTTTATTAATATTTGCAAAGTTCAAACTAATTTTGCGAAGTTTTCACAGTACCGTGTTTTAATTTTAATATAAAAACTGCTTAAATTTTGAAAATAAAACAAAAATTAATCAAATTTGAATTTGTGGTAATGAACGCTTTGAATGGTAACATGTTTTGTAGTCAATACTTTGCTAGATCATATGCCTTAAAACGCTTTCATCGATATGAAAATAACAAATAACGTACAATGGGGTTTGAAACCTGCCCACCCCCCCTCCTGATTAATCCACGTAAATATTCAATCATATCCCTTACCTACGTAATCAATTGACGCTGCCATAGATGATACGATTAATATTAAGTCATTCCAATAACTGTTATGAGAGGTACATTATTATTATTTAAAGTAGTATTATTTTCATAACTTTTATTTCGTTTTGTATTTTTAATATTTATGTAAATATTACTGGGAAGTTGCCCGTGTGGACCTCAAGGTTCGCACCTCGCGGCTTGTTTTATGTAGTAGTGCTGATGACTATCATCTAGCAGTTCTACTATTGTAGTGAGTGATTTATGTGTTGCATAAACTTAGTCCAAATGGCCAGAGAATATTTCTGAAGATTTATAAAAGTTTTTTTTTTTGAAAGTGTGAATATCTAGTTTCATTATAAGTCTTGGAAAGATGATGTTTGTATTTTATTTTAAAGGTTTCACTGTTTTGAATATAAACAAATATTCCGCCTCCTGGTTTTTCTATTCTACAGTTAAACACGACAGGAAAACCGTTTATTTTATAATATTCGCCTGCTTTTAATCCATCACGTATAAATTTGAGTGTCTTCTATTTTCTGGCAAATGCTTCGTAGGGTGGCAAAGTGTGTTGTTAATCAGTCTGCATTTTCGGTTTTACATTATGTTGTAGTTACTGTTCTTCCTGGATAATTTAAGTCGTTTTATGTATTCTGGGCATGTCAATGAGTCGGTTGTATGACATGTATTCAACAACTTTATATTTTTAAGCACTTTACATGGTGCATCCTGGATAACGCCAAATGATCTGCCACGACTTCGAATGTTTTCTGGACAACTCTTTCGTCTAAACGACTACTTTTGATGCTTTGGGCTGGAAGCTGTGGTATTCTGTCACCTGAGCACGTAAGACATCTTGCGGAAATGACTTTCAGGCTAATGACACTGCTGCCTGCGTTCCGGTAAAACCCTGGTAGGCCTCGCTATGCGTTCAAAACTCATCGCCACTAGTCTGGCCGTGTAGGTTCAGTTGAGTTTGGACTCCTGATTAGTCCCTGGCCCGGCTCTGAGCACATATCCTCATAGGGGAATGTGCCAACCTTTGCATGGCCTCCCTGCTTCGGTTAAGATAACCATGGGATTTTACGGGAACTACACAACGGGTGGAGATAGCGGCTATGAACGGGGGGGGACCATCCACAATGAGTAGGCTATCGGCAGATTGGGAGAAGCCTGGCCGAGGGCAAAGCTGGATGCTGTCTGTAAAAAAGACATCACGAATCAGCCCCGGTCCAGGGCGTGGATGCCAGCGGAGCCATCCACACCGGAGGACATTTTTGAGCTAATTAGGCTCAGCAATGCTGACGTATCGGTGGAAAACTGGAAGGTAGCTAAAGTAAGCGAGTTCAGCAATGGACAGCAAGAGGACCTTATAATCCTCAACGAAGAGCCACTAGCTTAAGTAGAGTCGAAGGGAGGGGTGGGGTAATAAGCTTCGGCTTTTCGGCTATCATCCTGCGAGTATATCGCATGGACCGTACTGGGAAGGCAGTATGGGAACCAAGTGAAGAGACTGGGAGTGAGGCAACTGTGGAAGCATCAATTGACCCATCCGTGGATCTCTCTGAGTCAGATCTTCTCTCCGATGATGGCAGAAGTACCATCTCCACTGCGGAATTGGCTGGGGACCTCATCAAATCCCTCGGCCTGGTCAAAGAGGTGAACAAAACCCTGTATCGTGATGGTGAGGTTTCTACAGAAAAACCTCCATCACTCTAAGGCGGCATCCGGCGCGATGCTCCTCAACCTGGCCCAAAAAGGAGAGGAGCTTATACTGGTCCAGGAACGTTGGATTGTAGAGAACCGGGTTTGCGAGCTCAACATTAAGGGATACAATACAGTATCCTTCAATACAACAGGTAAACGGAGAGCTTGTATAATCATGTAGGAAGGCTTGAAGTTTTTAACCTTGTATAATTTCAGTGATCAAGACATCGTTGCCATACCAGTGGAAAGACGGTTTGAACTTCTTTGGGCTGTCTTCTACGATATGACACATGATGTTCTGCCACCTTCCACCAGCCTTCAAAGGATCACAAGGGAAGTCACTGCTAGGGGTATCCCAATAATAGTCGGGGCGGACGCCAATGCTCATCACTGCGTTTGGGGTAGCACCAACACAAATAAACGGGGTGAGTCACTATTTGAATTCATTCTGCTGCATTACTTAGTACTAATTAACAAAGGCGAGGATCCTACTTTTAAAGCGACAAGCCGTAGAGAGGTACTGGAGATCACTCTAACGAACGAGCACTTCTACCAGGCTGCCATGGTTTGGCACGAATCAAAAGAGTGCTCGTTCTCCGACCATTTATATAAAATGTTCAATGTGGTTTCTGACCCTCCAAAAAATTCAACCTTCACTAACAAAAGGATGATGGATTGGGTCAAATACCAACACGTTTTCGGGTCTGCACTTGAAGGTGGACCTCCAAAGATTGAAGACATATGCTGTCTCGAGGAAACCGTTGGGACCCTTACATCTGTCTTCAATGAAGCAACAAGATCTGTATGTAGCTCAACGAAGCCTAGGGGGTAGTATAGGCCCCCATGTTTGAACATTGGCATTGCGGAGCTGCGGAAGGAATGTAGGAAGTCCTTCAATTGGTGTAGAGAACCCAATGGACTGGTCTATTTATAAAATAAAACTGAAGGAGTTCAAAATCAAAAAAATCAGAAAAGCTAAATGCACCTCGTCGAGAAGTCTCTGTGCAGTAATAGAAAAGGTCAGTCATCTTCAAAAAATCATGACGAGTTCCCCCTTCTTTCTAGGGTCGGTAAAATATGCAAATGGGGTCTGTACGAAATCCAGCTCCAAGACGCGTGTCATTTTCCGGGACACGCACTTCCCGGGTAGTGATAATGTGGAAGGCAAAGCTGATCCACATACGCCCCCGAATTGCCTGTCAACTACTGTCCCTGTAAACAACAGGCTCATACGATGAGCAATCAGCTCATTTCAACCATTTAAAGCCCCTGAAATGGACAACATCTCACCTGTTGAGATCCAGCAAGAGAATCAGTACAGCAATGTCATGGCTAAACACTATTCTTACAACATGTCTACGGATGGCTTAAATTCCACAGCGATGGGAAGAAGCTTAAATAGTCTTCATACTGAAAGCGGGTAAGACATCCCACTCCTGACCGAAGGATTAGGGACCTTTCAGTCTCACCTCTTTTCTGCTGAAACCTCTGGAACGAATGTTAGAGATACATCTGAGAGCTACTCCAAAACCACTCACTAATACGCAGCACGCATACAAAAAAGGGAGATCAGTTGAAAAAGCACCTCACTCGCTCACCACCTACATCGAAAAATTGTTAAGGGTCAAAGAATATAAGCAAATGGTTTTTCGAAACGTAGAAGCCGCTTTCAACAACGTCAGCCATAAAACTATTGGCAAAGCACTCGCGGAAAAATATCGACAACAACCTCATAAAGTTCATCGAACAACTGCTAAATAGCACAGCAGCAGCAGAAACATCAATTCCACACTAGAAAATAGCATCTTAAGTAGGAGGACGTGCAGAGGCACCCCACAAGATAGGATGTTTTCACCCCTTCTTTAAAACTTAGTGGTGGACAAGCTCCTGTCAAACATGAAAGCGACTGGCTGCAAAGTCGTGGCCTATGCCGATGATGTTACAATAGCAATATTGGGTAAATTCGTTAACGCCCTATCTGAAAGACTTAACTTTGCCCTGGGTGTTCTTACCCAGTGGCGCAAAGAGTGTGGTCTAAATATGAATCCGCAGAAATCGCAATTTGTGCTTTTCACAAAAAGGCACAAAATTCTACGATGAACTCGATGAGATAAGGCTCATACCGTCTCATCAAGTAAAGTATCTGGGTGTAATTCTGGACACCAAGCTCTCGAGGAACGTTAACATAGAAGAAGGAACGCTAAAAGTGGCATGCGCAAACTGCTGCAAGAGACACATTGGGAAAAAGTGGAAATTGAAACCCAAAATTGTATCATGGCCCTATTTGGCGATAGAGGAACTAATCCTCCTATATGGCGCAGTTAGTTGATGGCCAGTTTTTGCGAAAACATCCAATGCAAACCTTCTAATTAGGGTCAGAGGGATTGTGGCTATTGCAATCACCGGGGCCTTACGCACTACTTCCACAAAGGCACTATTTATGATAACGAATTGGCTCCCGACGGAGCTCTTTACGAGACAGCAGCCCAAGGCTTTACGATTCGATTAGAAGCACTACACCTCTGGCAAGAAGAAAATATATATACTTCGGAGGGATGCCACACCGCCAGGGAAAGTATACCTTGCGTCACCGATTCCCTGTTTTCATTATGATTTCAAGTCAGTCATCCTAAGCAGCAATGACTGGGCAATTGGGTGGGATACAGGAAACGGACGACATCTACACTGATGGCTCCAAAATGGATGGAAAAGATGGCTGTTGCGTTTTTCCAGAACAGCTAGGCTTGAAAATATCCTTCCGGCTTACAGACCACTGCAGTGTTTTGCAGGCAGAGGTCATTACCAATATACGAGGCAGTAGACTGACTGAGAAATCAGAAAATTTCCATAAAGAACCTGAATATTTTCTCTGACAGTCAAGCTGATATCCAAGTATTTACTTCATCCATGATAGTGGTGAAATGCCGTACACAACTGAACGTTATGTCGCTTCACTGTAAAGTGATTCTTTGCTGGCTACCGGGACATAGTGATATACCAGGTAACGCCGAAGCGGATGCCTTAGCGTGAGCTGCCACTGAGCTCCAGAAGTATACACTCACACCCGAAGTCGGCCAACCTCTAGCTTCCACAAAGCTGGAATTTAGGCAGCATTACATGAAGGCTGCAAATAGGGCCTGGCTGCTGGAGGAAACCAGCAGGACAATCAGACAAACTTGGCGTGCACTGAGTCCCAGACGCACCAAGCAGCTTCTAAACACGAATCGTGAAACCTTGAGTTCTATCGTGTCCATACCGACGGGGCACTTTCTACTTGGCAGACACGCAGAAAGGTTGGACGTTCCCTTCAACGATTCCTGTCGGATTTGCAGATCGGAGGAAGAGGTATAGACAATCCAATATTTTCTGTGCGAATGATCAGTACTGTCCACAGCTTCATGGAAGTAGCTGATTCAAATATCAGCTGCATTACCGGTTCATACGAGAATCGAAATGGTTCTCGTCATCTCATAGGTTCTAGTGCCGCCCTTGGTTCTTTGTGGTATCACAATATGCCTATCGTAACCTAAGTGAGCTATTTTTTGATAAAGAGGGCTGTCACTACAACGAACCAACAAGTCACTTTACGCATTTTTGTATGATTGGTCCTTTCTACTGAGTTTAAGTTGCTTATTTTCTCGTTTAATTTTGCTGTTGTACATTTTTTATGTAGACCTTTCATGATCATTCGTGAAACGTGCAAAGTAAGGGTTTTGACATAAAAAAAATTGTAACCTGATATTAACAACACAAAAACCAATTTTTGTTACATTGATCAACTCCCAAAAACAGCAAAACTTTTTTTCATGATGACAAAAAAAATTAATTAAAAATAAAAATCATTATAAGTCACTTTGTTCTTTAAGTTCATTTTTGTCATGCACGATACTTCGCAAACCAAACATAGGATTTGCATTAATGATGTTTTCATTAACACCCATTGAAATTTAAATCATCGCAACAGTTTGTTAAAGAATGTTCTATACGGTTTTAAATTAAAAAAATGCAAACAATTAAGGTTTTTCATAAAAAATGAAATTTAAACCTGATTTGCACAACACAGTAATCAATTTTTATGAATTTTATACACTATAAACAGTTTTTGTAAAAAAACAATAAGGTTTCTCCAATTATAATGTTAAAACATTAGCCACGAGGTGCGACCCTTGAGGTCCACATGATCAACTTCCCAGTCATATTTACATAAATATTAAAAGAACTAAACAAAGAAATAATTATGAAAATAATACTATTTTAAATAATAATAACGTACCTCTCATAACAGTAATTGGAATGACGATTGGATGATGATTGGATGATTGAATATTCACGCGGATTCATCGGAAGGGAAGACGGCAAGCTACAACGCCTTTCCTACGTTATTTGTTATTTTCATTTCGATGCAAGCATCACAAAAGATCACTAGCAAAAATGAATGGAGTTTTCGTTATTACGCCTACTGGAGAGATTTTGTCGCGTGGTGGCCATTTTTAATAGTTTTGTTCAAAATTGCCATGACTTCGGCATAATAATTTAATTTGTAGTTTTTCACGACTTTACATCAATCATACTGATACTTATTTCTTGTTTTCAGTTGGTCTGGAGAAACATTGAATGTGCAGTCAATAATCGGTTTAATTGCATGTTACAACTAAATAGCCTCACGAATGATGATGAAGAAGTAATTAAAATCTTACGAACACTAAAGACCAAAACTACTAAAAATTACAATTTTTTATTTCCTGAAAGCTTTTTAAAGCACAGATCTTGTAAAGTATTTACTACAAAACATTTTACAATTCAAAGCGTTGATTACCACAAATGCAAATTTGACTTATGTTTTTTTTTGGTTTTCAAATATTAAGCAGTTTTTATATTAAAATTAAACCACGGCACTGTAAAAACTTTTCAAAGTCTGTTTAAACTGTGCAAATTTCAATAACCTTTGATTGTCTTTAGAATAAGAGTAGTCAGGTACTATCATTCATATGAACACTTTCTAAACGGTGACTTTGAACGATTTTTGATTTGTAATTTATTTGTAACTATGTAAAAGGTTGTGCTGGTTTCTATTGAAAAATTGAAAATAATTTATAAACTTTATGAATTGTGTTGTGCAAATCATGTTAAAAATGTAATATTTATAAAAAACCCCGATTTTTTACAATTTTTTTAATTAAATTAAAAAACGGCTCCAATCATTCTTTTGTAAAGTTAAAAACATATCGAAATGTCAATACACGTTGATTGACAACTTTATGATGCAAATGTTATATCTGGTTCGTGAGATATAGTGGATGACAGATATGACCTTGAAAATCATGATGATTTTTAATGATTTTTCAGGTTAAAAATTTATGGTTTAAGAAAAACACCTAATTTTTGCACCTTTTTTCTTTAAGTTAAAGACTGCAATTTTTTCAGAAATTTGATAGAATCACGCAATTGTCAATACGCGTCGATTGACAATTTAATGGTGCAAATCGTATGTTTGGTTCGCGAGATATAGCACATGACCCAAATGACCTTCATAGGGGCAAAACCGACCGAAATAAACCAAAAACGTTTCGATGGACACCTCAACCAAGTCGATAGACTTTGTTTACGTGAATTATGCACGTAGAAAATTTGTCTACGAACGCCCGTACGTACATACAAACACACACATACTTCTCTCTAAAAACACTTAAAATATACTCTAAATACCTCAAAACGTAAAAATATCTTGAAAATTTCAATTTCGATTTTCGAGGATAACACAATAAAAATATACTGGGAAGTTCAAAATAAATCATCATTATAGGTCACCATGTAAATAGGGTTCATACGAATGATATAGCCTAATATCTTCTATTCTAAAGACATTGTTGTTAAGTCAATCAAAGTTTTTTAACATTTGCACAATTCGAGCAGATTTTCAACAGTTTTCACTGTACAGTGTTTTTATAATAATAATAATAAACTGCTTAAATTTAAAAAAAAATTCAAACAAATTTGAATTTTGGTAATAAACGCTTTGAATGGTAAAATGTTCTGTCATCAATACTTTGTAAGATCATTTTCTTTAAGAGGCTTTTATCAAATAAGATATTGAAGTTTGTAGAGTTGTGTTCTTTAGTATTCGTAAGATTTCAGGAAGGAAGTAACTCCTCCCTCATCATTTGTAATACGTTTTATTTTTTACATGCAATTAAACTGATTACCGACTGCAATTTCAATGTTTTTCGAGATCAACTGCAAAATCAGGGAAAAAAAAATAAAAATTCATTCGCATTGATGTAAAATCGTGAAAAAATACAAACTCATTAATTAAGCCTCAGCCGCGGAAATTTTGGACGCAACTATTCAAAATGCCCATTGCGTCACAAAATCTCTTCAGTCGACGTAATAACAAAAAATTCATTCATTTGCGCTAGCTTCCTTTCGTCCTTCAAGCGTCGATATGAAAATAACAAATAACGTAGAAAAGGGTTTGTAATCTAACCTCTCTCCTTCTTTTTGATTGATCCGCGTGAATATACAATCAGAAAAAAAGTTCGTCACTAGAATACTACTGCGCAAAAATTTGAAATTATAATTCCGCTCGAGCTTTATTTGTTCTGTTCTTATATTGTTTTCATAATGTTTTTGATGTCGATTTCAATTGATCGGACGTATATTGCTACACTTTACATTTTTTATTAGCATCAGGAAACGCATTAAACTCTATTCTTAAAGATTAGCTTTAGATGAATATGAATCCGGGTACCTTTATTATGTTTAAGCATCGAAGTTCGTAACAAAATCCTGGCCAGTCATCTTGAATGTTGTGTAGCAATTTTTCGTCCCAATCATAGCCACTTTTGCGAAGTTGTGAAATTTTTTTTCTTTCTGCCACGGATTATAGTTCTTACAAGACACAGTGAATCAAAAAGGCTGACAGCTTTCAAAACTAAAATTTTATTCAATCATCTCATTATCTGTATCAGGGGAAGATGTGGTTATGAAAAAAGTTTCGATTCGTGGTTGTCATTCTAGGTCACGAGTTTTTTATAGGCAAAATAGTCACTATTAATTATTTAAATGACTTCGCGTATAGCTTCATTGGTGTTTTCAAAGAGGTTGGAGTGATTTGCTCTACATTTCCCTTATCTGAAGCCTCCAGTTTCGAAAAACGGTACGCAATTTGCTTCAGCTTATTGGCTTCGTGTAATGCGGTATATCAGTAATCATGTTATCTACATAAAAATCTTTTAACGATTTTGCTCCAAGTGGGTATTTGAGGCAATCATTCTTGAAAAGTTGCTTAGGATACCAATCATCCGAAAAAGTTACCGCCTTTGCCACATATGTCACTGTGCGCAGTTGAAGTAACAGATTTTATCACCAGGATAATAACGCCAGATTATCAACTGCGAATTTTTATATTCTCTGCAATCAATATTTGCCAATACATTTTAGCGATTTCGTCAGTTATGACGTACTTGTATGTCATGTAACTGAATGTTGATGAGATCGTCTAGAGATTATGGTCCGGCGAACATTATATATTTCAGCGAAAAAATTTTTGCATCGAAGACAAGCCTTAACTTAGGTGTATTGCTTTCCGGCTTTTTACGTGGTGAAAAATAATGCACAGCTCACATTAAGCATATGTATGTCCAATGCACAACTTCCTTCTCTACTTCTAGCTACCAAAACCTACGTTGCCTTTCATTCAGTTATTGGTTGGTGCTACTGCACCAGCGAATAGACACATAACGTTGGCTTATTCAACCCTTTCAAAATCCATCCAGTCGAAAAGTGAATTTTAGAAAATTGGAAAATTATGTACAAGTTTTATCAATCAGTGAATCAAATTGAATGATGGCTCAGCCCGCCGTTACTTGGAATTGTTCACAACAAAACGTCGATGCATTGCTGTGGCTAATTGATTGCAAAGGTTTTATCACAAATGCGTGCAAATATGCGAAGAGGCCGGAAATTTTAAGGTAACAACCATCGTGACTCGCTGAGAAGTGTCTGCAGCAAATTGTGTTTTTTACTTTTTCTACCACCTGTATAATCACTGTACCCCTAAATTTGCAGCCTGCTTGATTGATGTTATTTTGCGACGGGAACGATGAAATAACGGAGTGTGAATGATCTTGTCGTGGGTTACTGCGTTTTGGTCATCTGTTATGATATGCACAAGTATATTATGTCCGTTTTCACACATACTAAATTGCTCAATGTGTGCTTCTGCTTCAGACAATCGACGCATAATCCAAGTGCTCTTAGGGCTGATGAACGCTCGCCACCTTTTATAATTTATCGCACGCGTAAACAGGATGCTTATTGAGGCCGCATATGCCACACTTGCGGTCTTTTAAATTGCTCAGCAGCGCAACTGGCTGGTTGATTCTAGTGAATTGCACCTGCTCCTACTTGGCAGCTGTTTTCGAGTTGCTTAATGTTTCAAGTGACTGAAATTGTATTACAATGAAACTATTTAAGCGACAGCATCGAGAAAATATCACCCTTTAATTTTTATAGCGATCCAATAGTACTGTCTAGGCTTATTAAAATTTTCTGTGTGAAATTGCCAAGTACCGCAAACATTTTTTTCGGCTCTCCAAACAAGTTACTTTTAGACACCAAATTTTGTCTGCGAATTCAGTTTGATGTCTGGAAATCTTTAAACTGTAACGATTTTGGGTTGTTTCCCCTGAATTTTGGAAGGATTTTTTTGTAGCAACTTTATTTACGATCTTATTTAAGAGCAAGTTGTGCTTTAATTTTTTTTAATTTCACACAAGACGCATATATGAATATGATATATGGTGGGGTGTCCGGTTGCCTTGGGAACATCTGTGAATATGATAAAAACATCACATAAGTGTGATGGTCGAGCACAATGAGTAGCGACTCTACTCCGATTCCACAAAAGACATTAACTATTTTCAACTACCCGTCACTCTTTCATTAACTCATATCACACCACTAGTGCAACATTGCACCAGCAACTTTGAAATTTTTCAAAAAAAAATAATTTTTTGATGTGATAACAATGTTGAAAATGTAGTTGACATAACTAGATTCTAACACTTCTTGGTTTTGATACGTAGTTCCTGTAATTAACAGTATTGTAAATTAGGTTTATTGACCGAATTTTCGAAAAATAAATAAATTATTCAGCCACCCGTAAAACTGATAACACTTTCAGTGCAGAGCGTAACGTCTCAATAATTTTAATAAAAAATAAATTCAATAACATTCGATTATTTTTGTAGCTATAGTTTTGAAAAGAAAATTGTTGGTCCAATTTTGCACCAATGGGATGATATGGGTAAAACTGATATATTGATACAAATTTTTGCATTACACAAATGATCCATTATTTTGTGCGTCATTCGTGTCAAGTGTTCACAAAGGAAAAACCGATTCAATGCGGGTATAAGTAATGGTGCTTGACCTCCCACCATGGCCATTTATTTATATTTATTCCTTACGCCGACGCCAGTGGGTCAACTCGAAACGATGAAAAATTTGCTTTGGGTGAAAATGTAATCTTAGGATTACTGTCAGATATAGAACGCCCGAACGAACATTGTGTCTTTTTTTTAACAATTTCTTCACTTCACATAAAATTCTGCAAAGTCTTAGTCAACTTGGATATTTTGCGACCGGTACGGTTAGAGCCATCCGAACCGCATGCTCAACTAATTGATGTACTTGAGATGGAAAAGAGCAAGAGGATATTGCGACATGTCATTTGGCGAGATGAACGAGTTATTATTTGTCAGATGGAATGATTATTCGGTGGTCACAGTTGCGTCAAAATATCTTGGAGTTGCACTTATGCAAATAGATACAACCGAAAGAAAAAAAAGTCGGTATATTGCAGATGCCACACGTTGTAAAGGAGTATAATAAAAATATGGGAGGAGTGGACCTATTTGACAACGGTACGAACAATTACCGCATTCGAATCCGTGGAAAAAGTCGTATTGGCCGTAACTTACCAACGCTTTGGATGCAGCAGTAGTGAATGCTTGGAAACTCCATTGCAATTTTCAACGTAATATCGAGAAATAGTAACATAATGCACCAAATAGATTTCCGCACCAGTATTGTTAAACTCCTCATCAAGGTAGAAAAAGGACATAACTCAGCTATTCTGCAAGAAAACAATGCTGTTTGAGGAGATCAAGTTGATCAAATAATTCAGAGAAGGCATCAAACACGGAAAAGGTGCCAGAAATGCCATAAACACAAGTTTTTTATTTGCAATAAATGTCATGAACATCTACATCCCAAATGTTTCCAAATTTTGTATTTATTGTATTATTGTATTTCTAACGCTTTTCCTTCATTCAGAATCAATTTTGTGAATTTAAACGACAAAATATTTTGTTCACATATCATCACAATGGTGCAAAAATGCACCAGTGCCATCTGAATTCTCCTGATTTAAAAAAAATTACCAAAATTTTCTTAATTAGACTCCAAGCTGCAGATCCTTAAAAGGAAAATTCATTTCTGTGTCTGGATCATACCTTGGGATAATATGGGTTAAGGAAAACATCATAGACAGTCTTTCCCCTTTAAAGCTATGAATGGGAACCGAACTGTCGTCAAGGAAGAGCGAACGAGACGATAGGCAGGGATTTTGGCAAGCTGCCACGCTCCTTAATTGTTTTGTTGCTTTCACAGGCTCACTTCGCACAATTTTTTTACTATGAGCTATGCGCTGATAATGACGCACCGATCCAAGCTGCAAGGATCACCCGTCAAGATCAGGCCAACGCTACATGTGTCGCATATGTGCACAACATGGGGTATGAGATACCATGTTAAACCGGTCCGCTATATCGGCAACGAGGACAAAGTAGCAAGCCGGCTTCTTATCCATTTTCTACGTTTGTGCTCTCAGGATATGGGCACTACATACGCGTTTACAAGGATGCTACGCTTCACTAAATATGGAAGTTCAAGGATATTTTTTGGGTTTTTGGTACTAACATTTACCTAGGTCTTACATTCGTCCATCCTGACATTAACTCGCCTCGAATTACACAACATTGGTCACATCTGCTTCCTGACTTGACAGCAATACGTCGTTAGCACCGCTATCGCCATCCCTATCATCGGAGAGTCCATCCGGTATGATCCAACGTTTCATTTTGTCAACCGCCACAACTCGTTGATAGTAACTTTGGTGAGAGGTACGGCGAGCTTCTTGCTTATCGCCTACAATATTCCGGTCGTTCGGTAAAACTTTCTGAACAACAAACGGTCCACTATACGAAGCAAGAAGCTTTCTGCTGGTGTTAACTGACGTTTTAGCGTTTTCGATAAGACTACATCTCCTTCTATGTACATGGTTGGCTTCTTGGGCCTTTTGTTTGTCCTGAGCTTTGATCCGCTGCTAATCTTCTGACCGACATCAAGTCATCGATGAAGGATGACACTTGGCTAATCTCGTCACTTAACAATGCATCGCTGCTGTCCATGGGTTTAAAGCCAAACAATAGTTTGCCAGGAGTTTTACCTGTTCTTTTATTTTGGACATTATTTATAGCGAATTGTACTGACTTTGCACTTTCGTCCCATTTCTCTTCTTCCAAAATGGTTGTCGTGAGTGCGGTCGAAATTTATCTGTTAAGCCTCTCCAATCGACCATTTGCGCGGGGAGTTCCACCGAATTTTTAACGTGACGTATCCCGTTCTATTGACAATAGCTCGCAAACGCTTTATATGTAAAAGCGCTCCCTTGATCGATGGTTACCATGACGGGAGTACCATATGTCGCAAATATCTCCTGCCGAACGCCGATCACGTATTTTGTATGTGTCGTTTTTACTGCTCGGATGAACAAGAATTTTGTAAACAGATCGATCAAAACAATAATATACGCATTTTCACGCCTGCTTTTGAGAAACGGTCCCAAGTGGTCGATGTGAATGGACCGCATTGGTTCAGGTATTTGCGGGATGGAATGCAGATGCCCTTCTTTTCGGCCATCTTTCCTTTTATTATAAAGACATTTGATGCAACATGCTTTGTATTTTTGGACGTATTTGCGCATTCGACGAAAAAAAAAGTTTTCGCAAAGACGAAATAGAGTTTTCTCTACTCCAAAGTGTCCTATGTCCTTATGTGCAGCTCACACGACTTGTTAATTCATAGAATTTCCCTTGAAATTACTTTTCTCATATTCTGTTTGCGATGACTTTGAGAACATGGCCTGAATCTCCTTAATTTTTTCATATGTTAACTGGCCGGATAGGACCCAGTCCGCTTGCCTTATGTATATGATTTTTTGATCACCTGGTGGGTTTATGCTCAATGCATCAACGTGTTTCATTATGATTCTGGGTCTATAAACTACTTGTTGCCGTTACCTTTCGGGTATGCAGCTAAATCGGCTCCTATTCGATCGGTCAAAGGCTTCGGGTGCCAGTTAGCCCGTTGAAGACGGCTCATGGGCACCACTTGTCCACCCCAAAGAGCCTCTAGAGCCGTCGGACGAGAATCCAACTCACCGATGTTCCCGTTACCGGCCACATCAACACAAAAGAGAAAAAAACAACTTCGGACTCACGGCTTTTATTATTAAAGATTGCGAAATTCCTTCTATATCCCTAGCCACACCTCACTCACTATTACACTACAAGCTATCGTGAACTACTACTCTAAGGTCTACATCTACTACTCTAAACTGCGCTGCGTCGGAGGCCTCCTCAGCGATGTGGCGACGCTTCTTTGAACTGGAGGTGGCGGCGACGGCACGTTGCTGATTTCTTCGAGCGGAGCTTTTGACGAAGTTTCGTTGCTGGCTTCTCGAGCGGAGCTTACGGCGATTAGCAGAGATTTGACGAAGTCGTTGAGTTTGGATTGGGATAGTCCTTATCGATAGACGGACTTTTATCTCCACAAACTATTGGCACTGTTCAAATAATGTCACACCAATTCGGATCAATATGCGACCAGGTTGATTTCGTTTTGGTATAGTGCGGCGTCCACTTCTTTGCTTCTCAACTAGTTCAAGCAAATTGGATTCTCGTTCCGACTTGTTTTCTCTCCAAATTCGGGAGTCCCACTTCGCGCGGGTATCGCAATCAAAAAACAGAGACCGTTTTTATACCCCCGCCCGAAACCGCTCGTCCCGTTCCCGCAACCAACGGTGAACCGGACTCTTCGTTTGCGGTCGTTAGCCTCGGGCGAAGGGATTCGGTACAATAGCCCGTGTTCTTACCATGAGTCGCTGCCCGCGAGCTTTTCGCCTCGATTGAAGGGCAACTTTGCGTGGACGGTGCATTGTTTGAGGCGTGTCCCCAGGCGCTGACCATACTTCGCCGACTATTCTTATCACATGGCTCGACGCCACCGCCAGAGTACTGTTATATCAGAGGCTGATATGAAAGCCCAAAGTGCTGATATAAAAACCCAAACCATTAAATAAATGTGCTGACGGATCACAGAAACAATAGCCAACACATCTCACTTCAAACGACACAAGATGCATGTCGCCTGAAGTAAGTGGCCAAGTAGAAGCGCGATCAAAAACCAATGAAATGAACATAAATAGTTTCAAGTAGCACATTAATGTGAAATGCTGACGATCATTGCTAACGTTTGTAAACATTGAAAAGATTTAAATAGGATAAGATCCATAGAATTAGTCTCAGTTTTTAAGTACTCATTTCCAAATAAAGAATTTCGGCTTATTGAAAAACGGTTTTTTCATTCATACGTACAACAAACGTATAATTGGCGCAGTCGTTCGTCCGAATATTCCTTAATAAAGAATAAGGACATAACTCGAACCAAATCGCGACACCGCTAAGTGCACTTGCATAAAGGTGAATTTTTTCGCAAATCGAACGAAACGGTAACGGAATCAAAGTGTAGTTACGCGACTCAACAAAAAAAACATTAATAAGTGTTGTGCAAAGTGCAAGTCTTCAATACTACCCCAATTGATAAAATTATCACTCCCAAGTGATAATATCACCATTTTTTACCAACATGTCAACTAGTAATGTGATTCAACCACCAAAATTAGCGGAAGCAATACAAAACATGGAGAGAAACAGCGACACAATTTCACCACCCAGAGCTTCAACCCCTATCTATAGAACGATAGAAATGGATCCTGTGAAATTCGCATCGAAGTTACCAACCTACGATGGATCTAAAGGTACCCTAAAAACATGGATCGACAACGTGGAAATTCTTGTTTCAACTTTATCCATTTACGACCAGCTCTCGCATGTAATTATATTTAATATATTGCGTACGAAGCTTATAGGTAAGGCACTTCAAGTAATGAATGTAAATAGTAACATTACCCAGTGGAGCCAGCTCAAACAAATTTTAATTTCAAATTTCGGTGATAGGAAGAATTGCTTGCAATTATTAGAATGCTCTTCATATTTTAACAGAAGGCAATTATCTTAATGATAAAGTTAAAACTCCAAATAATTTCGTTTCAAAACAGGAGCACCATCAAACACGTTACTCAAATTCTCATAAATCTTTTAATAACTCGCAACAATCGCGTAACTATACTCCAAATAATAATAATAATAATTTCAATAATTCCCAACAATTCTTCCATCAACACCCAGGTGGGTACCGAAACAATCATTTTAATAGATTTAATAATAATTCTCTTCAATCGAGAATAAATCGATATGGTCCACCACAACCCATGGAAATGGACTCAATCCAAATACAGACAAACTCAAATTTTCGTCAACAAGCCTCGGAAAACCATATAAATTCAAGTCAAACTTACCCTATATTAGAATAGATTCTTATGGACTACCATTAAGATTCTTAATAGATACAGGTGCAACCATGAGTGTTATTCGACCTGGTCTATGTGACCCAAAATTAAGACATTTTATTGAAAAAACTAAAATATATACATTGAATTCCAATCATGAATTTAACTATACAATTTCAATTAAGCCTTTTAAAGAATTCCCCGATTCGAATGAAAATAATAGATTTGATTTCCTAGAAATCAAGTTTAGCGAAAAATTTGATGGTCTGCTTGGCAATGATATTTTATCATTGTACCGAACAAAAATAGATCTTCTTAACAAAACTATTCAGTTCAATGAAAAGGTTATTCCGTTGTTCTTCAACGAAAATGAAGAAAAGGAAACACCGATTAACAGTTCCCTAAAGACTTTCAACGCAATCGAAACCTCTTTAGAAGCTTTTCAAAATAAAAATTTAACTGAAAAAAAGAATTCTATTTTGCCACCAATCGATGATGATTTCGAGAATATTCAAGTTCCATATCACGAAATCGTCGCATTTTCTGATGAACGAAACCCCTCAAAGGATATTCTAAATGAAATCCGAACAAATCATTTAAATGATGAAGAAAGAGATAAATTATTGTCCATAGTGAAAAAATATCGCAATGCGTTTTATCAAGAAAAAGATAAACTGAATTTTACTCACGTTATTAAGCACGAAATTAAAACAAAACATAATGACTCGGTCTATACAAAAACCTACAGATATCCTGAAGCCCATCGCAAAGAAGTTCAAAATCAAATACAAGATTTATTAAATCAAGGCATAATACGGCATAGCTCATCACCATACTCATCACCTATTTGGGTTGTCCCCAAAAAGACAGATGCGTCTGGTAAAGTTAAATGGAGAATCGTGATAGATTATAGAAAACTCAATCAAATTACAACTGATGATAAATTCCCAATCCCTAATGTCGACGATATATTAGACAAATTAGGAAGATCTATGTACTTTTCGACATTAGACTTGGCAAAAGGTTTTCATCAGATTGAAATTAAAGAAAGCGATATCCCAAAAACTGCCTTTTCAACAAACTTTGGTCATTACGAATTTACCAGAATGCCCTTTGGTCTTAAAAACGCTCCAGCAACGTTTCAACGACTAATGAACTTTGTCCTGAAAGATCTTATAGGTTCAATTTGCTTTGTATACATGGATGATATTATAATATTCAGTACCTCACTACAAGAGCATCTGATTTCTTTAGAAAAAGTTTTCGAAAAATTAAAGGAAGCAAACCTACAAATCCAGTTAGACAAGTCTGAATTTCTAAAACATGAAATTGAATTCTTAGGTCATTTAGTAACACCTCAAGGCGTTAAACCAAATCCAAACAAATTGGAAGCAATTTCAAAAATGAAAATCCCAAAAACCAAAAAACAAATCAAACAATTCTTAGGCATGGTAGGCTACTATCGAAAATTCATTAAAGACTTCTCGAAAATTGCAAAACCCCTCACGATGAAATTGAAAAATGATACCCAAATAAGTGTCGATGACAATGACTACAGAGAAAGTTTCGAACAACTGAAACTACTCGTAATGAGTGACCCCATACTAAAATATCCAGATTTTACAAAAAAAATTGTTGTGACAACGGATGCTTCAAACTATGCCATTGACGCTGTTTTATCTCAGGAAGGACATCCAATTTGCTACGCGAGTAGAACTTTAAATAATCATGAAACAAAGTATGCTACAATTGAAAAAGAACTACTGTCAATTGTATGGTCATTAAAATACTTTCGACCATATATTTATGGTAGGAAATTCACAATTAAAACAGATCATAAGCCTTTAACTTGGATTACAAATTTAAAAGAACTTAACCCGAAACTCCAAAGATGGAAAATTCAATAAGAAGAATACAACTACGATATAGAGTACATAAAAGGAAAAGAAAACGTAGTTGCAGATTATTTTTCCCGGCCTGTTGTAAATGTACTAGAAAATAATAACGAAGACGCCTCAATCAGAGCAACATGTCATAGTGCACAGGAAGATAACTTAAATTACATACAAGTAAGCGAAAGACCACTCAAAATTTTTAGAACACAAATTATAATTAAACAGGGTAATACAAACTCAACAAAAATAGAAAAACATTTCAATAGAACTAGGAAAATATTTATTTCTAAAGAACCTGACGAAAAATTTTTCAACTATATCTTACGCAATCATTTACCTGCAAAAGGTTTAATAGGAGTTTATATCCCCAATGAGGACTTATTCAGAAAATTTCAAAATACTTATCTTACATAGACAACACCTCATAATCCTGTCAAAATAGTTAAAAGCCCCTACTTATTATTTGATTGTGATGAACAGAGTGACATTCACGAGGAAATTAATAGAGAACATTTAAAAAATAATCATAGAGGTATAGAAGAAATTTACAAAAACCTAAAATTGAAATTCTATTATCCAAATCTCAAAAATGAAATAACGAAATTAATAAATAATTGTGGTATGTGCAATATCGCAAAATACGATAGAAACCCTCCAAACCCACCTTTCTGTATAAGCAAAATCCCTGAAAAACCCAATGAAATAGTTCATATGGATATTTGGTTCCAAAATAAGAATACAATGTACATATCGTTTATTGATAAATTTACGAAATTTGCCCAAGTTATTCCAATTAAATTCAGAACTTGGTCAGAATTGAGAAAATCTTTGAACTCATTTTTTTCCGTTAATGATAAACCCCAGAATATAATCACCGATAACGAAACCGCTTTCCAAAATAATCTACGATACTTCCTGCAAAATGAAGGTATTCAATTACATTTTTGCACCCCAGGATTAAAAACAGTGACATCGAAAGATTTCATAATACCTTAAACGAACATCTTAGAATAATGACCCAAATTAACAAACAAGATCCAACAAAACCCATCTGCGTTCAAGAAGCAGTTAAATTCTACAATAATACTATTCACTCTACAACAAACGAAAAACCAATTGATTTTAAAAATGGAGCTATTTTACCCGATAAATACCCAGAAATCAGGAATAGAATCATAAAAACGCAAAATAGAAATATAAAATACCATAACGAAAACAAAAAAGAATGTGAATATAATCCTAATTTTAAAATAAACACACAATCTAAAACAAAACTACAACCTAAATTTAAAATAAACAACCGTAAAGACCATATAAATAAAAAACTCCTCAAACGTTATAAACATTTCCAACCAAAAACAATATCATTTCAGCAACAATCCTCATCTTTGCCCTATGTTTCACTTCAATCACTCAGCAGAATATAGATATCAATGAACTCCCTATAGGATACGGATACAGTTTAATACGTTTAGAAGAAATAAACATGATTGTAAATTTTACCAAACTCGTGCATGTTATCGACTTAGAAGAATACGATCAAATGCTTCAATATATTGAAAATAATATACCTTTACCATTTTACCAAAACCACCCAAAACATTATTCTCTAAAGAAAAAGATTCAAGAAAAGTTATACGAATTAGAACCCCAGGATACACATCGACATAAGCGAGGATTAATTAATCTATTCAGTTCTTTCCTACATTGGATTGGCGGAACAATGGATAATGATGATCAACAAGACATCGAATCGCACTTTAAAGCAATAGACAAAAATTTAATAATGGTTACTGACAACTTAATAAACAAATAATAATTAATAAACAGATTAATAATGAACTTAAAAACCTTACTTACACTGTAAATCATAATCAACGCATAAAGATGAATAAAATAAACAAATTAATAGAAACCAGTAACAGATTAGAACGAAACTTTTTAGAGTTTAAATATGATCAAGAAGTAAAAGAAAACTTGCAACTCATACTAAATTCAATTTTAGACATCCAAGAAATAATATTGTCATCTCGATTAGAAGTAATGAGCAAAGATGTTCTAACTGCAAAAGAGATTTACGACTATAAAATTGATATTAATAAATTACAAAATATTCGAGTTGCTGTAGCATATGAAAACAAAATCATTCCTAACTTTTCATCAGAGCTTTATTTTAAAACGAAAATTGTACCTTAACCAAACAAAATTAATCTTGAGTTAGTAACAAAATTTACTATTGTAATAACTTGTCAAAATAACATATTTATGTATACTACTGGCAAAACAATGAATACCCTCAAACCAACTCGTATCAAACACGATTGTAGTGATCAAACTTTTGATATTAAAGATCACAATATTATTAAATTTAATAATTGTCAAATTAAAATCAAAAACCATACATTTCAAAATAAGTTCGAAACGATTGACAATAACGTCATTTTGCCAAACATATTGAATTAATAAAATTAAAACATTCAAATAGCTCTTGGTGGAGCACATTCATTAATATTCTTATTATTGTCATTGTTATTATAGCTTATGTAAAATGTTTACAAACAAACGGACCTTTTAAATTAAAAATGAACTCGAATCGCGAGGACGCAATTCCTCTTCAGGAGGGACGTGTTATATCAGAGGCTGATATGAAAGCCCAAAGTGCTGATATAAAAACCCAAACCATTAAATAAATGTGCTGACGGATCACAGAAACAATAGCCAACACATCTCACTTCAAACGACACGAGATGCATGTCGCCTGAAGTAAGTGGCCAAGTAGAAGCGCGATCAAAAACCAATGAAATGAACATAAATAGTTTCAAGTAGCACATTAATGTGAAATGCTGACGATCATTGCTAACGTTTGTAAACATTGAAAAGATTTAAATAGGATAAGATCCATAGAATTAGTCTCAGTTTTTAAGTACTCATTTCCAAATAAAGAATTTCGGCTTATTGAAAAACGGTTTTTTCATTCATACGTACAACAAACGTATAATTGGCGCAGTCGTTCGTCCGAATATTCCTTAATAAAGAATAAGGACATAACTCGAACCAAATCGCGACACCGCTAAGTGCAATTGCATAAAGGTGAATTTTTTCGCAAATCGAACGAAACGGTAACGGAATCAAAGTGTAGTTACGCGACTCAACAAAAAAAACATTAATAAGTGTTGTACAAAGTGCAAGTCTTCAATACTACCCCAATTGATAAAATTATCACTCCCAAGTGATAATATCACCATTTTTTACCAACATGTCAACTAGTAATGTGATTCAACCACCAAAATTAGCGGAAGCAATACAAAACATGGAGAGAAACAGCGACACAATTTCACCACCCAGAGCTTCAACCCCTATCTATAGAACGATAGAAATGGATCCTGTGAAATTCGCATCGAAGTTACCAACCTACGATGGATCTAAAGGTACCCTAAAAACATGGATCGACAACGTGGAAATTCTTGTTTCAACTTTATCCGTTTACGACCAGCTCTCGCATGTAATTATATTTAATATATTGCGTACGAAGCTTATAGGTAAGGCACTTCAAGTAATGAATGTAAATAGTAACATTACCCAGTGGAGCCAGCTCAAACAAATTTTAATTTCAAATTTCGGTGATAAGAAGAATTGCTTGCAATTATTAGACGAGTTAAAATTAACAGAATTTCAAACTAATGTGATTGATTTTTATAATCAAATAATGTGGAAATTGCAACGCTTAAATGTCAAATCAGAGTTAGACAATAGATGTGATGAAATTGACGGAAATAAAAGAATAGCTTTAAACGTTTTTATGTGTAAAATGATCGAGCCAGTTAGAAGTGTTTTGTTCAGTAGAAACCCTACTTCATCAGAAAATGCTCTTCATATTTTAACAGAAGGCAATTATCTTAATGATAAAGTTAAAACTCCAAATAATTTCGTTTCAAAACAGGAGCACCATCAAACACGTTACTCAAATTCTCATAAATCTTTTAATAACTCGCAACAATCGCGTAACTATACTCCAAATAATAATAATAATAATTTCAATAATTCCCAACAATTCTTCCATCAACACCCAGGTGGGTACCGAAACAATCATTTTAATAGATTTAATAATAATTCTCTTCAATCGAGAATAAATCGATATGGTCCACCACAACCCATGGAAATGGACTCAATCCAAATACAGACAAACTCAAATTTTCGTCAACAAGCCTCGGAAAACCATATAAATTCAAGTCAAACTTACCCTATATTAGAATAGATTCTTATGGACTACCATTAAGATTCTTAATAGATACAGGTGCAACCATGAGTGTTATTCGACCTGGTCTATGTGACCCAAAATTAAGACATTTTATTGAAAAAACTAAAATATATACATTGAATTCCAATCATGAATTTAACTATACAATTTCAATTAAGCCTTTTAAAGAATTCCCCGATTCGAATGAAAATAATAGATTTGATTTCCTAGAAATCAAGTTTAGCGAAAAATTTGATGGTCTGCTTGGCAATGATATTTTATCATTGTACCGAACAAAAATAGATCTTCTTAACAAAACTATTCAGTTCAATGAAAAGGTTATTCCGTTGTTCTTCAACGAAAATGAAGAAAAGGAAACACCGATTAACAGTTCCCTAAAGACTTTCAACGCAATCGAAACCTCTTTAGAAGCTTTTCAAAATAAAAATTTAACTGAAAAAAAGAATTCTATTTTGCCACCAATCGATGATGATTTCGAGAATATTCAAGTTCCATATCACGAAATCGTCGCATTTTCTGATGAACGAAACCCCTCAAAGGATATTCTAAATGAAATCCGAACAAATCATTTAAATGATGAAGAAAGAGATAAATTATTGTCCATAGTGAAAAAATATCGCAATGCGTTTTATCAAGAAAAAGATAAACTGAATTTTACTCACGTTATTAAGCACGAAATTAAAACAAAACATAATGACTCGGTCTATACAAAAACCTACAGATATCCTGAAGCCCATCGCAAAGAAGTTCAAAATCAAATACAAGATTTATTAAATCAAGGCATAATACGGCATAGCTCATCACCATACTCATCACCTATTTGGGTTGTCCCCAAAAAGACAGATGCGTCTGGTAAAGTTAAATGGAGAATCGTGATAGATTATAGAAAACTCAATCAAATTACAACTGATGATAAATTCCCAATCCCTAATGTCGACGATATATTAGACAAATTAGGAAGATCTATGTACTTTTCGACATTAGACTTGGCAAAAGGTTTTCATCAGATTGAAATTAAAGAAAGCGATATCCCAAAAACTGCCTTTTCAACAAACTTTGGTCATTACGAATTTACCAGAATGCCCTTTGGTCTTAAAAACGCTCCAGCAACGTTTCAACGACTAATGAACTTTGTCCTGAAAGATCTTATAGGTTCAATTTGCTTTGTATACATGGATGATATTATAATATTCAGTACCTCACTACAAGAGCATCTGATTTCTTTAGAAAAAGTTTTCGAAAAATTAAAGGAAGCAAACCTACAAATCCAGTTAGACAAGTCTGAATTTCTAAAACATGAAATTGAATTCTTAGGTCATTTAGTAACACCTCAAGGCGTTAAACCAAATCCAAACAAATTGGAAGCAATTTCAAAAATGAAAATCCCAAAAACCAAAAAACAAATCAAACAATTCTTAGGCATGGTAGGCTACTATCGAAAATTCATTAAAGACTTCTCGAAAATTGCAAAACCCCTCACGATGAAATTGAAAAATGATACCCAAATAAGTGTCGATGACAATGACTACAGAGAAAGTTTCGAACAACTGAAACTACTCGTAATGAGTGACCCCATACTAAAATATCCAGATTTTACAAAAAAAATTGTTGTGACAACGGATGCTTCAAACTATGCCATTGACGCTGTTTTATCTCAGGAAGGACATCCAATTTGCTACGCGAGTAGAACTTTAAATAATCATGAAACAAAGTATGCTACAATTGAAAAAGAACTACTGTCAATTGTATGGTCATTAAAATACTTTCGACCATATATTTATGGTAGGAAATTCACAATTAAAACAGATCATAAGCCTTTAACTTGGATTACAAATTTAAAAGAACTTAACCCGAAACTCCAAAGATGGAAAATTCAATAAGAAGAATACAACTACGATATAGAGTACATAAAAGGAAAAGAAAACGTAGTTGCAGATTATTTTTCCCGGCCTGTTGTAAATGTACTAGAAAATAATAACGAAGACGCCTCAATCAGAGCAACATGTCATAGTGCACAGGAAGATAACTTAAATTACATACAAGTAAGCGAAAGACCACTCAAAATTTTTAGAACACAAATTATAATTAAACAGGGTAATACAAACTCAACAAAAATAGAAAAACATTTCAATAGAACTAGGAAAATATTTATTTCTAAAGAACCTGACGAAAATTTTTTCAACTATATCTTACGCAATCATTTACCTGCAAAAGGTTTAATAGGAGTTTATATCCCCAATGAGGACTTATTCAGAAAATTTCAAAATACTTATCTTACATAGACAACACCTCATAATCCTGTCAAAATAGTTAAAAGCCCCTACTTATTATTTGATTGTGATGAACAGAGTGACATTCACGAGGAAATTAATAGAGAACATTTAAAAAATAATCATAGAGGTATAGAAGAAATTTACAAAAACCTAAAATTGAACTTCTATTATCCAAATCTCAAAAATGAAATAACGAAATTAATAAATAATTGTGGTATGTGCAATATCGCAAAATACGATAGAAACCCTCCAAACCCACCTTTCTGTATAAGCAAAATCCCTGAAAAACCCAATGAAATAGTTCATATGGATATTTGGTTCCAAAATAAGAATACAATGTACATATCGTTTATTGATAAATTTACGAAATTTGCCCAAGTTATTCCAATTAAATTCAGAACTTGGTCAGAATTGAGAAAATCTTTGAACTCATTTTTTTCCGTTAATGATAAACCCCAGAATATAATCACCGATAACGAAACCGCTTTCCAAAATAATCTACGATACTTCCTGCAAAATGAAGGTATTCAATTACATTTTTGCACCCCAGGATTAAAAACAGGAAACAGTGACATCGAAAGATTTCATAATACCTTAAACGAACATCTTAGAATAATGACCCAAATTAACAAACAAGATCCAACAAAACCTATCTGCGTTCAAGAAGCAGTTAAATTCTACAATAATACTATTCACTCTACAACAAACGAAAAACCAATTGATTTTAAAAATGGAGCTATTTTACCCGATAAATACCCAGAAATCAGGAATAGAATCATAAAAACGCAAAATAGAAATATAAAATACCATAACGAAAACAAAAAAGAATGTGAATATAATCCTAATTTTAAAATAAACACACAATCTAAAACAAAACTACAACCTAAATTTAAAATAAACAACCGTAAAGACCATATAAATAAAAAACTCCTCAAACGTTATAAACATTTCCAACCAAAAAAAATATCATTTCAGCAACAATCCTCATCTTTGCCCTATGTTTCACTTCAACCACTCAGCAGAATATAGATATCAATGAACTCCCTATAGGATACGGATACAGTTTAATACGTTTAGAAGAAATAAACATGATTGTAAATTTTACCAAACTCGTGCATGTTATCGACTTAGAAGAATACGATCAAATGCTTCAATATATTGAAAATAATATACCTTTACCATTTTACCAAAACCACCCAAAACATTATTCTCTAAAGAAAAAGATTCAAGAAAAGTTATACGAATTAGAACCCTAGGATACACATCGACATAAGCGAGGATTAATTAATCTATTCAGTTCTTTCCTACATTGGATTGGCGGAACAATGGATAATGATGATCAACAAGACATCGAATCGCACTTTAAAGCAATAGACAAAAATTTAATAATGGTTACTGACAACTTAATAAACAAATGATAATTAATAAACAGATTAATAATGAACTTAAAAACCTTACTTACACTGTAAATCATAATCAACGCATAAAGATGAATAAAATAAACAAATTAATAGAAACCAGTAACAGATTAGAACGAAACTTTTTAGAGTTTAAATATGATCAAGAAGTAAAAGAAAACTTGCAACTCATACTAAATTCAATTTTAGACATCCAAGAAATAATATTGTCATCTCGATTAGAAGTAATGAGCAAAGATGTTCTAACTGCAAAAGAGATTTACGACTATAAAATTGATATTAATAAATTACAAAATATTCGAATTGCTGTAGCATATGAAAACAAAATCATTCCTAACTTTTCATCAGAGCTTTATTTTAAAACGAAAATTGTACCTTAACCAAACAAAATTAATCTTGAGTTAGTAACAAAATTTACTATTGTAATAACTTGTCAAAATAACATATTTATGTATACTACTGGCAAAACAATGAATACCCTCAAACCAACTCGTATCAAACACGATTGTAGTGATCAAACTTTTGATATTAAAGATCACAATATTATTAAATTTAATAATTGTCAAATTAAAATCAAAAACCATACATTTCAAAATAAGTTCGAAACGATTGACAATAACGTCATTTTGCCAAACATATTGAATTAATAAAATTAAAACATTCAAATAGCTCTTGGTGGAGCACATTCATTAATATTCTTATTATTGTCATTGTTATTATAGCTTATGTAAAATGTTTACAAACAAACGGACCTTTTAAATTAAAAATGAACTCGAATCGCGAGGACGCAATTCCTCTTCAGGAGGGACGTGTTATATCAGAGGCTGATATGAAAGCCCAAAGTGCTGATATAAAAACCCAAACCATTAAATAAATGTGCTGACGGATCACATAAACAAAGGCCAACACATCTCACTTCAAACGACACGAGATGCATGTCGCCTGAAGTAAGTGGCCAAGTAGAAGCGCGATCAAAAACCAATGAAATGAACATAAATAGTTTCAAGTAGCACATTAATGTGAAATGCTGACGATCATTGCTAACGTTTGTAAACATTGAAAAGATTTAAATAGGATAAGATCCATAGAATTAGTCTCAGTTTTTAAGTACTCATTTCCAAATAAAGAATTTCGGCTTATTGAAAAACGGTTTTTTCATTCATACGTACAACAAACGTATAATTGTACAAAGCGCAAGGTGGTTGCGTCGAGCCTCTTACCAAATACTTCAAAATTTTCCAGTTTACTAAATTGACCTAAACTAAAGAGTGGCGGCTCCTAATGTGAGTGAGTGGTGTGGTACCACAAGTCTAACCGTGACATAATTTGAACGTAAATTCTAGAACTTGCAGCCACCATCTTGCAGTGCGTGAGACTAACTCCTTTTTGTTGTTGGTGGCTTTTAATGCGTTGCAATCCGTTACTACAGTGAATTCATTCCCTAGTAGATAAGATCGAAATTCAACCAATAGTTTTTATGTCATAGGAATGTTCTTTGCTTTCTAATTCGGTGGTCTGCCGACTTAAATAAGCAACTCAATGAATGCGATCGTCTTTTTGGTACTGCCGAATGATTCTTGGTGTACTTAACGAGCTGGCATACACGTGGAACTCCGTTATACCTTGTGGATTCAAGAATGCCAGTACTGGTTTGTTGACTAAAGTGGTCTGCAATGTACGGGAAACCTTTTTCATCTTGGGGTGTGCATTTTCAGGTTTCATTTTTTTCATTAATGGAGTCAATGGACGCGCAATTAAGGTATAATTTTTGTCAAAATGCCGGAAATATCCTGCAAGGCCAAATTTCTTTCGGACATGGCTATGTTTAAGTTTTCTACGGCTTTTATTACCTCTTTCCTCGGCTAAACTTCACCACGGGATATCAAGTCGTCTAAGTACGTTACACTAGTTGCTAAAAACAAACACTTCTGTAGATTTAGGGTAAGTCCTTTATTTTGAAGTAATACCAGTACCTTTTAAAGTACTTATAATGCTTTTGTGACTGTATTTGCCCACTCGTGACAGAATTTTATTCATTAGCCTCTGTAAGACGCGTGGTGCATTCGTCAAACCAAAAGGCAAACGTTCGAATTCATATTGTCTTGCGGGTGTCACAAATGATGTGAAAAGCTTAGATTCTTGAGCCATGGGTATCTTATAGTAACACGACCTCAAATCTTAGCTTGAAAAATATATTACTTCATGTAAGTGATCGATTTGGTCATCGTGTCGCGTTAGTGGATGGCTGTCTCGGACGGTAACTAATTAAGCTTTCTAAAATCGGTGCTTAGGCTGCCTTTTCCGTTTTTCTTTTTTTGTAGCACTACTGGAGAGAAATCACCGTGTTGTCTGAAAGTTCTTATACCTTATTTGTTTCACCAGTTTCTGTTATATTCTCGCCATTCCACATGGACGAAATGAAAACGGAGAATCGTTTTGCAGTTGGATCTACATTTCCACTAATTTGGCACACCCTGATTCCTCCATTTCAACGGCGATGCAATCACGAAATTCATGCAATCATTTCAACAATTCATTTTGATCTTCTTTGCTTATATTGCCGATGGTTACGTCGTTTATTTTAATCTGATTTCTCTCAGTCTGTTCCACTCGAAAAATATTTTGGGATGGTATCTTGTTGTTTTTCGATAGGTCAGGACCGCACAAAAACTTCAGTTTTCTGTTGGATATTATTTTTATCTGACAGGTGAACGAACACTTTCTCTGCCTGCCTATTTTTGTCTATCGACAACACAGTTCGCGGAATATAAGCCTCTTTTCCTGGCTGTGGCCGTAAACAAGCTTCGACATAAGCACTTTGCGCTATCCAGAATGACTCTGCGGGAATGCTTTGGTGGTATCGAAACGGTATCCGCTATTCACAGAAAATTTTATTGATTATTCGGCATGGACGCTTTTTCACAAATTTGGAAATCTTTTGGGTTTTTAGCACGATGATTTGTGGTAGCTCGGTGAAGGTGCGTCCAACAATCAGAGGAACATTTTGCTCATTATTGGATACCACAATTGTTTTTATTGTTGCCTTGATTTCGTCTATTTCAATTTCCATTTCTGTCGATCCTTTATCAGTCCACGTTTCATTCCCGTAACTTGCAACGTTAAAATATCTTTTTCATTGATTTTGCGTCCAAATTTTGTTGCTTCGTCCCACTTAATTAAGGTACACGAGCTCCCAAAATAAATATATATAGAACACATCATTCCGTTTATTTTGACATTTTTATAGTATTTCAGATCATCTGTGTCCGCTATTTCTAATAGAGCAACGACTTTACTTGAACCCTCTTTGTTTTTCCGGAGGCAAGTCTCATTTTTGTGATGATGACTTCTACAAACCGGACAACGTGGTACATCCTTAACTGATGCGTAGCATTTATTGGAAACACATCTAAAACATGTAGGAATTGAACGGTTTGAGCTCGGACCAGGCTGCAGATTTTTAATTTAGGCCACAGGAATTCTACTGTTCGAAGAGTACTTTTGATCCGGAGCTCGATTGAAGGAAGATGTACTCTCAGTCAGCTGACTAAGATATTGTAAAAGATCCTCTGGTGATGCTTAATTTCCCGATTTTGCATCATTCTTTGCAATAAGGTCACTTATCCTCCCTATCAAACAGGATACTGCATCTGCTCCATAGATTTTACAGGCGTTTTGTAGGAAAACTTTCTCATAAAAATATTCCAGATAGGATTCCTCTTTTATTTTAGTTTGGTTGACAAAATCAACCAACATTGCATAAAAGTGCGTACGTACGTACGTGCGTTCGTGGACAGTTTTCTACGCGCTTAACTCACGTAAACAAAGTTGTATCGTCTTTGCCTTTGCAATCTCAAGAGCTGATTTGTTTTTGGGAAACTTCGGTCGGGAGAATTTGCTGTTTGACCCCCTGAAGGTCATTTCTGTCATGCGCTATATTTTGCGAACCAAACAGAATTTGTATTTTAAAGGTGCTAATTGGCGCGCATTTATATTGATGTGATTCTTTAAAAAATTTAAATAAATTGTTAGAGCCGTTTTTAATTTATTAAAAAACATTGCGAAAAATTGAGATTTTTTCATAAACAACAAAATTTTGGCCTGATTTGCAAAACGCAGTAATCAATGTTTTTAAAATTTATATACTACAGCTCTATAGTTTTTGAAAAAAAACAGGAATTTATTTTTCTGATGATAATGAAAAAAACTAAATTAAAAACAAAAAAACATTAAGTCATCATGATCTCCAGGGTCATTCATGTCATTTACTTTATCTCGTAAACCAAATATAGTATTTGCATTACTAATATGTCAATCGGCGCGTCTTAACATTTGCATGATATTTTTACGTTTCTAAAAAATCGTTGGAGCTGTTGTTTAATTTGATAAAAACAATTGCAAAAAATTAGGGTTTTTTCATGACAAATAAATTTTTAACTAGTTTTGCACAACACAATAATAAATATTTATAAAATTTATAAATTCTTTTCAGTTTTTGAAGAGAAACCAGCAAATCCTTTTTCCATAATTACAAAAGGAATTGAATGAAAAATTAAAAATAATTCAAAGTCCCCATGTGAATGTTGAATCAATCAAAGTTTATTAATATTTATTTTACATGATTTTTTTTAAATATAGACATCAAAGAACGATGAAAAACTGGAACCAACAACATTATGTAGTGTATTCCTAGTTCCAAACCTGGAGCTAGCTTTACATGGCGATCCTGCCTCTGTACAATTACCCAATCTTTAGTATTAAACATCAATTCCTTATGGAAACAAGTTACACTATTTACCAAAAATCTTTATTCAGAATTGATTGCAATTGTCAGTGTTCATGCCTTTGTATTATGAACATACGAGTACTATTGATTATCAATCCGTTTTGTTTCTTTTGCGTGTGGAAGGATTATTAATGGAATGCTTCAACCGCACAACACATGTGTTTTGGCTGTGACTTCACCGCTTTCAACGCAGAGTATCATCACACATTCAGGTGGTGTTACCTTGTAATTATAGTAACATATGTTTATTCCGGCGTTAACGGTAATAAGCTGCTCTTGAAGTTTCGTCTCCAGCCTACAACCATTATTTATAGATAAATGTCCTGCAATGAGAGTTGGTTGATTCGAAAATTTTGTAAAACCTTCTCCGGACGAGGCTCGATGATTATTTAAAGTCTCTCTATTTTATCCTCTTGAGCTCTGAGCAGGCACAATTTATTTAAATTCTAATAAGCCGGTTAACCCAACGACGTTAATTAACCAAGATGTGAAAAAGAAATCAAGAACTACGATCTCATCGATAATGGTTTTGTATAAAAGAACTGGAGACATGGTTCATTTCTGTAAGAAAAGAAAACAGAATCTTCCTTTACACAACCTTCCAATTTTTTATGAAAAAGTTTGTATTTACTGTCCTTCTGCAGTAACTCAATGTGGTTGAAGATATAATGTCAGAATCTATATTAAAACTCTAGAATAGTGTCCGAAATATATATAAATTAAAGGAAGCAAACCTACAAATCCAGTTAGACAAGTCTGAATTTCTAAAACATGAAATTGAATTCTTAGGTCATTTAGTAACACCTCAAGGCGTTAAACCAAATCCAAACAAATTGGAAGCAATTTCAAAAATGAAAATCCCAAAAACCAAAAAACAAATCAAACAATTCTTAGGCATGGTAGGCTACTATCGAAAATTCATTAAAGACTTCTCGAAAATTGCAAAACCCCTCACGATGAAATTGAAAAATGATACCCAAATAAGTGTCGATGACAATGACTACAGAGAAAGTTTCGAACAACTGAAACTACTCGTAATGAGTGACCCCATACTAAAATATCCAGATTTTACAAAAAAATTTGTTGTGACAACGGATGCTTCAAACTATGCCATTGACGCTGTTTTATCTCAGGAAGGACATCCAATTTGCTACGCGAGTAGAACTTTAAATAATCATGAAACAAAGTATGCTACAATTGAAAAAGAACTACTGTCAATTGTATGGTCATTAAAATACTTTCGACCATATATTTATGGTAGGAAATTCACAATTAAAACAGATCATAAGCCTTTAACTTGGATTACAAATTTAAAAGAACTTAACCCGAAACTCCAAAGATGGAAAATTCAATAAGAAGAATACAACTACGATATAGAGTACATAAAAGGAAAAGAAAACGTAGTTGCAGATTATTTTTCCCGGCCTGTTGTAAATGTACTAGAAAATAATAACGAAGACGCCTCAATCAAAGCAACATGTCATAGTGCACAGGAAGATAACTTAAATTACATAAAAATAAGCGAAAGACCACTCAAAATTTTTAGAACACAAATTATAATTAAACAGGGTAATACAAACTCAACAAAAATAGAAAAACATTTCAATAGAACTAGGAAAATATTTATTTCTAAAGAACCTGACGAAAAATTTTTCAACTATATCTTACGCAATCATTTACCTGCAAAAGGTTTAATAGGAGTTTATATCCCCAATGAGGACTTATTCAGAAAATTTCAAAATACTTATCTTACATAGACAACACCTCATAATCCTGTCAAAATAGTTAAAAGCCCCTACTTATTATTTGATTGTGATGAACAGAGTGACATTCACGAGGAAATTAATAGAGAACATTTAAAAAATAATCATAGAGGTATAGAAGAAATTTACAAAAACCTAAAATTGAAATTCTATTATCCAAATCTCAAAAATGAAATAACGAAATTAATAAATAATTGTGGTATGTGCAATATCGCAAAATACGATAGAAACCCTCCAAACCCACATTTCTGTATAAGCAAAATCCCTGAAAAACCCAATGAAATAGTTCATATGGATATTTGGTTCCAAAATAAGAATACAATGTACATATCGTTTATTGATAAATTTACGAAATTTGCCCAAGTTATTCCAATTAAATTCAGAACTTGGTCAGAACTGAGAAAATCTTTGAACTCATTTTTTTCCGTTAATGATAAACCCCAGAATATAATCACCGATAACGAAACCGCTTTCCAAAATAATCTACGATACTTCCTGCAAAATGAAGGTATTCAATTACATTTTTGCACCCCAGGATTAAAAACAGGAAACAGTGACATCGAAAGATTTCATAATACCTTAAACGAACATCTTAGAATAATGACCCAAATTAACAAACAAGATCCAACAAAACCCATCTGCGTTCAAGAAGCAGTTAAATTCTACAATAATACTATTCACTCTACAACAAACGAAAAACCAATTGATTTTAAAAATGGAGCTATTTTACCCGATAAATACCCAGAAATCAGGAATAGAATCATAAAAACGCAAAATAGAAATATAAAATACCATAACGAAAACAAAAAAGAATGTGAATATAATCCTAATTTTAAAATAAACACACAATCTAAAACAAAACTACAACCTAAATTTAAAATAAACAACCGTAAAGACCATATAAATAAAAAACTCCTCAAACGTTATAAACATTTCCAACCAAAAAAAATATCATTTCAGCAACAATCCTCATCTTTGCCCTATGTTTCACTTCAACCACTCAGCAGAATATAGATATCAATGAACTCCCTATAGGATACGGATACAGTTTAATACGTTTAGAAGAAATAAACATGATTGTAAATTTTACCAAACTCGTGCATGTTATCGACTTAGAAGAATACGATCAAATGCTTCAATATATTGAAAATAATATACCTTTACCATTTTACCAAAACCACCCAAAACATTATTCTCTAAAGAAAAAGATTCAAGAAAAGTTATACGAATTAGAACCCCAGGATACACATCGACATAAGCGAGGATTAATTAATCTATTCAGTTCTTTCCTACATTGGATTGGCGGAACAATGGATAATGATGATCAACAAGACATCGAATCGCACTTTAAAGCAATAGACAAAAATTTAATAATGGTTACTGACAACTTAATAAACAAATGATAATTAATAAACAGATTAATAATGAACTTAAAAACCTTACTTACACTGTAAATCATAATCAACGCATAAAGATGAATAAAATAAACAAATTAATAGAAACCAGTAACAGATTAGAACGAAACTTTTTAGAGTTTAAATATGATCAAGAAGTAAAAGAAAACTTGCAACTCATACTAAATTCAATTTTAGACATCCAAGAAATAATATTGTCATCTCGATTAGAAGTAATGAGCAAAGATGTTCTAACTGCAAAAGAGATTTACGACTATAAAATTGATATTAATAAATTACAAAATATTCGAATTGCTGTAGCATATGAAAACAAAATCATTCCTAACTTTTCATCAGAGCTTTATTTTAAAACGAAAATTGTACCTTAACCAAACAAAATTAATCTTGAGTTAGTAACAAAATTTACTATTGTAATAACTTGTCAAAATAACATATTTATGTATACTACTGGCAAAACAATGAATACCCTCAAACCAACTCGTATCAAACACGATTGTAGTGATCAAACTTTTGATATTAAAGATCACAATATTATTAAATTTAATAATTGTCAAATTAAAATCAAAAACCATACATTTCAAAATAAGTTCGAAACGATTGACAATAACGTCATTTTGCCAAACATATTGAATTAATAAAATTAAAACATTCAAATAGCTCTTGGTGGAGCACATTCATTAATATTCTTATTATTGTCATTGTTATTATAGCTTATGTAAAATGTTTACAAACAAACGGACCTTTTAAATTAAAAATGAACTCGAATCGCGAGGACGCAATTCCTCTTCAGGAGGGACGTGTTATATCAGAGGCTGATATGAAAGCCCAAAGTGCTGATATAAAAACCCAAACCATTAAATAAATGTGCTGACGGATCACATAAACAAAGGCCAACACATCTCACTTCAAACGACACGAGATGCATGTCGCCTGAAGTAAGTGGCCAAGTAGAAGCGCGATCAAAAACCAATGAAATGAACATAAATAGTTTCAAGTAGCACATTAATGTGAAATGCTGACGATCATTGCTAACGTTTGTAAACATTGAAAAGATTTAAATAGGATAAGATCCATAGAATTAGTCTCAGTTTTTAAGTACTCATTTCCAAATAAAGAATTTCGGCTTATTGAAAAACGGTTTTTTCATTCATACGTACAACAAACGTATAATTGTACAAAGCGCAAGGTGGTTGCGTCGAGCCTCTTACCAAATACTTCAAAATTTTCCAGTTTACTAAATTGACCTAAACTAAAGAGTGGCGGCTCCTAATGTGAGTGAGTGGTGTGGTACCACAAGTCTAACCGTGACATAATTTGAACGTAAATTCTAGAACTTGCAGCCACCATCTTGCAGTGCGTGAGACTAACTCCTTTTTGTTGTTGGTGGCTTTTAATGCGTTGCAATCCGTTACTACAGTGAATTCATTCCCTAGTAGATAAGATCGAAATTCAACCAATAGTTTTTATGTCATAGGAATGTTCTTTGCTTTCTAATTCGGTGGTCTGCCGACTTAAATAAGCAACTCGATGAATGCGATCGTCTTTTTGGTACTGCCGAATGATTCTTGGTGTACTTAACGAGCTGGCATACACGTGGAACTCCGTTATACCTTGTGGATTCAAGAATGCCAGTACTGGTTCGTTGACTAAAGTGGTCTGCAATGTACGGGAAACCTTTTTCATCTTGGGGTGTGCATTTTCAGGTTTCATTTTTTTCATTAATGGAGTCAATGGACGCGCAATTAAGGTATAATTTTTGTCAAAATGCCGGAAATATCCTGCAAGGCCAAATTTCTTTCGGACATGGCTATGTTTAAGTTTTCTACGGCTTTTATTACCTCTTTCCTCGGCTAAACTTCACCACGGGATATCAAGTCGTCTAAGTACGTTACACTAGTTGCTAAAAACAAACACTTCTGTAGATTTAGGGTAAGTCCTTTATTTTGAAGTAATACCAGTACCTTTTAAAGTACTTATAATGCTTTTGTGACTGTATTTGCCCACTCGTGACAGAATTTTATTCATTAGCCTCTGTAAGACGCGTGGTGCATTCGTCAAACCAAAAGGCAAACGTTCGAATTCATATTGTCTTGCGGGTGTCACAAATGATGTGAAAAGCTTAGATTCTTGAGCCATGGGTATCTTATAGTAACACGACCTCAAATCTTAGCTTGAAAAATATATTACTTCATGTAAGTGATCGATTTGGTCATCGTGTCGCGTTAGTGGATGGCTGTCTCGGACGGTAACTAATTAAGCTTTCTAAAATCGGTGCTTAGGCTGCCTTTTCCGTTTTTCTTTTTTTGTAGCACTACTGGAGAGAAATCACCGTGTTGTCTGAAAGTTCTTATACCTTATTTGTTTAACCAGTTTCTGTTATATTCTCGCCATTCCACATGGACGAAATGAAAACGGAGAATCGTTTTGCAGTTGGATCTACATTTCCACTAATTTGGCACACCCTGATTCCTCCATTTCAACGGCGATGCAATCACGAAATTCATGCAATCATTTCAACAATTCATTTTGATCTTCTTTGCTTATATTGCCGATGGTTACGTCGTTTATTTTAATCTGATTTCTCTCAGTCTGTTCCACTCGAAAAATATTTTGGGATGGTATCTTGTTGTTTTTCGATAGGTCAGGACCGCACAAAAACTTCAGTTTTCTGTTGGATATTATTTTTATCTGACAGGTGAACGAACACTTTCTCTGCCTGCCTATTTTTGTCTATCGACAACACAGTTCGCGGAATATAAGCCTCTTTTCCTGGCTGTGGCCGTAAACAAGCTTCGACATAAGCACTTTGCGCTATCCAGAATGACTCTGCGGGAATGCTTTGGTGGTATCGAAACGGTATCCGCTATTCACAGAAAATTTTATTGATTATTCGGCATGGACGCTTTTTCACAAATTTGGAAATCTTTTGGGTTTTTAGCACGATGATTTGTGGTAGCTCGGTGAAGGTGCGTCCAACAATCAGAGGAACATTTTGCTCATTATTGGATACCACAATTGTTTTTATTGTTGCCTTGATTTCGTCTATTTCAATTTCCATTTCTGTCGATCCTTTATCAGTCCACGTTTCATTCCCGTAACTTGCAACGTTAAAATATCTTTTTCATTGATTTTGCGTCCAAATTTTGTTGCTTCGTCCCACTTAATTAAGGTACACGAGCTCCCAAAATAAATATATATAGAACACATCATTCCGTTTATTTTGACATTTTTATAGTATTTCAGATCATCTGTGTCCGCTATTTCTAATAGAGCAACGACTTTACTTGAACCCTCTTTGTTTTTCCGGAGGCAAGTCTCATTTTTGTGATGATGACTTCTACAAACCGGACAACGTGGTACATCCTTAACTGATGCGTAGCATTTATTGGAAACACATCTAAAACATGTAGGAATTGAACGGTTTGAGCTCGGACCAGGCTGCAGATTTTTAATTTAGGCCACAGGAATTCTACTGTTCGAAGAGTACTTTTGATCCGGAGCTCGATTGAAGGAAGATGTACTCTCAGTCAGCTGACTAAGATATTGTAAAAGATCCTCTGGTGATGCCTAATTTCCCGATTTTGCATCATTCTTTGCAATAAGGTCACTTATCCTCCCTATCAAACAGGATACTGCATCTGCTCCATAGATTTTACAGGCGTTTTGTAGGAAAACTTTCTCATAAAAATATTCCAGATAGGATTCCTCTTTTATTTTAGTTTGGTTGACAAAATCAACCAACATTGCATAGAAGTGCGTACGTACGTACGTGCGTTCGTGGACAGTTTTCTACGCGCTTAACTCACGTAAACAAAGTTGTATCGTCTTTGCCTTTGCAATCTCAAGAGCTGATTTGTTTTTGGGAAACTTCGGTCGGGAGAATTTGCTGTTTGACCCCCTGAAGGTCATTTCTGTCATGCGCTATATTTTGCGAACCAAACAGAATTTGTATTTTAAAGGTGCTAATTGGCGCGCATTTATATTGATGTGATTCTTTAAAAAATTTAAATAAATTGTTAGAGCCGTTTTTAATTTATTAAAAAACATTGCGAAAAATTGAGATTTTTTCATAAACAACAAAATTTTGGCCTGATTTGCAAAACGCAGTAATCAATGTTTTTAAAATTTATATACTACAGCTCTATAGTTTTTGAAAAAAAACAGGAATTTATTTTTCTGATGATAATGAAAAAAACTAAATTAAAAACAAAAAAACATTAAGTCATCATGATCTCCAGGGTCATTCATGTCATTTACTTTATCTCGTAAACCAAATATAGTATTTGCATTACTAATATGTCAATCGGCGCGTCTTAACATTTGCATGATATTTTTACGTTTCTAAAAAATCGTTGGAGCTGTTGTTTAATTTGATAAAAACAATTGCAAAAAATTAGGGTTTTTTCATGACAAATAAATTTTTAACTAGTTTTGCACAACACAATAATAAATATTTATAAAATTTATAAATTCTTTTCAGTTTTTGAAGAGAAACCAGCAAATCCTTTTTCCATAATTACAAAAGGAATTGAATGAAAAATTAAAAATAATTCAAAGTCCCCATGTGAATGTTGAATCAATCAAAGTTTATTAATATTTATTTTACATGATTTTTTTTAAATATAGACATCAAAGAACGATGAAAAACTGGAACCAACAACATTATGTAGTGTATTCCTAGTTCCAAACCTGGAGCTAGCTTTACATGGCGATCCTGCCTCTGTACAATTACCCAATCTTTAGTATTAAACATCAATTCCTTATGGAAACAAGTTACACTATTTACCAAAAATCTTTATTCAGAATTGATTGCAATTGTCAGTGTTCATGCCTTTGTATTATGAACATACGAGTACTATTGATTATCAATCCGTTTTGTTTCTTTTGCGTGTGGAAGGATTATTAATGGAATGCTTCAACCGCACAACACATGTGTTTTGGCTGTGACTTCACCGCTTTCAACGCAGAGTATCATCACACATTCAGGTGGTGTTACCTTGTAATTATAGTAACATATGTTTATTCCGGCGTTAACGGTAATAAGCTGCTCTTGAAGTTTCGTCTCCAGCCTACAACCATTATTTATAGATAAATGTTCTGCAATGAGAGTTGGTTGATTCGAAAATTTTGTAAAACCTTCTCCGGACGAGGCTCGATGATTATTTAAAGTCTCTCTATTTTATCCTCTTGAGCTCTGAGCAGGCACAATTTATTTAAATTCTAATAAGCCGGTTAACCCAACGACGTTAATTAACCAAGATGTGAAAAAGAAATCAAGAACTACGATCTCATCGATAATGGTTTTGTATAAAAGAACTGGAGACATGGTTCATTTCTGTAAGAAAAGAAAACAGAATCTTCCTTTACACAACCTTCCAATTTTTTATGAAAAAGTTTGTATTTACTGTCCTTCTGCAGTAACTCAATGTGGTTGAAGATATAATGTCAGAATCTATATTAAAACTCTAGAATAGTGTCCGAAATATATATAAATTAAAGGAAGCAAACCTACAAATCCAGTTAGACAAGTCTGAATTTCTAAAACATGAAATTGAATTCTTAGGTCATTTAGTAACACCTCAAGGCGTTAAACCAAATCCAAACAAATTGGAAGCAATTTCAAAAATGAAAATCCCAAAAACCAAAAAACAAATCAAACAATTCTTAGGCATGGTAGGCTACTATCGAAAATTCATTAAAGACTTCTCGAAAATTGCAAAACCCCTCACGATGAAATTGAAAAATGATACCCAAATAAGTGTCGATGACAATGACTACAGAGAAAGTTTCGAACAACTGAAACTACTCGTAATGAGTGACCCCATACTAAAATATCCAGATTTTACAAAAAAATTTGTTGTGACAACGGATGCTTCAAACTATGCCATTGACGCTGTTTTATCTCAGGAAGGACATCCAATTTGCTACGCGAGTAGAACTTTAAATAATCATGAAACAAAGTATGCTACAATTGAAAAAGAACTACTGTCAATTGTATGGTCATTAAAATACTTTCGACCATATATTTATGGTAGGAAATTCACAATTAAAACAGATCATAAGCCTTTAACTTGGATTACAAATTTAAAAGAACTTAACCCGAAACTCCAAAGATGGAAAATTCAATAAGAAGAATACAACTACGATATAGAGTACATAAAAGGAAAAGAAAACGTAGTTGCAGATTATTTTTCCCGGCCTGTTGTAAATGTACTAGAAAATAATAACGAAGACGCCTCAATCAGAGCAACATGTCATAGTGCACAGGAAGATAACTTAAATTACATACAAATAAGCGAAAGACCACTCAAAATTTTTAGAACACAAATTATAATTAAACAGGGTAATACAAACTCAACAAAAATAGAAAAACATTTCAATAGAACTAGGAAAATATTTATTTCTAAAGAACCTGACGAAAATTTTTTCAACTATATCTTACGCAATCATTTACCTGCAAAAGGTTTAATAGGAGTTTATATCCCCAATGAGGACTTATTCAGAAAATTTCAAAATACTTATCTTACATAGACAACACCTCATAATCCTGTCAAAATAGTTAAAAGCCCCTACTTATTATTTGATTGTGATGAACAGAGTGACATTCACGAGGAAATTAATAGAGAACATTTAAAAAATAATCATAGAGGTATAGAAGAAATTTACAAAAACCTAAAATTGAACTTCTATTATCCAAATCTCAAAAATGAAATAACGAAATTAATAAATAATTGTGGTATGTGCAATATCGCAAAATACGATAGAAACCCTCCAAACCCACCTTTCTGTATAAGCAAAATCCCTGAAAAACCCAATGAAATAGTTCATATGGATATTTGGTTCCAAAATAAGAATACAATGTACATATCGTTTATTGATAAATTTACGAAATTTGCCCAAGTTATTCCAATTAAATTCAGAACTTGGTCAGAATTGAGAAAATCTTTGAACTCATTTTTTTCCGTTAATGATAAACCCCAGAATATAATCACCGATAACGAAACCGCTTTCCAAAATAATCTACGATACTTCCTGCAAAATGAAGGTATTCAATTACATTTTTGCACCCCAGGATTAAAAACAGGAAACAGTGACATCGAAAGATTTCATAATACCTTAAACGAACATCTTAGAATAATGACCCAAATTAACAAACAAGATCCAACAAAACCTATCTGCGTTCAAGAAGCAGTTAAATTCTACAATAATACTATTCACTCTACAACAAACGAAAAACCAATTGATTTTAAAAATGGAGCTATTTTACCCGATAAATACCCAGAAATCAGGAATAGAATCATAAAAACGCAAAATAGAAATATAAAATACCATAACGAAAACAAAAAAGAATGTGAATATAATCCTAATTTTAAAATAAACACACAATCTAAAACAAAACTACAACCTAAATTTAAAATAAACAACCGTAAAGACCATATAAATAAAAAACTCCTCAAACGTTATAAACATTTCCAACCAAAAAAAATATCATTTCAGCAACAATCCTCATCTTTGCCCTATGTTTCACTTCAACCACTCAGCAGAATATAGATATCAATGAACTCCCTATAGGATACGGATACAGTTTAATACGTTTAGAAGAAATAAACATGATTGTAAATTTTACCAAACTCGTGCATGTTATCGACTTAGAAGAATACGATCAAATGCTTCAATATATTGAAAATAATATACCTTTACCATTTTACCAAAACCACCCAAAACATTATTCTCTAAAGAAAAAGATTCAAGAAAAGTTATACGAATTAGAACCCCAGGATACACATCGACATAAGCGAGGATTAATTAATCTATTCAGTTCTTTCCTACATTGGATTGGCGGAACAATGGATAATGATGATCAACAAGACATCGAATCGCACTTTAAAGCAATAGACAAAAATTTAATAATGGTTACTGACAACTTAATAAACAAATAATAATTAATAAACAGATTAATAATGAACTTAAAAACCTTACTTACACTGTAAATCATAATCAACGCATAAAGATGAATAAAATAAACAAATTAATAGAAACCAGTAACAGATTAGAACGAAACTTTTTAGAGTTTAAATATGATCAAGAAGTAAAAGAAAACTTGCAACTCATACTAAATTCAATTTTAGACATCCAAGAAATAATATTGTCATCTCGATTAGAAGTAATGAGCAAAGATGTTCTAACTGCAAAAGAGATTTACGACTATAAAATTGATATTAATAAATTACAAAATATTCGAATTGCTGTAGCATATGAAAACAAAATCATTCCTAACTTTTCATCAGAGCTTTATTTTAAAACGAAAATTGTACCTTAACCAAACAAAATTAATCTTGAGTTAGTAACAAAATTTACTATTGTAATAACTTGTCAAAATAACATATTTATGTATACTACTGGCAAAACAATGAATACCCTCAAACCAACTCGTATCAAACACGATTGTAGTGATCAAACTTTTGATATTAAAGATCACAATATTATTAAATTTAATAATTGTCAAATTAAAATCAAAAACCATACATTTCAAAATAAGTTCGAAACGATTGACAATAACGTCATTTTGCCAAACATATTGAATTAATAAAATTAAAACATTCAAATAGCTCTTGGTGGAGCACATTCATTAATATTCTTATTATTGTCATTGTTATTATAGCTTATGTAAAATGTTTACAAACAAACGGACCTTTTAAATTAAAAATGAACTCGAATCGCGAGGACGCAATTCCTCTTCAGGAGGGACGTGTTATATCAGAGGCTGATATGAAAGCCCAAAGTGCTGATATAAAAACCCAAACCATTAAATAAATGTGCTGACGGATCACATAAACAAAGGCCAACACATCTCACTTCAAACGACACGAGATGCATGTCGCCTGAAGTAAGTGGCCAAGTAGAAGCGCGATCAAAAACCAATGAAATGAACATAAATAGTTTCAAGTAGCACATTAATGTGAAATGCTGACGATCATTGCTAACGTTTGTAAACATTGAAAAGATTTAAATAGGATAAGATCCATAGAATTAGTCTCAGTTTTTAAGTACTCATTTCCAAATAAAGAATTTCGGCTTATTGAAAAACGGTTTTTTCATTCATACGTACAACAAACGTATAATTGTACAAAGCGCAAGGTGGTTGCGTCGAGCCTCTTACCAAATACTTCAAAATTTTCCAGTTTACTAAATTGACCTAAACTAAAGAGTGGCGGCTCCTAATGTGAGTGAGTGGTGTGGTACCACAAGTCTAACCGTGACATAATTTGAACGTAAATTCTAGAACTTGCAGCCACCATCTTGCAGTGCGTGAGACTAACTCCTTTTTGTTGTTGGTGGCTTTTAATGCGTTGCAATCCGTTACTACAGTGAATTCATTCCCTAGTAGATAAGATCGAAATTCAACCAATAGTTTTTATGTCATAGGAATGTTCTTTGCTTTCTAATTCGGTGGTCTGCCGACTTAAATAAGCAACTCGATGAATGCGATCGTCTTTTTGGTACTGCCGAATGATTCTTGGTGTACTTAACGAGCTGGCATACACGTGGAACTCCGTTATACCTTGTGGATTCAAGAATGCCAGTACTGGTTCGTTGACTAAAGTGGTCTGCAATGTACGGGAAACCTTTTTCATCTTGGGGTGTGCATTTTCAGGTTTCATTTTTTTCATTAATGGAGTCAATGGACGCGCAATTAAGGTATAATTTTTGTCAAAATGCCGGAAATATCCTGCAAGGCCAAATTTCTTTCGGACATGGCTATGTTTAAGTTTTCTACGGCTTTTATTACCTCTTTCCTCGGCTAAACTTCACCACGGGATATCAAGTCGTCTAAGTACGTTACACTAGTTGCTAAAAACAAACACTTCTGTAGATTTAGGGTAAGTCCTTTATTTTGAAGTAATACCAGTACCTTTTAAAGTACTTATAATGCTTTTGTGACTGTATTTGCCCACTCGTGACAGAATTTTATTCATTAGCCTCTGTAAGACGCGTGGTGCATTCGTCAAACCAAAAGGCAAACGTTCGAATTCATATTGTCTTGCGGGTGTCACAAATGATGTGAAAAGCTTAGATTCTTGAGCCATGGGTATCTTATAGTAACACGACCTCAAATCTTAGCTTGAAAAATATATTACTTCATGTAAGTGATCGATTTGGTCATCGTGTCGCGTTAGTGGATGGCTGTCTCGGACGGTAACTAATTAAGCTTTCTAAAATCGGTGCTTAGGCTGCCTTTTCCGTTTTTCTTTTTTTGTAGCACTACTGGAGAGAAATCACCGTGTTGTCTGAAAGTTCTTATACCTTATTTGTTTAACCAGTTTCTGTTATATTCTCGCCATTCCACATGGACGAAATGAAAACGGAGAATCGTTTTGCAGTTGGATCTACATTTCCACTAATTTGGCACACCCTGATTCTTCCATTTCAACGGCGATGCAATCACGAAATTCATGCAATCATTTCAACAATTCATTTTGATCTTCTTTGCTTATATTGCCGATGGTTACGTCGTTTATTTTAATCTGATTTCTCTCAGTCTGTTCCACTCGAAAAATATTTTGGGATGGTATCTTGTTGTTTTTCGATAGGTCAGGACCGCACAAAAACTTCAGTTTTCTGTTGGATATTATTTTTATCTGACAGGTGAACGAACATTTTCTCTGCCTGCCTATTTTTGTCTATCGACAACACAGTTCGCGGAATATAAGCCTCTTTTCCTGGCTGTGGCCGTAAACAAGCTTCGACATAAACACTTTGCGCTATCCAGAATGACTCTGCGGGAATGCTTTGGTGGTATCGAAACGGTATCCGCTATTCACAGAAAATTTTATTGATTATTCGGCATGGACGCTTTTTCACAAATTTGGAAATCTTTTGGGTTTTTAGCACGATGATTTGTGGTAGCTCGGTGAAGGTGCGTCCAACAATCAGAGGAACATTTTGCTCATTATTGGATACTACAATTGTTTTTATTGTTGCCTTGATTTCGTCTATTTCAATTTCCATTTCTGTCGATCCTTTATCAGTCCACGTTTCATTCCCGTAACTTGCAACGTTAAAATATCCTTTTCATTGATTTTGCGTCCAAATTTTGTTGCTTCGTCCCACTTAATTAAGGTACACGAGCTCCCAAAATAAATATATATAGAACACATCATTCCGTTTATTTTGACATTTTTATAGTATTTCAGATCATCTGTGTCCGCTATTTCTAATAGAGCAACGACTTTACTTGAACCCTCTTTGTTTTTCCGGAGGCAAGTCTCATTTTTGTGATGATGACTTCTACAAACCGGACAACGTGGTACATCCTTAACTGATGCGTAGCATTTATTGGAAACACATCTAAAACATGTAGGAATTGAACGGTTTGAGCTCGGACCAGGCTGCAGATTTTTAATTTAGGCCACAGGAATTCTACTGTTCGAAGAGTACTTTTGATCCGGAGCTCGATTGAAGGAAGATGTACTCTCAGTCAGCTGACTAAGATATTGTAAAAGATCCTCTGGTGATGCTTAATTTCCCGATTTTGCATCATTCTTTGCAATAAGGTCACTTATCCTCCCTATCAAACAGGATACTGCATCTGCTCCATAGATTTTACAGGCGTTTTGTAGGAAAACTTTCTCATAAAAATATTCCAGATAGGATTCCTCTTTTATTTTAGTTTGGTTGACAAAATCAACCAACATTGCATAGAAGTGCGTACGTACGTACGTGCGTTCGTGGACAGTTTTCTACGCACTTAACTCACGTAAACAAAGTTGTATCGTCTTTGCCTTTGCAATCTCAAGAGCTGATTTGTTTTTGGGAAACTTCGGTCGGGGGAATTTGCTGTTTGACCCCCTGAAGGTCATTTCTGTCATGCGCTATATTTTGCGAACCAAACAGAATTTGTATTTTAAAGGTGCTAATTGGCGCGCATTTATATTGATGTGATTCTTTAAAAAATTTAAATAAATTGTTAGAGCCGTTTTTAATTTATTAAAAAACATTGCGAAAAATTGAGATTTTTTCATAAACAACAAAATTTTGGCCTGATTTGCAAAACGCAGTAATCAATGTTTTTAAAGTTTATATACTACAGCTCTATAGTTTTTGAAAAAAACCAGGAATTTATTTTTCTGATGATAATGAAAAAAACTAAATTAAAAACAAAAAAACATTAAGTCATCATGATCTCCAGGGTCATTCATGTCATTTACTTTATCTCGTAAACCAAATATAGTATTTGCATCACTAAGATGTCAATCGGCGCGTCTTAACATTTGCATGATATTTTTACGTTTCTAAAAAATCGTTGGAGCTGTTGTTTAATTTGATAAAAACAATTGCAAAAAATTAGGGTTTTTTCATGACAAATAAATTTTTGACCAGTTTTGCACAACGCAATAATAAATATTTATAAAATTTATAAATTCTTTTCAGTTTTTGAAGAGAAACCAGCAAATCCTTTTTCCATAATTACAAAAGGAATTGAATAAAAAATTAAAAATAATTCAAAGTCCCCATGTGAATGTTGAATCAATCAAAGTTTATTAATATTTATTTTACATGATTTTTTTTAAATATAGATATCAAAGAACGATGAAAAACTGGAACCAACAACATTATGTAGTGTATTCCTAGTTCCAAACCTGGAGCTAGCCTACCAGAACCCAGAAGCTCCCAAAATATAATGTCCCACAGCTCATCCTCAATTATCTTTTAGCAAAGATCTCAACCTCATCGGTATGGCAGTTTAAAAATTCCCTTTTTCACAACCGTGTGAAACTCTAGAGGATCACTGAACCTAGAGTAAACAAAAACATAATTGGGACAACGCAAAGTGTTTTAGTGTAAGCAATATTGCAATCTTGCAAGTAAACGAATTCCGTGAGAATTAATTTGAATCGCGATCGATTGGTTAGGTTAAATAGATTTAAGACTAGAGTACGGATTTTTATATGATAAGCAATTTAATGTACATAACAGTAAGCGAAATTTTACAATAAAAGAACTGACTGAGCTGAGGCTCAGAAGAATTAGTGTTCTCCTAGTACAACAAGTTGGTTGTTATTTAGTAAACGTTGCCTCCTATTCGGCAACTCAACTGCCTAAACAATTTGGCAGACAGTAAATTGCCTGATACATTGGCAATTCTTTTTTTAGAAATATCGGCTGCCTGTCCACTTGGACTGCGCCAAATATGTGGCAACCCAAGGGATGCCTGTAGGTGAAACGAATCTTTTTCTTTTACTTCTCTCTGTTGACAAGATCATATCTTTAGAAGAGTGAAGACCATCCACCTTAGAGGAGTATCGACTCAGAAGACAACGTGAGTCCTCACTTAGACAACGCGTATCTTCACTCGGCGATCCTGACATATTACATGGCGATCCAGCTTCTTTACATGGCGATCCTGCCTCTGTACAATTACCCAATCTTTAGTATTAAACATCAATTCCTTATGGAAACAAGTTACACTATTTACCAAAAATCTTTATTCAGAATTGATTGCAATTGTCAGTGTTCATGCCTTTGTATTATGAACATACGAGTACTATTGATTATCAATCCGTTTTGTTTCTTTTGCGTGTGGAAGGATTATTAATGGAATGCTTCAACCGCACAACACATGTGTTTTGGCTGTGACTTCACCGCTTTCAACGCAGAGTATCATCACACATTCAGGTGGTGTTACCTTGTAATTATAGTAACATATGTTTATTCCGGCGTTAACGGTAATAAGCTGCTCTTGAAGTTTCGTCTCCAGCCTACAACCATTATTTATAGATAAATGTCCTGCAATGAGAGTTGGTTGATTCGAAAATTTTGTAAAACCTTCTCCGGACGAGGCTCGATGATTATTTAAAGTCTCTCTATTTTATCCTCTTGAGCTCTGAGCAGGCACAATTTATTTAAATTCTAATAAGCCGGTTAACCCAACGACGTTAATTAACCAAGATGTGAAAAAGAAATCAAGAACTACGATCTCATCGATAATGGTTTTGTATAAAAGAACTGGAGACATGGTTCATTTCTGTAAGAAAAGAAAACGGAATCTTCCTTTACACAACCTTCCAATTTTTTATGAAAAAGTTTGTATTTACTGTCCTTCTGCAGTAACTCAATGTGGTTGAAGATATAATGTCAGAATCTATATTAAAACTCTAGAATAGTGTCCGAAATATATAGATGTAAATAAAGAATCTGAATCATTTATGAAGCAGTAGTGTCTTTTATCATATAGATACAGGATTTGCAATAAAACATATACAAATATTTTCCGGAAATCACTTAATCATGGTAGGCATATCCATTCAATGCATGGTACGTATACCATACCCTGTACTTATTCTATACACTGATCAAATGTGTCGTGAAGTAACTCAGCTTGTGCTTTTAAAACTGATCCTGGGGTGCACAACCACCCTAAGAACGTTATTCAAATTACTTGGTGGGTATGCAGTTTTGCTGGGATGTGCAATAGTGCCGAAAGTGTAATACCAAATCGGTGGTTTTTTGTGCAGGGAAAAGGTTGTGCGGTAGGGGTACTAATGTGTGTGCTAATGTGTGTGAATATAGGATGGAAGTTTGAAGCAGGTTTTTGGGGGTATTGTGATGGTATAGAGTGATATATATGCATACACACACACACACATATATATATATATATATATATATATGTATGTATATATATCTTTGTGAGTGTGTGTTTCATTGGCTTTGCGGTATTGGTAGTGGATTTTTTTAAAACTAACTTAAGTCTGGGCAGCACGTGATATGCCTAAAATGGTTGTTTTGGAGCTCTAATTGTCTGGTAATGATGCTTGCCATGTTGGAAGGCAAATAGAATAAAGAAGAATGACAATTTTAAAACTAATTGAAGTTTGTTAACTTTCCAGTATATGGGAAGCTCTTGTAATCGCCTCGAAAATCGAAATTGAAATTTTTAACATTTATTTACGTTTTGAGGTCGTTAGTGTATCTTTAGAGTGTTGTTACAAAAAGAGATTTATGTGTGTGTGTACGTACGTACGTAAGTACGTTCGTGGACAGTTTTTTCTACGAGCATAACTCTCGCAAACAAAGTTGTATCGACTTCGGTGAGGTTCCCATCGTAGCGTTCTTGAAATCTGGAGAGCTGATTAGTTTTAAGTTCACTTCAATCGGAGGGGTTTTTTGTTTTGATCCTTTGCGATTTAACTCAAGAAGCAAACATACAATTGGCATGTCCAAGGTGACAATCGACGCGTTTTGAAAATTGTGTGGTTCTATCGAATTTTTAAAAAATCGTTGGAGCTGTTTTTATTAAAAGAAAGCAAACAAGCAGCGGTGCGCGACATTTAAGGTCTAAACGGTCAACTTCTCAGTAGTACCTACCTATACATAAATATAAGAAATAATAAACGCAATAGTAATTACGAAAATAGTACCATTTTAAATAATAATAATAATAATGTATCTCTTATAACAGTAATTGGAGTGACTTAATTTCAATCATATCCTCTACGGGAGTGTCCTTTGATTACGTAAGGCTTTTGGTGGATGCGGAATGGATTAGTTCGATTGAATACTCACGCGGATCAATTGGAGGGGGACGGGTTACAAAGTCTACATGATTTGTTATTTTTATATCGACGCTTCAAGGACGAAAGAGCGCTAGCAAAAATGAACGCAGTTTTTGTTATTACACCCACTGAAGAAATTTAGTCACATGGTGGCTATTTGAATAGTTAATTAGTCAGTTTGGCATAGTCACTGAATTGGATTTTTTGCACGATTTCACATCAGACCACTAATTATTTTTATTTTCAGTTTGTCTTGAAAAACATTGAATATCCAGTCAATAAGCTGTTCATTGCATGTAGAAAGGAAAATGTATTACAAATAATGATGGGGGAAATAATTGAAATCTTACGAACGCTACAAAGCCAAACCGCCAAAATCTACAATTGTTTTATTTGATGAAAGCTTTTTGAAATTATTATATAGCAAAATCTTTTAAAAATAGGATATATAGAAACCTAGCATCGAATTATTTGCTATTCCATTTTGAGTGTAAGCTTAAGTACAATGTTTGTGCTGATATCTTGTATTTGTGGTATTTGGATAGTAGAGTCAGTAATTGAAACCTTCATGTACTTTTTTCCTCATATTATCAAACCATTCATGAAGGTTTTCTTCTGTTTTATATAAATAGGGAACCTCACGACTTTGGTTCTTTATTGCGTCTTCAGTTCTTTATGCGTGTAAAGTTATCTACGTACGTTCTAGATGCAATAGCAATGTGAATATTTATTCTAATTTTTAAGATAGTGAAAAGCGTTGATTTCAGTATCTTAATTTTTTTCACTTTACTCGTTTTCGAGAGGGTTTTCCTTTTAATTTGGTTTTAAGAAAGAAATTCGATAACCCATCCTTCAAAGTCATTTATTGAATTTAGCATATGATCTTGTAAAGTATTGACTACGAAACATTTTAACATTCAAAACGCTGATTAACATAAATGCAAATTTGATCGAAATTGTTTTCTGGTTTCCAAAATTTAAGCATTTTTTTTGTTAAAAAAAAACAGTACTGTATAAAATATTCAAAACCTGCTGAATTTATGCCAATTTGATTGAACTTTGATTGATCTTACAACAATATCTTTAGAATGAGAGATATAAAGTAATATCATTCGTATGAACCCTTTTAAGATGGTGATGTTGAATGGTTTTTTATTTTCAATTAAGTTGTTTTTAGAATCATGCAAAAAAGTTTTGCAGGTGTCTCTACAAAATACGATAAAACTTTATACTCACCAATATAAGCCGTGGAACCCTCAGTTCCGTCGTGTTTGTACTGACGGGACACTGTCTGATCGGCTGACACGCAGAAATATTGGGTGTCCCTTTCAATGATTCCTGCCGAAGTTGCAGATCAGAGGAAGAGGAAAAACAATCAAACACTTTCTGTGCGTATGGCCAGCACTGTCCAGGAAGCGCATGCAAGCCTTGGGCACGCCCATGTTGGAAAACATCACGCAAGTAGCTGATATAGACACTGGCTGCATAGCCGGCTTCATTCGAGAATCTTTATGGTTCTGGTCATCTTGCAGGTTCTAGTGCCGCCCTTATCTTCTGTGGTAACACAATGGACCTCTCGTGGCCTAAGCGAGCCACCTTTGAATAAAACGGCCGCCACTACAACCAAACCTTTCTACAAGGTAAATTTGTACGATTTTTTATTTTTCATTTATTTTTTTCAGAATCTTGAAAAAAGGTATTGCTTTTTTCTCTTCAAAAACTGATAGGAATGTATAAATTTTATAAACTTTTAATACTGAGCTGTGCAAATCAGGTTAAAAATTTATTTTTTATGAAAAACACCCGAGTTTTTCGCATTTTCTTTTATTAAATTAAAAAAACGGCTGAAACGATTTTTTCTTCTAGTTAAAAACATCAAAAAAAAATAATGATTGACACCTCAGAGGATACAAAAATCATAATTGGGAAGTAAAATATAGTGACTGATAAAAATGACCTTGAAAATCATGATCACTTTTAATAATTTTTTTATTTTTCATTTAATTTTTTACGTAGTCATTACAAAAAATTTTGCTGAGTTTTGTACAAAAACTGTTTGAAGTACTTAAATTTTATGAACATTCATTGCTATATTTTGCAAATCAGGTTAAAAATTCATTGGTTTCGGAAAAAACCTAATTCTTTGCACTTATTTTTAAAAAAAATTAAAAAACGGTCCGATCTTGGTTTTTTAAAAATTGACAAGAATCACATTAGTGTTAATACACGTCGATTGACATCTTAATTATGCAAATACTATGTTTGGTTCGTGAGCTATACCGCATGGCATAAATAACCTTCAAAGGGTCAAAACAATAAATCCACTGAACGAAGTGTTCCAAAAAACAAGCCGCGAGGTGCGACCCTTGAGGTCCACACGGTCAACTTCCCAGTAATATCTACATAAACATCAACAACATTACAACAATAAGAGGTATTCATAGCAGTAACAGGAATAAGTTAATATGAATCATATCGTCTACGGGAGGGTCCATTGATTACGTAAGGTTTTTGGTCGATGAGGACAGATTGAATATTCACGCGAGTTATGTTTTTACACTTTTATTACTACAAAAATATATTAATACCAAACTTGGTATTACTAATTAAAACACTTTATGATTATTTAAAAAAACACTTTATTAACTTGACAAGTAGTCAACACGTTTGAACAATAGGTAACAACTCGATTGAATAAGAACTAACAACTAACTTTGATCTGGATGATCAAGTGGTATTTATACAGATGGGAAACAAAGAACCCAAAATTGCATAGTTGCAATTTTGATCAAGGGAATAAAAAGATAAGATCAGCTTTTTATGAAATATGATATTATAAGATTCATCAGCATAAATATGAGATGATGCAGCTGTGTAAATAATGAGTTGATACGTTAGTGTTAATAGTTTATAATATGAATCATGCATCAGCATAATGAAGTCATGATGTTTATGAAATTGGATATGTAAAAGAATTTAATAATGCTGATTTGATACAACGGATGTTTAGAAGAAACGTACGTTGTTTATAGATTGGTCATCAAGCCTAGGAGCTTGTTTATCAATTGTAACTCCTCACTCCTTAAGATCTTTGTTGTCCTCAGCAACTTTTATTATGGGTAATTCAATAATTTTATCAGGTTTATTGATATGAATAATTTTTCGATTTTTACAATATTTAGAATAATAATATATTAACGATAATACAATTATTGTTGATATTAATAGTATAACGAATGAACCTGATATGATTGAATGTTGTTTATGTTTAAATTCTATTTCATCAATTCGTTTTAAATTGTTTATATTATCCAATTGTACATTTTCTATTTTTAATTGATAATTATAATTGGAAATATTTTTTATTGGTTCCAATGTTAATACTTGTTGAAATTCTTTTATTTTGTTAGAATATAATTTTCCATTAATTCCAATTTTACAGTTACTAAATCTAATTATATATGTTCCACTTAATTTATAGGTTTTTTCGTCACAATTTTGATTTATTTTATTATTTATATTTGTTAACAATAGTAAACCTTTCTCTATTTCTTCGGTCTTAGTTTTATTTTCTATTTTGAATTATACAATTTTTTGTTTTACATGTTAATTGATTTTTTAGTAAATTCACATATTTTTCAGTTTCATAATAGTTTCCGTTATATAGTAGTAAAGTGTCTGATTTTACATTTGGTATTTGTCTGACATGATATGATAATAAAGGTTGGGTTAGTATTGGGATATTGATCACAAATATAATTATTACATTTTTTGTTAGAGCATTTATTGTAATTTCTCTAAGTTCGTCGAAGGATAAGTTATATAAAACTATTTCGTCGTAAGTTAAAAGGGATCCGGTCATTATTCCAGTTTTAGCAGAATTTATATTATCGATTATTTTTTCTAACTCATCTTTTATCAGATCTAAGTTATGATTAAGTTGTATTTTTGCAATGATTTTATTTATTTGGTTATTAATGTTATCAGCAAACATGTTATTAGTTTGAATAATATTTAGTATTATTTTATTAAGGTTATTTTGGAATTCATTATTGATTTGTATTTGCTTATTCATTGATTTTATGATTGCATGGTTATTAGTGTCAATTATTTTCATGTGTTCTGTTATTTCTTGATAATCATCATTATTCATAAGTCCAAACATAAATTTATAAACATTACCAATTGGATTTATAAGACCCCTCTTATTTCGATTTAATATTTCAAATTTGTTATTTTCAGAAGTTTGATTAGTTTTAACAGATGGTATTATTGGTTTTCTAGTTGCTTGGGGTAAATTAATTTGTAAAGGAATATTTTTAGATATTTCATGATCAAAATGTAATATTTTAAGTTCTCCTTTGATGGTTTTTATACTTTCGATTGTATATTGATCAGGGTATATTTGTTTTGTTATTTCGTTTAATGCTGTTTCATATTGTTTTAAATCTATTTTATGATAAATTCTATGATGTTTTTTAATTAATCTGATGGTATCCTTTTTAATAAGAATGATTCCTGATTCAGTGTTAAGTTTTTCTATTGCTATTTCGGATTGTGTTGTTTGTATAGTTGTTAACAAGATAATGGGTATAAGTATTTGAATTATGTATGACATTGTCTGTAATTTTAATATGAAGTTATTTAGTCCAATAGTTTTCCATTCGTTATTTCGATTATCATGTTTTGTCTAAAATTGGGAATATCGGTTTGTGTGAAATTTAAATTTTTATTTGTTGATAGATACTTAGCAGTTATACAAGTAAAGATTCCGCAATCAAAACTATTCTCTTGTAGAGGATTTGTTTTGATATTTTCTGTAGTAAAGAGGGTATTTAATGGTTGATTTAATTTATCCAATGATTCTTTTTTCAAATATTCAAGACGTATATTTAATATATGGTTGTTAGGTTGGTGTAATGAGTCGTAATATTTTATTGTTTTATCGCGACAGTTTATTATTGCAAGGGTCCAATGTGATTTAATTACATGTATTGGTATAAGTACGTAGTTGAATGAAAATATATCTATTTTCCTTGCCCAACGACTGACTGAATTATATCCGGTTTTTTCAAGACATTGGGTAAAGAAAGTGTTCATACAGTACACCTTTGGTGAATTTAATTGAAGTTTACTACGTTCTGAAATTAAGTTAAAGTAAAAGTTTATTATTTGATCATTTATCTAAGAGTTTCCATTTAATGCACGGATGTCAATTCGTGTGATATTTAAATTAAATTTTGAGATAAGGACTTTGTCACAATCCCGACCACGTGCACTATCCCGAGGATCAGGGAGAAGTCTGGCCCGGAGCAAACCTAGAAGCTGTGTCCAGGGAAGACATCCCGAATCGGCCTCGATCCAGGGCATGGATACCGGCGGAGCCATCCACACCGGAGGAAATTGTTGAGCTTATCAAGCTCAGCAATGCTGATCTTCCGGTGGAGAACTGGAAGGTAGCCAAGGTAAGCGAGCCCAGCAATGGACAGAGAGAGGCTCTCATTATCCTCAACGAGGAGGCACTAGCTCCGTTGGAGTCGAAGGGCGGGGTGATAAGCTACGGTTTCTCGGCTATCACCCTGCGAGTATATCGCAAGGACCGTACTGGGAAGGCAGTACGGGAACCGAGCAAAGAGAGTGGGAGTGAGGTGACTGTAGAATCAACAGTAGACCCGACCGTGAACCCCTCTGAGTCAGATCCGACGACGGAAGAAGCACCACCTCCACCACGGAGTTGACTGGGGACCTTCTCCAAACCCTCGACCTGGTCGAGGAGGAGATGTCCTTATCTGACGAGGAGGCGGACAAAACATTGTGTCGTGATGCTGAGGTTTCTGCAAATAAACCTCCATCATTCTAAGGCGGCATCCGCCGCACTGCTCCTCCACCTGGCCCAAAAGGGAGAGGAGCTTATACTGGCCCAGGAACCTTGGGTTGTAGGAAACCGGATTTGCGGGCTCAACATGAAGGGATACAATATAGTATCCCTCAGTACAGCAGGTAAACCGAGAGGTTGTATCATCATAAAGGAATGCTTGAAGTTTCTTACCTTTTATAATTTCAGTGATCAAGACACCGTTGCCATAGCAGTGGAAAGGCAGTCCAAACCACTTTGTGCTGTCTCCTGCTATATGGCACACGATGTTCTGCCACCTCCCATCAACCTGCAGAGGATCGTCAAAGAAGCCACTGCACGGAACATCCATCTCGTCATCGGGGCGGACGCCAATGCCCATCATCGCATTTGGGGAAGCACCGATACGAACAAAAGGGGTGAGTCACTCTTCGAATTCATTCTAACGCATGACTTAGCCCTAGTAAACAAAGGTGAGGATCCTACCTTCTTTACGGCAAGCCGTAGGGAAGTTTTGGATATCACTTTAGCGAACGAGCACTTGCATCACGCTATCAAAGGATGGCATGTATCACAGGAGTGCTCGTTCTCCGATCATTTATATATAATGTTCGATGTGGCGTTTGACCCTCCAAAAAATCCATCCTTCATCAACAAAAGGAGGATGGATTGGGTCAAATACCAATCAGTATTCGAGTCTACACTAGAAGGTGGACCTCCAAAGATTGAAGACATAGGTGGTCTGAAAGAAGCCGTTGGGACCCTTACATTCGCCTTCAATGAAGCAGCAAGATCTGCATGTAGTCCAACGAAGCCTAGAGGGAAATATAAGCCCCCATGGTGGAATAGTGACATTGCGGAGCTGCGGAAGGTATGTGGGAAGTCCTTCAATCGGGCCAAAGAATCCAATGACTGGTCTTCCTATAAATTGAAACTGAAGGAGTTCAAATGCTCCATCAGAAAAGCTAAACGCTCCTCGTGGAGAAGTTTCTGTGCAGAAATAGAACACTCCAAGGATGTCAGTCGTCTGCGTAATGTTATGACGAGCTCCCCCTTATTTTTGGGGTCTGTCAAAGATGCGAATGGGGTCTGGACTAAATCCAGCTCTGAGACGCTAGCCATTCTCATGGACACGCACTTCCCGGGCAGTGAGGATGCGGCTGATGAAGCTGATCCACATACGGCCCCGAACTGCCTGTCAGCCGCTGTGCCTGTAGATGACGGGCTCCTACGCTGGGCAATCAATTCATTTCAACCTTTTAAATCCCCTGGAATGGACAACATCTCACCCGTTGAAATCCAGCAGGGAATCAATATAGCGCTTCCATGGCTAAGAGCCATTTTTAAAGCATGTCTACAGATGGCTTACATTCCACAGCGGTGGAAAGAAGCTAAAATAGTCTTCATACCCAAAGCGGGCAAGACATCCCACTCCTCACCTAAGGACTATAGACCTATCAGCCTCACCTCTTTTCTGCTGAAAACTCTGGAACGGCTGATAGAGATTCATTTGAGAGCTACCTTGCAACCACTCTCTAATGCGCAGCACGCATACACAAAAGGGAGATCGGTTGAAACAGCTCTTCACTCGCTCACCAGCTACATCGAAAAATCGCTAAGCATCACAGAATATACGCAGGTGGTTTTTCTAGACATCGAAGGGGCTTTCAACAATATCAGCCACAAGGCAATTGAGAAGGCACTCGAGGAAAACAATGTGGATGGAAACCTGATTAGGTTTATCGTACAACTGCTAAGCAGCAGGAGCATTAACTCCACACTAGGAGACAGTATCCTAAGAAGGAGGACGTGCAGAAGCACCCCGCAAGGTGGGGTGCTATCACCCTTCTATGGAACTTAGTGGTGGACAAACTCCTGTCAACAATAGAAGCGACTGGGTGCAAAGTCCTAGCCTATGCAGACGATGTTGCAATAGCAATATCGGGCAAATTCGTAAACACCCTATCTGAAAGACTTAACTTTGCCCTGAGTATTCTTACCAAGTGGGGCAAAGAGTGCGGTCTGAAGATTAATCCGCAGAAAACGGAATTTGTGCTGTTCACAAAAAGGCACAAAATTCCACGATTTCTCCCACCCAAACTCGATGAGATAAGTCTCATACCGTCTCATCAAGTTAAGTATTTGGGTCTAATTCTGGACTCCAAGCTTGCGTAGAAAGTGAACATAGAAGAAAGAGCGCGAAAAGCGGCATGCGCAATCTACTGCTGCAAAAGAGCCATTGGGAAAAAGTGGGGATTGAAACCCAAAATCGTATCATGGCTCTATACGGCGATAGTGGAACCAATTCTTCTGTATGGCGCAATTGTTTGGTGGCCAGCTATTGCAAAAACATCTAATGCAAACCTGCTAAACAAGGTCAGAAGGATTGCAGCTATTGCAATCACCGGGGCCTTACGCACTACCCCGACAAAGGCACTGTTTATGCTATTGAATTGGCTCCCGACGGAGCTCCTTACGAGACAGCAGGCCAAGTGCTCTGCTATTCGATTAAAAGCACTACATCTCTGGCAAGAGGCAAATGTTGGCCACTCCACCATACTTCGGATTGATGGACCAACGCCAGGGGAAGTAGACTTTGCGCCCCCGATTCCCTGCTTTCATCATAGTTTCAGGTCAGTCATCCTAAGCAGGAAGGACTGGGCAATAGAAAGAGGTGGGATGCAGGAATCGGTCGACATCTACACTGATGGCTCCAAAATGGACGGAAAAGTTGGCTGTGGTGTTTTCTCAGAACAGCTAGGCCTGAAACTATCCTTCCGGCTTCCAGACCACTGCAGTGTTTTTCAGGCAGAGGTCATTGCAATATACAAGGCAGAAGACTGGCTAAGTAATCAGAAAATTTCCATAAGAAACCTGAATATTTTCTCTGACAGTCAAGCTGCTATCCAAGCACTGTCCAACGTGTACACCTCATCCATGATGGTGATGGAATGCCTTACACAGCTGATCGTGATGTAACTTCACTGTGAATTGACTCTACACTGGGTACCGGGACATAGTGATATACCGGGAAATTGCGAAGCGGATGCCTTAGCGAGAGCTGGCACTGTTCTCCAGGAGTACACACTCACACCCCTAGTCGGTCAACCTCTAGCTTCTATAAAGCTAGGATTTAAGCAGCATTACATCAAGGCTGCAAATAGAGCCTGGTTATTGGAGGAAACCTGCAGGACAACCAGGCAAACTTGGCGTGCATTGAGTTCCAGACGCACCAAGCAGCTACTGAACACGAGGCGTGAAACCTTGAGTTCTATCGTGTCCATACTGACGGGGCACTGTCTGATTGGCAGACACGCAGAGAGGTTGGGCGTTCCCTTCAACGATTTCTGCCGGAGTTGCAGATCGGAAGAAGAGAAAGAGACGGTCCAACACTTTCTGTGTGAATATCCGGCACTGTCCAGGAAACGCATGAAAACCTTAGGCTCACCATTCCTGGACAGCCTCACGGAAGTAGCTGATTTAAATATCGGCTGTATAGCCGGCTTCATGCGAAAATCGAAATGGTTCTCGTCATCTCACAGGTTCTAGTGCCGCCCTCGTCTTTTTGTGGTATCACAATGGGCCTATCCTGGCCTAAGTGAGCCATCTTTTTGATAAAGAGGGCTGCCACTACAAACAACCAACCAACCATCCCGAGGATCTGAGATCGAGTGCTCCACCATTTTGGACGCTCCTCGACCCCGGATGCCTCGTGTGCACCCGCGCCGCCGGGACTGTTTCCAAGTTGACCGCTTAGTGGCGGTCCCGATTTAACATTATTTTATTTACCCCGACTAGCTCACCGAGTCGTGGGTTTAGGACAAAAGAAAGAATAACCACGAACCACATTCGCACACGCGCCACCCATGCGCAAGAAAACACTCACATCACTTTTTAGGTTATATTATTCCATTTTATGTATATAAAAAAAATGGAATAATAAAACCTAAAAAAAAACTCAGTAATATATATACTTACTAACTAACACCTGTGCTTCTATATCATACAACAAATAAAGATCGGGTTATCACACATTGTGGCGATATTCACTTTGCAAATCTTCACTTATTAAATGTCCTTACGAAATTAACAAAAAAATATCTATATATATTTAATTATCACTTGCATTTTGCATTGATTTGCTGAGCGCTGTGCATAGCTGACTGAAACTCGGACGTTCTTTCGGGCGTTCACTCCATCAGGACATCAAAATGTCCTTTAGATCATTCGGCGTACTGTAAGCGCAACTCCATTCAATTTGTCTGGCCATACAACTACATCAAATGCATAAATATCACTTTGTTTTTCGTGTACTCGTCCTCCTGCAGACATTCGGGTGCAAGCCATCGAATCGGAAGTAATGTATTTCGATGCTTGAAGTATTCAACACTGTACTTATCCGTGGTTAGGGCTGGATATGAGACTTTGATGGCGAAATCACAAAAAAACGCACTCCATCCGTCTGGTTCGCCAGACTCCTTGCAACTCCACTCTCACGCTCTATTTCCGGCATGTCCAACATGCAAAAGCTACTTTTCGCGTAGCGTGCCGTAATCGATCCTCGTATTCACGAAAGCTTGAGCACGATCCGAGGGTTGAAGCAAGATGACGCGTTTGAATAGCTTTGTCGGAACTTGGTGATCTTTACACTGTCAAATAATCAATGCCAGGTAGGTAGTTATATGATTTAGTTATTTCGGGCAGAAAAGGCGCGAAGTTAATTTGAATTTACTTTATGGTACGTAACAAACGTAAGGACGACCCCGGCCTGAGAAAAGTCTCTCCACGATAAGCCGGGCTATGAATGAACTCTAAGGAAAGAAAGATCTCATGGTTGGTATGAGGCTAGGCAGATGTAGTCAAAACATCTAAACGACGAAATCATCATGCTCGCTCAAACGAACCATGAGGGTTTTAACACAAGGAGAGTCTTACGTGAAGCTCAGCAGATGTAGTCAAAACGTATTTACGTCGAAATCATCATACATGTTCACGCAAGTTCCACGATTTGGTATTACGTTAAGGTAACCCTACTCAAACGACAGTTTTACCCGAAATAAGCCTTCAAAACTAATTAATTAGTTGAACTAGCCTAAAACAGAAACGGAACCTATCGACGGCGGGTTACTGAATTTTCAAACAAAATGAAACACCGGCGCGTTGGAAAGATGACTAATGAAACAGACTGAAGTACATGGCTGGCGTTACGACAAGATAGCTGGGACAATACATTACACAAAAAAACGAAATGGTGGTCCGTCCGAGTTTTACACTGGGATTCAGCTGTACTAACCAAAAAGGATCGACCGTTGCCCTCTGTATCGAAACTCCATAGAGGACCCCAGGTCTAACCTGACAGACTTCAACCGCAGTCTCGGATCGGCCAAAGAAAACAAACTAGAACTTAAAAGACGAAGACAACTACATAAATTTTGAGTTCAACATGAACCCCCCACCCCTAAGAAAGTTGCTTAGCAACTGAAACGGTTGTATACCGGAGATGAAAAGATGAGGAATACTAGATTGCGATAGGTAAAATGGGTAATATTCGAAAGATAAAGAGCTATGGTTAGAATACAACAAAATAAAATATATGGTCTCACTTCCTGTGAGCAATTATTAAGGGACCCCAAGGATCGTCACTGCCTTAGTTGTTTATAACAACAAACCCTTATATTCAAAATATAACCTAATACGATAATATATATAACACCAAAATATCTACATTATATACAGACGTCAACGCTCAACACGGACTAGTTTAGGGACCCCAGAGGTCGTCAATTCTCAAGCATTTTATGACTCAAAACCCAATGTTATACGGACCAAAGAATTACTAAAAATAGCGTTGCAGATATACCGAATAAACTTGACTTTTATATACACGATGAATGATTAACGTCCACACTGATGCAACCAACGCTACGCGCGAGGCCACACGGAAAACTCATTGGACTGCTGCTCTTATAAGGGACCTACGCCCTACCTAATTTACACCCACAAATGTTATATCTGCAACCTATTACCCAAACTAACCTAACACTATTGAAGATATTTAGAAGATACTCTATTCTATGTGTATTACTACCTACGATAAGATACTATAAGTATATAGATGACATGATATAAAGTCTAAGATAGATGAGTACTAAAAGATTAGTTACGTTTTTATGTCTTGTACATGACATATTCCCATAGACTTCCCAGATGGGTCACAAATTTCGTATGCGACTTGTCCTACCGGTCGAACTATAACTCCAGGCACAAACTTCGGGGCAAGTTTGGCCGTTAGCAAAACCGCGAGGTTGGCTACCCAAGTCGTATTGTCGCTTACCTCTTTGGTAAGCTTCCTGAATCCTATGGGCTACTGTATTCTGGATTGCACGTTATTTATCATTACGTTCCGTAATACTTATTTGTCCGTCCGAAAGAGAGGATAACTTCCTAAGTAAGGAATACTCAGAACCATTTCGAATGGCTTGGAAACCTGAACAACCGATAGATTCGTGCACAACATTCCGAAAAGCGGCACAAGATTCCCCCAAATGTCCATCCCAATTGCGATGATCATTTCCAACATATGATCGAAAAGCAGACAAAATGGAATGGTTAGTGCGCTCAGACGCTTTTAATTGAGGGAAGTACCGTGGAGAAAACACGAGTGTAACACTGTAATCAGTCATGAGTTGGGAGAATATTTTTGAAGCAAATTGAACTCCATTGTCAGAATGAAGATATTCAGGCACTCCATAAGTATGGAATATACTTTCAGTAAGGAAACGAACGACTGCTTCTGAAGTAGCCTTCGCCATGGCCTTGAGCCATATAAGTTTAGTGTAATGGTGTAATACCACGAGAAGTTGGGTATTGTGACTAATTTCGTCAATGGAACGCAGCAATATGGGTGCGGGTTTTCGGCTTGGACTGTTGCGATTCCAAACTGACTCAACTGAAATACAACATTGAACCAATTCCTGAGTGGTTACAAACTGTCGACCAGCCAGATGGTCGCTGAGACGCGGATGCATGTTACGGTATACGATTACTTGCAAATCAATACCCGGGAGTATGTTAGTTAATTGAAGAGACATATTTTCAATATCAACGAAAAATTCGATGAAGGGTTCGTTATTGCGAGTCCGAGCGTCAATACGTCTACGGATGTCTACGTCAGAAGTGATAGAACCATACCTGCTCAAGAATGCAATTTTGAAAATCAACCAATCCAATCCAATTTAATTGTAGGTATTTCCAATACCACACGGCAGCGGGTCCACGAACCAATAAATGGAAATTTACAATTAGTTCGGGATATGGTACTTGATAGGTTTTTGAAAGTGTTTCCACTTGAAATATGAATGTCTCGGCGTTGAGACCTGAGGTGGATCCGTCAAAGCAGATACCCCATCGGAAGATCGGGACATGTGTATGGAACGCAGAGTTAGAATGCTCTCTCCCACAGCTTGGATGAACATTTGACGTTGGCACAACAGAAAATGAGGACCTAGAAGGGTCAATTCCCTCAACAGGGAATGTAAGATTAGGGTTGGGCACGAATAATGGCCCTTGACTGAAGTCGGACTCAATTGGAATGCACACGGAATTATTTACTTGGGAACTACCTCCCACGTCAGCTACTTGAATAGGATCGGATGAGTTCCGATTATTGAGATTTGTTTTTATGACGCTGTCTCGCCCCAACTCCAACGAATGGCTACTTTTAGACCGAGTATTAGGAATATTAGGTGTATACACCTTATTAGGCCAAAATGCCATAGGAACGTCCATATTGTTAATGAATAATATTATTTATAAAAATTAAGTTAATACGAGGACCGATATACTAATGTAGAATTATATAAGAAACGATATACGATACAATATATATTAAATATTTCCGCCAGGGAATTTAAATCTGCCGGAATAATATTTACACGCAACGATATTTTGATACAAACTACTATGGCGATAATGATTACTCGCTAATACGCGAAACGCCCCAAAAGCTAATACTACCTAAAGTTATCAACCTGTGTCATCACTACGCTGACGGAATATTAAAGAAACGATATATTAGATACGCGATACCGGAACCGATTAGTGTGTGTGAGGGTGTGTGTGCGAGTTACAATGTTACACAATTTGTACATAAGGTTTACATAAGTTTTACATAGTTTTACAAAATTTTACAAAGTTTTGCAAAGTTTTACAAAGTTTTTAAATATTAGAAATTACAAAATTATACTTTTACTTAAAGGTACCTTAGCAGGTTTGTACAGACATTAAACTTGATTAAATGGAATATATTGGTTTTTGTTTCACAAATGGTGATTATTATTTGTTTTGGTTTTGTACTTTAGTTTTATGTATTTATGATATTAAAGTGTGTGATTGCCTTCATACACAAAAGCAGCGATGTCGGAACGGGTAATTTTCAGATTTTACGTTAATATATTTTTGTACTGGGACCAAATGTCGAACACTCAAATTGCGAAGTACATGTGTAAGGAATTCACCCATGAATCGAACAATTTGCGCGACACTACCAGTTTTCAGTCAAAATTTAACAAATGCAAGAAAAAGTTGGTGTAGGTAATTTCGAGAATCGTTCGCGACGGAATCAAAACGTATGAAGTGACAACAAGTGCTACAAAAGCTTACTTGACTCAAACTACCACGCGGCTAACACATCACCACACGATTTTCAAATTTACGAAGAAAAACTTGAAACACGAAAGAATTTGCAGATATACTGCCGTAGGATAGACATGAAGGAAAAAAGAATATGGGAAAGGTCCCATGAATTGGGCGCCACTTATCACAATCCCGACCACGCGCACAATCCCGAGGATCCGAGATCGAGTGCTCTACCATTTTGGACGCTCCGCGACCCCGGATGCCTCGTGTGCACCCGCGCCGCCGGGACTGTTTCCAAGTCGACCGATTAGTGGCGGTCCCGATTTAACATTATTTTATTTACCCCGACTAGCTCACCGAGTCGTGGGTTTAGGACAAAAGAAATAATTACCACGAACCACATTCGCAAACGCGCCACCCATGCGCTAGAAAACACTCACATCACTTTTTAGGTTATATTATTCCATTTTTTTATATACATATCTCAGTAATATATATACATACTGACTAACACCTGTGCTTCTATATCATACAACAAACAAAGATCGGGTTATCACACATTGTGGCGATATTCACTTTGCAAATCTTCACTTATTAAATGTCCTTACGAAATTAACAAAAAAATATCTATATATATTTAATTATCACTTGCATTTTGCATTGATTTGCTGAGCGCTGTGCATAGCTGACTGAAACTCGGACGTTATTTCGGGCGTTCACTCCATCAGGACATCAAAATGTCTTTTAGATCATTCGGCGTACTGTAGGCGCAACTCCATTCAATTTGTCCGGCCATACAACTACAGCTAATGCATAAATATCACTTTGTTTTTCGAGTACTCGTCCTCCTGCAGACATTCGGGTGCAAGCCATCGAATCGGAAGTAATGTATTTCGATGCTTGAAGTATTCACCACTGTACTTATCCTTGATTAGGGCTGGATATGAGACTTTGATGGCGAAATCACAAAAAAACGCACTCCATCCGTCTGGTTCGCCAGACTCCTCGCAACTCCACTCTCACGCTCTATTTCCGGCATGTCCAACATTCAAAAGCTACTTTTCGCGTAACGTGGCGTGATCGATCCTCGTATTCGCGAAAGCTTGAGCACGATCCGAGGGTTGGAGCGAGATGACGCGTTTGAAAAGCTTTGTCGGAACTTGATGATCTTTACACTGTCAAATAATCATTGCCAGGTAGGTAGTTATATGATTCAGTTATTTCGAGCAGAAAAGGCGCGAAGATAATTTGAATTTACTTTATGGTACGTAACAACTTCGTTTGATTGTCCTTCATGAATTTGTTGAATTTTAGCTGTTTCTTCAATTGTATTGTATGGTATTATTTGTTCAGGTGTTTTAAATTTCTTTGTTCGTTTTATTCTCGATTGGTGGATTTTATTTTTGGGTTTATTTTTTTTATTAATATTATATCGTTTCTATTTTTGGTTATTTCAACTTTACGATATTTAGGTTGCTCTTTGTGTCGTTCATATTTATAGTTTTTTATGTATTCTTCTTTTTGTGTAATTTGTTGTGGTAGTTCGCGTTTTTTATTATGATAGTCTATCCATTTTTGTTTTTTGTTATGTAGATGTTTAAATATGTCAGATTTATTTTTAATACCTTGTTGTATTTCTGAAGGTTTACATTGACTTACAGAATGAATTGTGTTATTATAATATTCGGTTTCTTTGAGAACCTTTTCTTCGATGTTCAATTCTGGTTCGGTTAATGTTAATATCATTATTTGTTCAAGTAAGGATCTGTGACAACTGTTCATGTCTGCATGTCCTGTATGAGCTTTTGGTGAGGTGAAATGTGGTTCGATATTTTCTTTTTTCAAGTAATCTTTCACGTTAATCTTGTTAAATTCATTATCAGCGATTATTATGTAAGGTTTACCTAGAATTGCGTTTCTTTCTCTCAAAAGGCTAATGAATGTAATAAAATTGCGATCTAGTGTTTCTTTAGTGTAAAGGTGTTTAGAAAACTTATCGATAGCTGTGAAGAATTGTTTTTTGCCAATAAGGAATATATCGATATGTATGATTTTATTAATATCGTTGGGTGTTTCGGAAAGTTTGAATTCAGGTTTTACAGGATTTCGATCATATTTAGTTCGGTTACAGATGTCACAATTATTTAAGAATTTATTTTTTAATTTCATTAATCCATTGTAGTAAAATTTATTGTGATTACTTTTTGTATGTATTTCGTTTATTTTCTCAAAACATTGATCTTCACTTAATAGATCAAAGGCATGATTGCTACATTTTATGAAACGTAAATTATTTTTATTCGAATACAGGCTGACAATGATTAATTGGACTTTGTTCCATTTAGTATCATTTAGTTCGCAAAATATACCTACAATTCCTTTTTCTGAAATGTATCTCCTTAGTATGTCGATGATTATGTTTTCACTATTTAAGTCAGTTTTGTCGATGTATATTTTTCTTTTTTTGTTCAATATTTTAATTTCCTTTTGTTTTTTCTGACAATTATTATTTGAGTTTTGTAAATATTTACGATACCTTCTTTAATAGGTATAAGATCTTTCTGATCTTCTTCTCCCGAATGAATTGTTGCATTTTCACTTATGTTTTCATATTCCATATTTGTAGTTAATGCATTTATTTGATAGTTGTCTGCATCTATGCGACTTAGGAAATCTGCGACTTTATTGTCTTTACCTTTAACGTATTCTATGTTAAAGTTGTATTCATTTAGTAGTATCTTCCATCGTTGAAGTTTACTATTAGGTTCCTTTAGATTATTAAGCCAAACTAAAGGTCTATGGTCAGTTTTAATATCAAATTTTACTCCGAATAAGTATGGTCTGAAAGATTTTGTTGCCCAGACGATTGATAAAAGTTCCTTTTCAATAGTTGAGTTATTTCGCTCATGTTCATTAAGGGGTTATACCTATGTGAAGGCTAAAAAACAAGCCTTTTTTCAGGATTTTTTTTCAAGGATTTTGAAAAAAAACTTTTATAAGTAATATATTAATATAAAGGGCAACTTTTAGGGAGTGCAAAAAAAATTTTTTATTTTAAATTCAATACAAAATGACGACTGTAGTGCAGGTCAAAGTCACTAGTATTTACAAAAGACGTTCCGCGGCCGGACAAGTTTCTCAGCCCCATCTGCATCCGGAACAATGAAATTTTTTTTTCATAAACTCCATGAGTTTTGCTAGTGAAGTACACACGATAATAGTTTAATATCGATTTATCGCAAAATGGCGACCATTTAACAAAAAAATTGCATTTTCGACCCAAAAAAATGACTTCAATTGTTAATAATTTTGTTTGAACAAACCCAATCGCTAAAATCGTGTGTACTTCACTAGATAATCATATCAGGAAGCTACAGTTATAACGGCAAGTCATTCGGATGAAAACTGAAAGAGTTTCGTTTCCGGCAAATTTCAAAAATACACTTTCGAGATAAATGCGTTTGAAGTTTAAAAACCTTATAAAGTTGTGAATTTTCAAAATTTTACGATATACAATTTTTTTAACCTTTACTCTGCTATCCCAGTAACATACAGTTGGCCTTTCAAAACCGTGGATTTCTCCTCATCGTCCTTTCTTGATGTTAAAAGGCCGCGTCTCGTCTCTTTTACAACGTCGGAAATTGAGCGCTCAGCAGCCTTTATTCGCTCGGCGTCGGTTTCTAAGCAGAAATTGTAAAAATTAGGTCCTGCAGTCAATCCTTATGAGTTTCAAACGAATGGCGATTAGGCGGACGCCTGTTGCTGATCTTGCTGCGCTTCTGCGATGAACTACTTGCTTTACTACCTTTACGGCCACTGTACAGTTCACTACTCATTTCTAAGACTTTTTTTTATACAAAACCACAGTAAACATATCAATCAAAACATTGTACTTTAACCTCAAATGCAGCGTGTAGTCGATCGAGCAAACAGAAGCTTTCCTAGCGTCTTTTACGAAGGAACGTGCCCTATACAGTGTATATTAATTACTATATAGTATAAAGCGAGCAAATTTTACGTTTTCCGAGCATTGGAGTTGCTTCAGAAAATTGATTCTCAAAAATTTTCTGAAGTATATTAGTATTTGGACCTTTTTGATTTCAATTCTAGGGATGTGTTAGCATACTTTTAGCCAATAAAAAAAATAGGTATACATAGGTATAACCCCTTAAGCGTTCGACTTGCGAAAGAAATAGGATGTCCATTTTGGGATAAAACTGCGCCTATGGCTTTATCAGATGCGTCGGTTGTAAGAACAAATTTTTGTTTAAAATCAGGGTAGTGAAGTATTGGGTAATTAATTATGATGTTTTTTAATTTTTCAAAAGCTGCATTGTATTTAGGATCTTCCGTATTAATTTTTCTATCTTTTTCAGGTTGTCAGTTAATGGAAGGACAATTTTTGCATAGTTTTTTATGAATTTTCTGTAATATCCGGTTATACCTAAAAATGATTTTATTTTTTTTGTGGTGTCTGGTATTTTAAGATTTTTTTTGACTTCGATTTTATTTGAGTTTGGTTTAACACCTTCGGTTGAAAGAATGTGTCCAAGATATTATGTTCGTTTTGAAAAGAAATTGCATTTGTCAATTTGTATTTTCAATTGAAATTTTCTCAAAGTATTGAATATTTTTTTAATATTATTCTCCATTTCTTGGAGTGAAGTTGCAAAAATTACTATATCGTCAAGATATACGACACATATTTTATTAATAAGTTCTGCAAGTACTTCCTTCATCTTTCTTTGGAATGTTGATGGGGCATTTTTCAATCCAAAGGGCATACGAATGAACTCATAGTGTCCTTGTGGAGTGGAAAAGGCTGTTTTATTTCGGTCATGTTCGCTGACTTCAATTTGATGAAAGCCTTTCGCCAAGTCCAAAGTTGTGAGATACTGAGACTTTCCAAGTTTGTCGAAAATTACTTCAATAATAGGAATAGGAAATTTAGCATCAATGGTTTCTTCATTGAGTTTCCTATAATCGATTACGATTCTCCATTTGGTTTTACCAGAGTTGTCCATTTTTTTCGGCACAACCCATATTGAAGCATTGTAAGGGGATGTTGAAGGTTTAATTATACGTTGTTTCAGCATGTCATTAATTTGCGTATTAACTTCGTTTTCGTGAATGTGAGGAAATCGATAAATTTTAGAATATAATGGTTTGTTAGATGTAGTTATTACTTCATGCTTAGTTTGTGTTGTACATGTTAGGTTGTCTCCTTCTTTATAGAACAAATCATCATTTTCTCTGATGATGTTTCTTAAAGCGGAAACTTCTTCTTGGTTTAATCCCTTGAAGATTTTATCCTTAGCATCACTTAATGGTTCTAGTTTAAATTGAAGATTAACTTCTTCTGGAGCGGCATATGAAAAAAGTAAACGTTTTACGTTTATTTCCATACTACTTTCACCTTGATTAAGTTTTGCATTTAGCGGATGTAACAAATTTTGTCCAATTAAATCTTTGAAATTTTTATTTTGAAAGTTTATTATGTTCCAAAGTATTTTATGATTTTCGGGTAACTCGAATTCAATAGGCATATTAGTTTTTATTTTTTCAGTTATTTGATATTCTCTACCCAGTCGTTCGATTGTTATTGGTTTATTTAATTTGATTTTAGGAATTTCAGGGAAACAGTTTTTATCAATGCTGGAGACGGATGCACCAGTGTCGATTAAGGCAGGAATAGTTTTATTATTGATTGTTAGATTTACTATTGGTAAAGGACTTCTTCCGAGGCAATTTGATGAAAATTTATATCCATTGCTTCTGGTTTTTGGTTTTGGTTATTAAATCGTTGTCGGAATTGATCTGAATTTTTAATTTGCATTGGTTCTGGACGATTATTTTTATATTGTTGATTATAGCGATTATTATTATTATTTGAAAATATGTTATTGTTAAAATTTCTGAAGTTTTTATTACTTTAGGATAATTGTTGTTATACCGATTATTGTTATATCGATTGTTATTATTGTCATATTGATTAGGGTTATTATTATATATTTTATTTTGAAATTTATGTTCAGTATTTTTTGGTATATAATTATGTTTATTATGTTGGTATGAGTTATTATGTTTAATGGTAAAATGTTCTTGATCATCGTATGTTTGTTTTATTTCCGTTAGTATTTTGTAAGCTTCACCTAATGTGTTGCAATTTTTCATTTCCAAAAGACATGATTTATATTCAGGTAATGTAGATTTAAATTTATTAAGAACAAGATTTTCATTTCTAATAGGGGAAAATTCAGTATGTAAATGTTTTTCAGAATCCTGAATGTATTTAGTATTTTATTTATTTATTTAATAATTATATATGTCATCAATATTTCTATTATGACTATTAACTTTATGTATGTTAGTTACAATATTGTTATAACTATCAGTTATTCCAAAAGTAAAAATAAGAAGAGATTTAACAGTAGCCCAATTAGGATCGGTGAGTTTTTGAACGGCAGCTCTCGCAGGACCTTGAAGTTTATGAAGAATAAGTCTGTATATGTTGGATTGTTGATTTCCCTGTGTAAAGGTAAGGAGAGTGTCTGATTCCTCTATCCATGTGTTGAGGTCGTATTCGCAATTTTTTCTAATATAAATTGGAAGACGTCGAGCTTCCTTAATAAGCTCCTCAAAAGACAGTTCCAAAGGATTCGGTGGATGTTGGTTTTGTTCGTTTGCCATTTTATAGATATATACGTTGAATGTGACTTACTGTGTTGTGTACAGGATACGTTTTGTCAGGATACGTTTTGATGATTGTAGATTCAGTTTACACTTTCATTTTATTTTATCACAAATTTTTATAATTTTTTTTAATATTATTTGTTATTTATTATAATTGTTTTGTTGTTGAGTTATTATGGTTTGGTGTTTTTGAATTCAGTTTTTCAATTGAATTTTCTTTAATTTACTTATTTGAATTAAACACTTTAAACCAGTTGTTTTTAGATCATACAAATTTTCTTTCTATGATTAGAGTTAGTTATTATATCACTAATCACTTTTATTAAACACATCGAATTTTCTTCGATTATGTTATGAATTGTTTTCTAATTCAATAAGGTTCGTTTATATTCTAAGAGGTTCCTCCCAACCTAGAATAGCGACTGCGCCAGTTATGTTTTTACACTTTTGTCACTACAAAAATATATTAATACCAAACTTGGTATTACTAATTAAAACACTTTATGATTATTTAAAAAAACACTTTATTAACTTGACAAGTAGTCAGCACGTTTGAACAAAAGGTAACAACTCGATTGAATAAGAAGTAACAACTAACTTTGATCTAGATGATCAAGTGGTATTTATACAGATGGGAAACAAAGAACCCAAAATTGCATAGTTGCAATTTTGATCAAGGGAATAAAAAGATGTTTATAGATTGGTCATCAAGCCTTTTTGGTCTTGAAAAATTTTGTATATGCAGTCAAAAATATAATCAATTGCATGTAAAAAGTAGAATGTATTACAAATGATGATGGTTATTGAAATCTTACGATAACCAAAGAATGAATCTACTTAAAACTACAATTTTTTATGCGATGAGAGCTTTTCAAAGCATATGATCTTGCAAAGTATTGACTAAAAAACATATCACCATTCAAAGCAAATTTGATTGAAATTTTGATGGTATTCAAAAGTTAAGCATTTTTTTTATTTGAAAAACTGTAAAAAATATTAAAAATCTGCTCAAATTATGTGGATATTTTAAAACTTTGATTGAATTTACAACAATTAATTTAGAATAAAAGATATAAAGTAATATCATTTGTCTGAACCCTCTTTACATGGTAACTTTGAATGATTTTTTATTTTTTATTTAGTTTTTTTCATAATCATGAAAAAAAAATTTGGTGGTCTCTCTTCAAAAATTGATGAGAATGTCTAAATTTTATAAACTGGTATCACTGTGCTGTGTAAATCAAGTTAAAAAAATATTTTTTATGAAAAAACCATAATTTTTCGCATTTTCTTCTATTAAATTAAAAAACGGCTGAAACGAATTTTTATAATGTTAAAAACTTCACAAAGATGTTAATATACGTCAACTGACACCATAATGATACAAATATTATATCTGGTTCGTGATATATAGTGAATGATAAAAAAGACCTTGTAGATCACGATGACTTTTAATGATTTTTTTTTAATTTAATTTTTTACGTAATCATGAGAAAAAGTTTTGATGGTGTTTTTGTAAACAATGTTTGGAGTATATAAATTTTATAAACATTGATTACTTGGACTTGAAAATAAGGTTAAAATTTTTGGTTGTTGAAAAAAAAATTCAAATGTTTTGCACTTTTTTTTTCAAAAATTAAAAAACGGCTCCAAGAATTTTTCTAGAAACTTTAGAGAATTACATAAATATTAATACGCGTCGATTGACACCAATTGTACGTTGGGTTCGCGAGATATAACGCATGACAGAAATGACCTTCAAACGGGCAAAACAGCAAACTCCCCCGACCGAAGTTTTCCAAAAACTAATCAGCTCTTTAAATTGCAAAGACGCTTCGATTGACACCTTAGCGAAGTCGATGCGACTTTGTTTACGTGAGTTATGCTCGCAGAAAAAAGTGTCCACGAACGCACTCACGTACGTACGTACACACACACGCACACATACATCTCCCTTTCTAAAAACACTTTATATAGACCTCAAAACGTAGAGAAATGTTGAAAATTTTAATTTCGATTTTCAAGGCGATTACAAGAACTTCCCATATACTGGGAAATTATTAATAAGCTTTCAAGATTGTAAAAACGCTACGATTGACATCTCATCGAAGTCGATGCGACTGCGTTTACGTGAGTTACGCTTGTAGAAAAAAATATCCACGAACGCACGTACGTCCATACACACACACATACACACTTCTTTCTACAAACACTTTATATATACTCTATAGACCTCAAAACGTAAAGAAATGTTAAAAATTTCAATTTCGATTTTCGAGGCGATTACAAGAACTTCGCATATACTGGGAAATTTATAATGAAAAAAAATTTATTGCAATGTGTTCTAGAACTTATAAATTAAATATTGTTAGATTTCATTTGAGACTTTGATAAACTTCATAGGTTTTATCATAAATTTATTTTTCTTAAGAATTCATTATTGTAATTTTGCATTCTAAATCTATCAATTCGATTTATATTCGCGTTTATTGTGAAGTAACTGCGTGCAATCGTGCCAGTGTAAATTTGTGGGCAGTATTTTTTCAAGTGATCTATTGATTAAATATTGGAATATGTCGAATCCAAATAATCGAATACTACCGGCCCAATTAAATTTCGATTCTTGTGTAACAGTATTGCTCAACCTTGATCTATCAAGTTGCAGTAACGCAGTCAATAACACGTCTAATAATTTTCTAAATAATGAACCGACACAAAAAATTACGCGAGTGGGCACGGAAACTCTCCGTACTGTGGGGATACTTTTTTTTTGTTTATTGATGAACCCAGCTTCCGCATCAATAATGATGTCGACCTTAAAGGAACTCTAACATGTTACGGAAATCAGTTACACTTAACAAGATTGAAGGACACGGGGATACTGCATTGGAATCCTATAATACTCCATTGAATTAGAAAAAAATATTCAAATGCCTAACTCTCCATTACGCAGATAAGAAAGACCTAGGTATCTCAGAATACCAAATGACTACATTAGTGCAGGGAACAAATATAGTTTAACAGTTGTATCGAGAGCTTAACAATCACCTATCATTGATTCCTAATAGATAAGCAACCATTGAAATGAGTCACGCCGTGATAATTATCTTGGCCCAAGTTTATCGCGATAAAGACCTTGATACATTCGTAGGGTACTAAAAACCGATTTAATAAGATAACTCATAATGAGAGAACCAGTCGACTTGCGACAAGCCTCACATATGTGTTTTCAAGTACAAAAGTAGACTATTGAGGCCGAAACCCAAACAATTCAAACGTAAACCCGCAGACGACATACAACAGTAGTCCACCTTCAGTCGCTCAACGCAGAATGGTACTTAATCCATCCATTTCAAAGTTACAACAAACAAAATTCGCAGATCTTACAAAAACCATGATTTAATACTGAGAATTTCCAACAGCACCAACGTGAAAACAATTCAAACAAACTGCCTCTGCGACTTCCAAGAAGTCCAGTTCGTATGGATGCCAATCAATCACTAAGATCCCATGCCGTTAATTATGCTAATAGCCCTCTAAATCAATGTTTCCTTCAGAAACTTTCTCAACAATCCTTTCGAAGGTGCCATTAACCACCCAAGTTGCAAAGAGTATGGCATACGGAAGCTGAAGAAACAAATGATAAACAAAACCTCGAAAACGCCGAACAGCTTGAAGATATCTATTTTTTAGATTAAGCCACTACTTGCTTTCATAATTTGAACACATTGCAAGAAGTGGAGAGCTACTGAGACTTTCAGTGGACACTGGATGTAAAAGACATTATGTACAACCAAGACACATTCGGAAATCTATACGTAACAACAAAAATTTTAGGCTAATTCAGTGGGAGGTAGTGCAAAAATCACTCACCACGCACTCGGAAACTTATTTGTTCCTCATCAAACAAAAAACAATTTATTATAGTCCGAAGCTAATTTCATTTCGATGGTATTATCATTATACCCTTAAACAGCTTTAAGCCATAATTCATACCGATGAGAATTATATGACGCTTTACATGAGTTTAAGTATTCCCTTAAAACAGCATACTTTAAAAAGCTAAAAACAATTTTCAGAACTTGTTCCAAGTTACTTGCGGAACCAGAACAACGATTAACCTACACAAGCAGCGTCAAAGGAGAGATACGGACTAAGATCTGTGATCCAGTTTATTTAAAGTCCTAACCTTATCCAATGGCTCTGTAAGGAGAAGTCGAGAAGGAATTAAGTAAACTTTGCAAAGATGATATTATAAGACCATCTAAATCTCGCTACAAATCCCCGGTTTTGATCGTTCCTGAGAAACAAGATGCATATGGCGATAAAAAATACCGGATGGTAATTGATTACCGTAAACTGAATTCAGTTACTATTGTGGACTAAATATCCTATACCAGAAATAGGTGTCTTTTTGACCAGTTTGGGAAAAAAACAAATATTTTATGGGAAGTGTGGTTTCGGCGTGACGGATGGCATTCTCTTCAGGTGCTGCCATTAGCCATCCGTTACGAGACAGCACGACCACCGCTGGCTTGTTGATGGATCAAGCTCGCTATATTTCAACTATTTTTATAATTTACATCTGCGAATTAAAACGACCTTCAATTTGTTTCGTATGAATGCCTACGTAGCCTTTTATTATTTAAATTTTTATCATGGGTTAGAACCTTCTGGTCTAGTCGACAACTTTCGTCTCCTAGTGCGCTTTTGGTTAACGACTTGCTAACACTATTGTTGCACATTAGTGGAGGTTCTTGTTTCCAGGCTTTTGGCCGGTACCATTATTAAATGGGAAGTGTGGTTTCGGCGTGACGGATGGCATCCTCTTCAGGTGCTGCCATTAGCCATCCGTTACGAGACAACACGACCACCGCTGGCTTGTTGATGGATCAAGCTCGCTATATTTCAACTATTTTTATAATTTACATCTGCGAGTTATAACGACCGTCAATTTGTTTCGTATGTATGCCTACGTAGGCATGATCCATCAAAAAGCCAGCGGTGGTCGTGCTGTCTCGTAACGGATGGCTAATGGCAGCACATGAAGAGGATGCCATCCGTCACGCCGAAACCACACTTTCCATTTAAAAATGGTACCGGTCAAAAGCCTGGAAACAAGAACCTCCACTAATGTGCAACAATAGTGTTAGCAAGTCGTTAACCAAAAACGCACTAGGAGACGAAAGTTGTCGACTAGACCAGGAGGTTCTAACCCATGATAAAAACTTAAATAAAAAAAATATTTTATGATAGGCCCATTGTGTTACCACAGAAGATTGGGGCGACACTAGAGCCTACAGGGTGACGAGAACCATTTTGATTCGCGTATGAAGCCGGCTATGCAGCTTATATTTAAACTTGCTACTTCCGTGAAGCTGTGCAGGAAAAGTGAGCCTAAAGTTGGCATGCGTTTCCTGGACAGTGTTGGCCATTCGGACAGAAAATGTTCCTCGTCCTCCAATCTGCAACTTCAGCAGAAATCGTTGAAAGGAACACCCAATCTTTCTGCGTGTCTGTCAATCAGACAATGTCCCGTCAGTACGGATACGATGGAACTCAATTTTTTGCGGCTCGTGTTAAGAAGCCGCTTGTACGTGCCAAAATTGCCTGGTTGTTCTACAGGTTTCCTCAAGTAACTAGGCTTTAGTTGCAGCCTCCATGTAATACTGCTTGAATTCTAGCTTTATGGAGGCATGAGATTGGCTGACTTGGGGTGTAAGTTTTTACTTCTCGAGATCAGTGCCAGTTCTCGCTAGAGCATCTGCTCCACTGTTTTCTGGTGTATCACTCTGCCCCGGTTCCCAGCAAAGGATCACTTCACAGTGAAGCGACATAAAGTTCAATTGTGAGCGGTATTCCATTAAAATTTTGGATGATGTATGCTCGCTGGATAATGATTGGATAGCAGCATGGCTGTCAAAAAATATGTATAAATTTGTAATTGAAATTTTTCAATTTTTAGGCCAGTTTACTGCTTTCAATATCGCAATTGACTTTTTCTAAAAAAACGTTGCAGAAGTCTGGTAACTGGGAGAATACTTTCAAGCCTAGCTATTGTGTGAAAAAATCATACCCAACTCTTCCATCCATTTTTGATCCATCATTGTAGATGTCTATCGATTCCTCTATCTCATTTGTTTCAATAGCCTCGTCATACCTATTCAGGTTGACACCTGAAACAATGTTGAAAACAGGGAATTGGAGACCGGTCTACGCTTCCTGGCGTTGGTTCATACCTCTTTAATATTGAGGAGTGACCAATGTTCCCCTCATGCTAGAGACCTAGAGCTTTCAACCGAGCCGCAGATCACTTGGCCTCTTTTCACGTAAATAGTTATGTTAGGAGGCCATTTAATAGCACAAATAATGCCATTATCGCGGTAGTGCGTAGGGCTCTTGTAATTGCAATAGCTGCAATCATTCTCACCTTGTTAAGCAAGTTTACATTTGATGTTTTCGCCAAAAGTGATCATCAAATAGTGCGCTATGGTGCACTTATGTATCTATACTTCTGTATACATAAAGAATGGTTCTACTATCACCGTGCCATGATACAATTTTTGGTTTCAATCCCCACTCTTTTCCAACAGCTCTTCTGTAGCAGTTGATTGTACATGGCGCTTTGCGTGTTTTTCATGATATGTTCACTTTCCACGCAAGTTTTCAGTTCGAGAACTAGACCTAAATATTTCTCCTGACGGGATGTGATTTATTTTTGCAGAAGATTCATTTGGAATCCTTCTAGTAGGAAGTGGCAGAACATCATGTGTCATATAGCAGGAGACAGCTCATAGTTTTTTTTGGGGAGGTGGAAACCCTCATAGGCACTCCCCCTAAAGAAGGCCGGTTACGGTTTCTCATGGGAGAGTAGTGTGGGACCAACCGCACTAAAACCACCTCCTCTACCCATTCCTTTCCTCCACGGGACTACCGTTAGGTATTACGTCGTGGAGGCGGCTCCGCCACAGCGGCAATCCTCATCTTAGGTGGAGCCTACTAACTTCCCAAGTTGCCTCGAGAGCGCCTCAGCTCACCCTGCACGTGCGCAATTGTCGAGTTTACCACCGCCCAATTCTGCTCCGACTTCAGCATCTCTTCCACAAAGCTGTGCGGGTTGATGTTCGTTCCCAGCACCCCCTCCAAGCATTGCCTCGAAACAGTAAATCTGGGGCAATGGAACACAGCATGCTCCGGGTCTTCGGGAGCATTAGAGCAACTAGGGCAATATGGTGAATCGTCCAACTTGAAACAATTCAAATACTGCCGATAACCCCCATGCCCTGTGAGGAACTGAGTCAGGTGGTAGTTCACTTCGCCATGCTTGCGCTTCACCCAGACGTCAATATGTGGGATCAGTCTGCGCGTCCATGATCCCTTTTCAGATCACTCCCAACGTCTTTGCCATTGTCGGATCGATTCTTCCCTTTCCTCGTTTTTTATTCGCTGCCGCATCGCGGACGGTTCCGAAAGTCTTCTTCGGTACAAGCGGCTCATTTCATCCGCAAGTATGTCGACGGGGATCATTCCTGCGACCACGTACGCGGCCTCGTCGGAGACAGTTCTAAAAGCGCTGCACACTCTCAATGCACTGAGACGATAGGCTCCTCCTATTTTTCTCCTGCTCACTTCAATTTAAAGAGTTTCCTCCCATACAGGTGATGCATAAAGCAGAATAGAGCTCACTCCTCGAGAGATTACCCCTCTACAACTACTTTTTAGGCCCCAACATTTGGCATCATGCTTGTCAAAGCTGCGGCAGCTTGCCTAGCCTTGGAGCTTGCATAATCCATGTGGGCCTTGAAGCTAAGCTTCGAATCAATCAAAACCCCCAGGTACCTAATGAAAGGTTGAGAGTTGATGATATGCCTCCCCACCCGGACACTAAGGATATTGTTTTTGCGTGTGTTGCTTATTAGAACTGCCTCCGTTTTTTGTTCCGCCAATTTGAGTCCAGATGTTTGCAGCCACGACTTTATAGCACTGATAGCTTCACTTGCGTAAACTTCTACATCTCCTAGTTGTTTAGCAGCTACTACCACAGTTATATCATCCGCGAACCCAATAACCGTCGCCTCACGTGGAATGGGAAGTTCAAGCACTCCGTTGTACATCACATTCCACAGAAGGGGACCAATCACAGAGCCTTGCGGGACTCCCGCGGCCACGGTGTATTCTCGAATCCCTTCGTCGGTTTTGTAGAGAAGCGTTCTTTCCGATAGATATCGCCTTATCAATTTTGCCAAATAATTCGGGACTCTTATTTGAATCAAGGACGCGTTGATGTTCTCCCAGTTTGCCGAGTTAAATGCGTTTTTGACGTCCAGAGTTACTATAGCACAACATTTCTTGGACGCCATAGCATTCTTAGCCAATCCTATCACCGAGTTGATAGCGTCAACTGTAGAGGGTGCTCTACGAAAACCGTACTGAGAGTTGGATATACCACCTCGGTCTTCAATAATGGGAGCCAGCCTGTTGTATATGATATGCTCCAGCAACGTACCTGTTGTATTCAAACGGCAGATGGGGCGATACGACGAAGGTTCTCCTAGTGGTTTGTTTGGTTTCGGTAACAAAACCAGTTTCTGCGTCTTCCAGATAGTAGGAAAGATCCCTTCACTCATGCACGCATCAAATGTGCTGGCGAATATATCCGGCCTTGTCTTCACTGCTACTTTCAGCGCTTTGTTGGAATACCTTCCGGGCTTGGTGCCTTGTTGTCCTTCAACCTACTGCACGCTTTGATCAGTTCCTCTTCAGTTACCGGTGGAATGGATGCCGGGTGCACTGGGAGATCTGATAGCATTTCCGTGCTCTCCTGTTGAGGGAAGAGTATATGCACGATGTTCCCAAGCATTTTTGGGCATGTGATTTGTGGTGACTTATAGCCTTTCAGCTTCGTTATCACTGCTTTATATGCACCACCCCAAGGGTTCACGTACACTTCTTCGCAAAGTTGCTTGAAGCATTTCCTTTTGTTATTTTTTATAGCGTGTTTAAGTCTGCTTCGTAGCTCCCTAAACGACTGCTCCCATTCTTCGTGATCAAGTCTTCCCCGCGTTCGTTGGCATCGTCTCTTGGTCTTGAGGCACTCAGCTCTTAGCTCTGCGACTTCAGTACTCCACCAATAATTTGGCTTCTTACCTGGAATGCATCTTCTTCTCGGCATCGCCATGTCACATGCCCGTGTCAAATGTGCTACCACTTGCGAGGCTTTTTCGGTAGCTGTTCCCCTTACGATACAGTTTGCGTTCATTGTTACAACAAACGCATCCTGATCAAAGGCCCTCGTAGACCATCCCATTCGCAGCTTTCGTCGAAAAGTTTGACCCTTGTTAGCTCCGCAATCCAGCCTTAAGAATATTGCCTGTTGGTCGCTGTGGGTGTATTTTTCGCTAACGTACCAGTCCATGTTCTTTGCCAGTGCGGGACTCACGAAGGTAAAATCAATTATTGAGCCGGTACCACTTTTGCGGAATGTGTTGACTCCACCAACGTTGGCGAGCACCAGATCCATGTGCGCAAAAGATTCTAAAAGAACTTACCCCCTAGCATTTGTCGATTTACTACCCCATTCCACTGTCCATGCATTAAAGTCACCAGCGATAACTTTAGGGTTAAACTTTTTTGCATCTACGACAAGATCGTCCATCATGCACTGAAATTCCGCTAGTGTTGCGCTAGGAGCAGCATAGCAGCTGAAGAAATAAACACCGTTTATTTTGGCCTTCGTAAACCCAGCTTTTTCATCACCCATGGTGCCTTGCAAAGCTTTGTTGCCACATGCCCATATTGCCGCTTTCTTGGTGGAGTCCGTGACTCAGATGCCGTTGTGCAGGCTCCAGTACGGTTCGCTAACTATTGCTACGTCCACCTTGGACTCAAATATAGTCTGCGCAAGAAAGTCTTGTGCAGCCTCACAAAGATTGAGATTGATCTGAATCAATTTCATTTTGTCATTGTATTGAGTGTTCCCGCGATATGTTTGCAGTCTATGCCCTCTCTTACCTTGCAGAACATGCAGCTGGGGTCTTTGCTACATTCCTTGGCAATGTGTCCTTCTTCCCCACATCTTCTGCAACGCTTGAGGTGGTCTTCGCCTTTACAGGACCATGTGCCCATACTCCAAGCACTTGTAACACCTTTTTAGCGATACTTGCTCCCTTATACGACATCTCACCCACCCTATGCGTACCTTGCCTATCTCGATCAGTTTCTTTTCTGACTCGATCGGGAGGCTAATGACTGCTGTTTGTGTGCCACCGTACGCCTTTCTCAGGTGTTTAACTGCCGATGTGGGGATCACATTCAGCCCTAGCTCACTTGCCAAAGCATGGCATATCTCCTCCCTGGTTGTTATTTTGTCCAGATCTTTGCATTCGACCGTGGTCTCCTGCTTCCTTGCTTTAATTTCAGCCACTGTTCCAATCGATTTTTCAATCTGATTGTGAAGGCTTTCAACCGGTAAATTGTCCCCTTTTTTGAGCTCGAGCAGCAGGACTCCTTTTTGGGTTCGCCTTATGCGAGTAACATTGTCGCCCACGAGCTTCAACTCCCCTTCGGTTGTTATAACCAATGCGTCCGGGAGCACGCGTTGCTTAGGCTTAGCCTTTTTATCCCTAGGTTGAACCTTAGTCCAAGCATTCGGATTAGCACTGCTTCCTTCCGGAATATTACCCTGTTTTGGTGCTGAAGTGGGCTTGCCTGTCTCTCCACCAAGTACTTCTAGCAGTTTTTGTTTGCCCTCTCTTTGTGGCGAAAGCGCTTTTCGTTTCGGTGCCTGCTCAGAACCACACGACTCATTCCCAGCATCCCTAGTCCGCTTACTAAGTTTTCCCAAGTCGGCTTTCCGTTTGGGAGTCACTTGTGTGGACTGAGATATCTTTGTTGATCTAGCCCCTGATTTCTGTCCTTGAGTCTCTTCTCTGCCATGATTGAAGGTCAGTCGGATCGATCTGTACATTTCCTTTATGGAATGATGAACGTTCGTTTTGTTCTTTAGAAAGTCCGAAAGCTCAGCAATTTTTTTGCCGAGCAGCATGAAAGCTGGGCCTTCAACCTGTGGTCGTCCCTGGGCCACCGGCTCTTCAGCAAGGTCTATCACCACACCCATTGGCGTATCCCTTGCCGAGTCCTTCGGTGTGCTCAGAGATGCCACAGCACTCCCTTCACCGCCACTCTTCGGATGGGGTGACGCAACTGGCGTCAATTTTCTCCCGAGAGGCTCCTGTTCCCTCTCTATTGGTTTCAACGGTGGTGACCGAAGGAGCCCCGAATTCCTCCGGAAAGGATCACCATCTAAACCTTCATTTGCGACGTTAGCGAAATTTGGAAAATTTGGAAACCTCATGGTAGTTGGATCCCCACTCAGAGCCGCTATCTCCATCCGAATGAATCAGGGAGGCCACGCAAGGGTTCACACCTGTCCTCATGAGAAAGATGTTCAGAGTCGGATCAGTGCTAATTGGGAATATATTTCAACCAAACCTACACCACCAACTCAACGGTGCGAGCTTTGAACGTACTCTGAGGCCTGCCAAGGTTTTTATGGGACGGGGGTGGAGCAGCGTTAGCCTGGAGCCGTTCGCGCTCGGATTTCACTCCGGCGGTATTAGGTCCAGAACACCACTTCCACCAGCCCAAATGCAACATTCATCATCGTATAATCAGAATCGTAGTTCCAAGACAAATCCGTTTGTAGCCTTGTTCTGGATCATTTAGCGTCATCCAGGGCACACCGCGAGAAGGCGATCCAGGTTATGCCCCAAGCTCATAGGGGCTAGGACTGCCTTTTCACTGCTATGTCGATGGTGTCCTGGTCACTGATATTATATATTTTTAAAAGCTTCAAGCATTCCTTTATGACTGAGCAAGATATAGGTTTACCTGTTGTTTTGAAGGATACTATATTATATCCCTTCATGTTGAGCCCGCAAACCTGGTTCTCTACAACCAAAGGTTCCTGGGCCAGTATAAGCTTCTCTTCTTTTTGGGTCAGGTGGAGGAGCAGTATGGCAGATGCCACCTTAAAGTGTGACAGATGCCGCCTTAGGTTTATTTTGAGAAACCTCTGCTTCAAGACATAAGGTTTCTTCCACTGCTTCGTCATAGAAGGATATCCGCTCCTTTTCAACTAGGTCGAAGTATTGGAGAAAGCTCACAGTTAACTCCGCAATTGGATGGTGCTTTTTCTTTCATCGGAGAGAAGATCTGATTCGTAGAGGTCCGATGTCGGGTCTGCTGATGTTACTCCAGTCACCGCACTCCCACTGTCTTTGAACGGTTGCACTACTGATTTTCCAGTACGGTCCTTGTGGTATACACGCAGGTTGATTATCGAAAAACCGTAGTTTATCATGCCACCCTTAGACTGCAATGGAGCCAGCAACTTCTCATTAAGTATTATAAGGGTCTCTTGCTGTTCATTGCTGGGCTCGATTACCTTAGCTTACTTTAAATTATCCACCGGAAGGTCAGCATTCCTTAGCTCAATTACCTCAACAGTTTCTTCCGGTGTGCATGGCTCCACTGGTATCCATGGGTCGCAGCTGATTGAGGATGTTTTCCCTTAAGACAGCTTCTAGCTTCACTCCTGGCCAGGCTTCCACCAATCTGTCGAAAGCCTGCTTGTACAGATGTACTGAACGTTGATCCGTGCAGGCTATCAGCTTGACACGACTCTTGTACCAATCAGCAACAAGAAAACTTGACCCGAAGACGAGCGATTTCCATCATCGTCCAGTTTAACGGTTCCGTCATTGCTACTCCCATCAATGTCAGTAGTAGTAAGGTAGGCGCCTTTAAAATAGCATAACGCGAGTAAGCAACAGCTATATTCTAGTGTCGTCAAATGCCGATGTGTTGTCTATGGAAAACTGGTTCCTGATGCCGTCAAAAAGCATCGGCTTCGCTGGAAAACTGGTTTCTGGTGCCGTGAAAACAGCGGCTTGGCACTGTGGGAAGAGATCAGATTATATTTTCGAACGAGAAGGCCTGCTTTGACGTCAGATTTCGTGAGCGCTCATTGCTCCAACGTCGAAATTGAGCGAGTTTTCGTATATGGCTGGAGTCCAGATAGTAGGTATAGTTCAGAAGTATTTCTTCCCAGTGCTAAGAGCACTGCAGGTTATGTTCTCGTTTTTAGAAGAAAAAAAAAATCGGCTGTGTTGTCTTCAGCTTCAGTTTCAGCTTCAATAGCTAAGGCGGTTATTCCGGGTATTTCACTGACCTTTGACTTCTTTCGACCGGGTGAACTGCTGATCTCAGTGACTCGAGAACGCTTGCTTGCTGTTGATTCAGGTTTGGATGTTGAAGCCATCTTACCGCGGCTAGAGTTGAAACAAAAAACGAATTTTCAGGTCTTGATCTCACAGCTTTTATACTTCCCGTCGACAGATCTGGCAATCCTCACCATTTTGAAAAGTGTTCTTCAAATAAATTTTTCGGAATAAATCAATTATTCCATCATCATTGAAATTAAAATCTGCAGGGGAAAACCTTTTGAGAAATCTTTTGAAACTCCTACCACTACAGCAAAAATAAAGGAAGACGCTGCAATACTGTACACATGTTGGCGAGCAGTCACCTTGTAACCCCAGCTTATTATTCACAAACGCTTTTCCATTACGCCGAAGGAATTGGTTAAAGTGCTTGCTATCATGATATTTCCCAAACGAGTCACAATATTTTACCAGACCTTTTTTGGGGTAATAAAATGCAACCCAATGTCTTCCTCTTTTAATGGCTGGATCGGTGTTGGCGATGACGCATGCAGGTTTTCTTATTTTCCGAGGCAAACGATCGCAGGGGTAAAAATTCTGAAAAAACCTGCTTGTTATAATATTAATTTTTAATGTGTTAATAATTTCTATCGTGTTACTTCCTGGTCTTTCAGGGATATATTTCTTAGAAATCTGATGACCTTCATCAAAATAATTTATTCCAGTCCCCCTGAACAAAGAAAGATATCATCCAATGCTAATTGGTTTATCGCGCGAATAATCAAACTCTAGAGGAAGCTTTGGTACTTGAACACCACTTACTGATAGATTTAAGTTGGTAATATTGTTATGCTTGAAGTTGAATGGATTTTTTGTGTGCTTCCCGGTGTAGAGGTCATTATCCACCATATCAAAAACAAGTAGATTCGGTAGTTGCCCGATGACTACGTTATCAAGAGGTAGAGTATAGGTGTTGGTAGGTAGTGTATAGGTTTTCACTTCCATCTGCTTGTACGGATTTACTGCATTCGAGCGCTGTAGTACAGCTTCATGTGCTAATAATATACGGGGATTGACCGTAACATGATTCATGAACAATGTCGCTTCTAGAGTTTTTACGAGTGGATTAAAGTCATCTGCTTTCGAGTTAAAATAAAATTCCGGTTTTTCTTATGAAAGTGTTAAACGGAAGTCCACTCGATTCATTAAGAAATTATCTTGATTTAACAAATCGCTGTGAATTGTGCCCGTCATTTCAACGACGTTACTCTTTTCCACCATTGCAGACCTTTAAAGATAGCCCTCATTTAACTCAGTAGGACCACCGCAAGGTCTTGAGTCTTCAATCATTTCTACATCATTCTGATATAGATACCAACCGGCTGATTCGAGATGAGTTGACGCAGCGTCTTTAACATAGTTCAGTAAATTTTCAATATAGGCGCGTAGTGGTAATTGTTGTCTGTCTGAGCTATATTCTTACCATTCAATTGTACAATGCATTGTCTAAAAAGTGAATGCATGAGGTTGTTAGCTACACCAACCGGGTCAGCTTAAACTTCACCCCCATCAGCTTTCTTAAGTTTCTCCTTTCCCGTAAAAAGTTCTTCTTTACCATTCTTTAGTTTAATGAGCTGCACCTTGAGTCGTAAGTTAATGCTGGATAAGTCAGGATATGAATCTCCATGGCCGAGTGAGACAAATTCCACCACCGAAGAATTGTCCAGTGATGCAATGGATTTGTAAGCAATCCCTTCAGTCTTCAGAATACTGTTTTGAATCGGTAGTGAAGCAAAAACACCTAATCTAGAACTAAAACATTCTTTCTGCATCTTGATGGTATTATCAACTTGTCAAATATATCCAATCCATGCCTCCTTAGTTGCCGTCGTCTTTTTATAGTTTTCTTAATCTTGCTCGATGATAACTTTCTCACTTTCCTCGCTTTTTTACGGTTAGGCACCGATTTCAGCTGCTTGCGTTTTATAGCCAATCTCCTACTTCTACCTTCCATTTTAACGAAGATTTTATTTATACCTTTTTAGACTAATTTGTGTACTGTTGATTTTTCATGTTCTTTTAGTATCTGCTTCAGTGGTCTGCTTCCTGCCTCTTTAAAAATGGACTTTCATGTTTCGACGACTTGTTTGCCTAAATGAAATAATGGTTGGAGATGGCGTACCAATCCACTGAAAAAACTACCAAACCCCTTCCTCGCTGGTAAACAAGTGGCGATCGATACAATTCTCCAATATCAGATAATTTTCCCTCACTCTGGCCAAGGTAGTAACGTGCGTAGTGTGAATTCATCTGATTATCATAGAGGTATGTTAAATCCTGTATCAAAACTTTGTTGATATTTCGAACTTGCGAATATTTATAGATTCTTACCTTCGGTTGAAATGAAGCATGATGAAAGTTGGAGTAAAGTAAGTAAAGTTGACTAGCTCGCCATGATGGTCTGTAATTTTGATTGAGACACTTTCAATAAAAGTTTTCTCAAGTGGACAGTACTTAGCATGATCGATTCTAAAAACGTTATCACAACCGCCCAACGGGATCGCTCGTAGATTTCTTACCAGTTTACTTCCTGTTATTCTTGGTTTAATTTTATCTGTATAATTGTATATTAAATTGTTTCCTTCACAATCATCAATAGCTTTGGAGGATGTGTCACGATGTGTTCTTTTTTCAAGTACAGACAATGATTTTTCTAGCTGACTTATACTGTCCAGCATTATTGATTTATCAAACGAGTATTTTATTGTTGCATTGATCGATTCGGCGTCGCTTTTTTCAACGGGTGTCTTCAGGAATGCGTCGATGAATAAGCCAGCAATATCTACGGTTTTATCCGCTTTCATTGGAGCAAGAGCTGTAGAATTTGAACCATCGGCTTTTTTGTATGGCATGTTTATAATGGTGTGAAAATCAGATTTAACCCACTCATCGGGTAATATTTCAGTGCCTGACTCTTCAGCGGTGCAGGATATAGATTTTCGGATTGCTGACGCAATTTCGTTAAACACCTGCTATCGTAATTGATATGTTGTGGCTCCCAATGGTTTTTCTTTACCGAGTAGCTCCTCGTCACTAAATTCAATTCCGCTTAGTAACAAAGCTATGAAATCTGTTATGTTAATCGGTGATGCAATAGGTAGCTCTACACTAAGTTTCATGCCATCATCTTTCAGATGAATGGATGGGTGGTCGGTTGAATACCCGCTTTTTTTCCGCATCTTTTCCTCTCTTCTTCCTCAAACTATTTGACGGATAAATATATTGATCAGCCATCTGTAATAATTCATTGTGGTTTCATTTGTTTCTTGGTATCTGTCCAACTATGTAGTCCATAAGCGCTCGAAATGATTCAAATTTTGCATCTGAATTTTAACAAACTTTCTCAGCAATCTTACCGGACTGATAGATATGTATGCAAAAATTTCTTTCTACTATAATACTTCTTATGTCGGAGATTACCTTTCAATCTCTATCTTCTTCGATAAGATCGTATATTATTCGTTTAATTTTGGTCAGGTAAAAGTTATAATAGGTAGGTCGAATTGCTAAAAAAAGACGAAAGAAATGATGAAAATTTTATATAATTGCCGTATAACATAACTTTTGCAAATCAATAGCATCCCATCTAAAACGAACATTTTTTTCCCAATCCAATTTTTTTAGCGATTACTGCTTTTGAGTCTTTTTCAACTGGTAAAGTTTGTGGTGCTTCGGTAACGCTTACATCTTCAGAAAATATAGAACGTTTAAAAATTCCGCTGCTGCCTGATTTGCTTTTTTTACGTTTTGGTAGAGCAATCTCGGTTATTCCGACATACCAGTTACCGAGAATTTTTCACACACTCGATAATATATTTTCGAAAGATGATAGCGTATTTTTAGGGTAAATATCTAAAGAACTGTTGCTGAAGAGACACACGTAGAACTCGTCATCTATTATGTTTATAGGCATTTTTTAAATTCTTTCCCAATTCAGGTTTTTTACTATGGAACTAGGCTCGGTCTTCAATCTTAACCGTTCACTTTGCTGCAGGCTTTCTTAAAGGGATATGAGCCTCGAATTGATCATGGTTTAGACGAGGGGGTGTTAATGTAGATTGCTTACCAGAATTTCGACCTACATCATCGAAATCTGACGCTACAGCAACTCTATCATCTATTGCATCTTAATCAGTAAAAACTTTATCCAGTTCATCCACAGCCACATCTGTTGGAATTGTATACTGCGTTATACCATCATCGCCGGTTATTATCTTATAGTCCTTGGTGGTTCCTATAATGAATCAGCTACACTTTCCTTATTCTGGCAGCAGTTTTAAGACTTTTTGCTATCCCAATTGCTGATAATCGTCGCTTAAAAGCAGCAGGCAATTCTTGCTTTGGTGGTGTTGTTTCGGTTACCGACTCAAATATCTGTTCCTGTCGTGGAGGCGAAGTTTGTGTGGGTATTTCGTTTTTGAATAGAAACCTCGTCTGTGTGCTGCTTTCACGCAAATTCTTATATTTCTGACTATCCATGCAGTCTTTCGATGAAAGATTTTGAATTTTCGTCTCCATAAAAGTAATTTTTCTTCGTCTTGGATTCAGAAATTGTACTAGCACATTCCGATACTGATACCATTTCGCTTCATCATTTTTGTGCTTGTTGTTCAGTATCTTATTCATGGTTTTTTCAAACAGAGTCTGTGTGCTAGCGCTCTCAACTGTCTCTTTTAAGCGTTGAAACACTTCCGGGGATAACAGAAGCATTTTATTAAGACTGTTATTTCTCTGCATATCTTTTAATCAAAGACCCTATCATACCTGAAAGAACACTTCCTAACAATACAGGTAAAGTCCTACTTGCTGTACTAACACTTTACCCTGTCGCGGAATAGATTATTTCACCCCTGAAAGCTTACGCAGGCTCTTTTTATATTTGCGCAGTTGTGTGACTACTTTTCTTGATGGTGTATGATTGTCCTTAAATGTATTGTGTATGATTTCGCATAGGGTTTTAATTGCTTCAGGATCGGCGGTTTTCGGTATAGCCTTTCTTAAACACGGACTAGCTTTTTTAAGAACATATAGCATGTGCTTGTTATCCTTCAATCGTTTCATTCGTGACATCATTACACTCCTTCAAACTTTGCGGCGAGCAATAACACGTTGAAATCTTTCTATTAAATATATCCGTGCGAAATGTTAATGCTTCATTTATATCTTGCGTCAGGTCAATTATAGCTGTGCGGCTGCCGCGTTATTGGCTTATATATTCTCATTAGCTTCAAGCTGTTTCCGGGGTACACATGTTTAGCCAGATGGTGAAATTGGCACTTGTCTCGGGGGTTCTTGAAACAAATCAAGTATTACAGTTGAGTGATATGTCACGATAAAATTTTCTAAAAACGCTAATGATGTTAGTTAGGCTATAGAATCTATTCTCAAACAACGGCGTATACCCAGGAATCTGCACATCGACGATGGAAAAGAATTTTTCAATAAAACATTTCATCGCTTAATGAAAAACTATGAAATCAACCATTATTCTACATTCAGCGCGTTGAAAGCTTCAATTGTCGAGATATTCAATAGAATTCCTAAGGGTATCATGTGCAAAAAAATCCAGTATGAATGGGAACTATAATTGGATTGATATATTACCAAAGATTATTAATAAGTTCAATATAACGAAGCATCGTACCATTAAAATGAGGCTTATATATGTTAATACATCTAACGAGGTTCATTGACTGGCTTCGTTCTATGGAAAAGTTAAGGTTGTTTCAAAGCCCAAATATAAAATCGGTAATCATAAGCAAGTCCAAGCATGTCTTTGAAAAAGGCTACACGCCGAATTGGCGAACAGCGATATTCAAGATAAAAAAAGTGAGAAAGACCCAACCGCGAATATATATCCTTGAACATTATCAAGGTAATACTATTCAAGGCGGGTTTTATGAGCCAGAATTAACAAAGGTCAAACACCCTGATGTTTATCTAGTTGAAAAAATCTTTAAAAGAAGGGGGAAACAGGCCTTTGTCAAGTGGCTTGCCTTTCCTACTATCCACAATTCATGGATCCTTATAAAAGATACTGTGTGAAGAGAACCGAATAGTAGTAGCAATGTTGACTTTAAGGCTCGAGTTTGATCGTATTAAAACCTTCACCAACCTAGCGGTCGACAAAAGAAAAGCGCTGAAGCTAGCACGAAGTGAGTTTTTGTACACCCCCGTAAAGGGTTACGTGAAATGTTACTTTTGCTCGTTGCTGATGGCTGCATTCACCTGCCCTTCTGATGTGGAGGCCGAACATTTGCGCAATTCACCAAACTGTTGCTACGCTATTGGAAAGGATATCTGTGGCATATACGAGAACCTCCCTGCAAAAAAAAACGTTAAAAAATCATCTGTGTTACGGCTAAGGTACTTTAATACTATCGGATTAGTTTTCATACAACTCATCATGTTGGGATTATGGGCACAATATTATGATCTTTGCTCCGACCACACCACAAATTGTACGCTCTAAAAATTACATTTCTGTGAAACAATTGTAACCGCATATTTTACAATAGTTAATGTCACCCCAAAGCTGTAAAACATGAACTTTTACAATAATAAAAATGTTATTACCACGATTGTCTGTCTTTTATTTCTAAATCATTCACATCACTTTCACTGAGTAAAGAAGAAAAATAATAAAAACTCAACATCCATAAGCTGGCGAAAACAAAATCATATGAAAAGCTGATGTGATAGCATAATTGACCAAACAAGCCTGAAGGCCGTTGTTTGCCGGCATCCACAATACCGGCACAATAACTATTTCCACGCAAAACAAATAAACAAACGCGTTCTCGAATGGAATGAAAAACGCAAAAAAAAATGAAAGGAAACATTGCATCTAGTAAATGCACCCGGCTGATTCTCAATTTGGGCAATTTACGTTCTCAAATAAAGCCGCCAAAATACACATGCTCGACGTAAACACGTGCATGATCTATACAGTCAACTCACCCGCACTCATCGCGACGGTGCCGACTTCAACAATGAGTGGTAACAGGCTCCGCCCAAAAATTTCGACGTTGGAGCAATTAGCGCTCACGAAATCTGACATCAAAGCAGGCCTTCTCGCTCGAAACATATAATCTGATCTCTTCCCACAGTGCCAAACCACTGTTTTCACGGCACCAGAAACCAGTTTTCCAGCCAAGCCGATGCTTTTTGACGACACCGGGAACCAATTTTCCATACAAAATAGCATCGGCATTTGACGGCACTAGAATATATCTGTTGTTTACTCGCGTAATGCTATTTTAACGGCAAGGTGCCTATTTTACTATTGACAATTCATACCAGGCTGTCCTTGGCCGCTTTGCTGAAACTACTACCTTTAACAGGATTGACCAATCTTGGTCTTTTGTTAACCTGCAATTAGGCACTCGGCTGATTTGGGGCCGCCTCATTAGATCTACATCATGAGCTGCCCCTTATTCAGGAATAGAGGCTTAATGAGCCTCTATTGTGGTCGTTTCCTCATTCAAGGGTGATTTTGTGCTTTGAGAACATCAGGGGTAAGTCCGACAGCCTTGAGGACTTTGAAGGTACATCTTCTGTCTCTGTAAGCTGCAATTGAGGGCTTTGCGGCTTCTTACTATATGAAGTGGAAGCGGTGTTGGATAGTGCATCAGCAACAGTGCGGGTCGGTTTTCCGCCATTGCCTTGGTGTTGCCATTCTTGCCAATTTGCTAACCTGAAGAGTAGCTTGCCATTGGCATAGCTGCGTTGGTGCGTACACCCCTTGAAGAACTAGAGGGTAGGCTGGTTGTCGTCTGATTGGTCGTTTTCCCACCAGACGAACGCCTCATCTTCTTCCGCTGGCCTTCTGGGCGGAGTGAATCATCCTTGCTTACATTTTCTGAGCTCATTTCAATTGGTTCGTCCTTCACAGCCGCTATCTATGCTCGTTGTGTAGTTCCCATAAAACCCCATGGTTGTCTATGCTAGAGCAGGGAGGCCATGCAAGGGTTGGTATTGTTCCATGAGGATTTGTGCTCAGAGCTGGGCTAGGGACTATTAAGGAGCCCATACTCAACTCAACCTACACGGTCAGTTTAATGGCGACGAGTTTTGATCGTACCGTGAAGCTTACCAGGATTTTACTGGGAATAAGGTAGCAGTGGCATGACTCTGAAAACTTTTTTTGCAAGATTTCATGCTTGCGCACTCAGGTGACGTAATACTACAGCTACCAACCTTAAGCATTAGATACAGTCGTTACAAAAATAGAGAGCTGTCCGAGAAAATTTGAAGTCGTTTCATGGTAGATCATTTAGCGTTATCCAAGATGCACAGCAAAGAGGCGATGTACCACATATTCTAATACTTTTATGATAGTTGATCTTAAAAGTGAATTTCATCAAATTCCACTTAGAACGCGATATACCAAACCCCACTTTTTCCATAAACAATGGCAAATTTGAACGTACTCGTCTTGCATTTGGGCTACAAAACGCCCATAAATCTTCGAAAGTACTTTGAATGATATACTTCGAAAGGACATAGGTAGTTTCTACTATGTGTACATTGATGACATTAATATCTTTGGAAGGGACGAACCAGAGCATTTTGGAAATCTCATCGGAATTCTAAGAAGATCACGGCAAGCGCAAACAACACCTAAAACGCTGATATATCGTAAAAAGTGCTTGGAAAAGTCTGGATATTATTGTCGTTTCATCAAAGACTATGCCATAATTCCGATATTCTTCTTCTTTTCTGAAAAGAAAAGGAGAACAAATGTCCAAAAAATAAGATTATCCACCTTGATGCTAAAACAATCAATGCGTTCAACATTTTTTGAAATTACTTAAGATTCAAGGAGGCAGTAATAGCTCACCCATGCTTCGATAAAGATTTACAACTAACAATAGATGCTTCGAATGTAAGGTAGATCGTCTCCTCATGGTGCATCCCAGATAAGGCTAAATGATCTACCACGGCACGACGTCGAATTTTATCGGACTACTTTTTTGCCAAAACGACTCTATCTGATGGTTTCGGCTGGTAGTGGTTGTATTCTGTCACCTGAGTATGTTACAGTAGCATCTTGCGGGAACGGGATTCAGGCGAATGCCACTGCTGTCCCCGTCCAGGTAAAACCCAGGCAGGCCTAGCGGTAAGTTCGAAACTTGTCACCACTAGCCTGGCCGTGTTGGTTCAGTTGAGTTCAGACTCCTGATTCGTTCCTGGCCCATCTGTGAGCATATATCCTCGAACGGGAACATGCATACCCTCGCAAGGCCTCCCTGCTTTGGCATACACAACCATGGGGTCCCAGGGAAACTGTAAAACACGTGGTGATAGCGGCTGCGAGGGGGGACCCAACTGCAATGAATTCAGAAAACGATAAAAAGGATGATCCACTCAGCCCGCAATGGAAGTGGATAAACGTGACGCGACTCTCTGGTGGGAAGAAGACCACGATGTTTAATCGGACAACAACCAGCCTACCCCCACTTTTTCGAGGTGTGCATGCACCAAGGCAGCTATACCAGGGACAAGCACCTCGTCAGTTAGGCCAATTGGCGGTAGCGGCAACACCAAGGCAACGGCAAATAAACCGGTCCGTACGGTTGCTGCTGCGCCTTCCAACACCGGCCCTTTTCAGGTGTCAAAAAGCAGCAAAAACTTTCTGATACGGCACGCAGGGACAGAAGATCAGCCTTCAAAGTTCTGGAAAGGCCGAAAGATTTACTCCTTGAATGGCTACTCACAAAAGAAGCAGGTCCAATGAGACAGCCCGGAATCAACTAAGTTTCCAATTCCAGGTCACCCAAAGATCAATATTGGTCGCGCCCAATTCTGTCAAGGGCAGCCTGGTATGGGCTGTTATCGACATGATGGGATGGGATAGAACTATCTCACCGTCAAACTGCAAAATAGTGGAAATTGTTCTCCTTCGGGTGTACAAACCCCTACTGGAGGAAAACCCAGGCCCTCCACCTAGTTACCGTGATGTCCTTATCTGACGAGGAGGCGGAAAAAAACATTGTCGTGATGCTCAGGTTTCTACAGTTTAACCTCCATCACTCTATGGCGGCATCCAATGCACTGCTGCTACACCTGGCCCAAAAAGGAGAGGAGTTAATACAGGTTCGGAAACTTTGTGTTGTAGGGAACCAGATTTGCGGGCTCAATATGAAGGGATACAAAACAGTACACATCAGGTAGACCAAGAGCTTCCATAGTAATAAAAGAAGGCTTAAAAGTTCTTACCTTGTTCAATTTCAGTGACCAGGACACCATTGTCATAGCATTAGAAAGGCAGTCCAAACCCTTTGGGATGTCTCCTGCTATATGGCCTACAATGTTCTGCCACCTACCATCAACCTGTAGCGGATCGTCACTGAAACCACTGCACGGGACCTCCGAATAGTCGCCGGGGCGTACGCCAATGCCCATCACGGCATTCCGGGAAGCACCGATACGAACAAAATGGGTAAGACACTCTTTGAATTTGTTTTAATGCATGACTTAGCCCTAGTAAACAAAGATGAGGATCCTTCTTACATTACGGTAAGCTGTAGGGAAGTTTTGGATATCACTCTAACGAACGAACACTTGCACCACGCTATCAAAGGATGGCATGTATCACAAAAGGGCTCGTTTTCTGAATATTTATATATAATGTTCGATGTGGCTTTGGCCCTCCCAAAAATCAAACCTTCATTGAAAAAGGAGGTTGGATTGGGTAAAGTACCAATAAGTATTCGATTCTGCACTAGAAGGTGGATCTTAGAATATTAAAGAAAAAGGCGGTATGGACATCTGCCTTCAATGAAGCAGCAAGGTCTGCATGCAGTTCAACAAAACCTAGGGGAAATATAAGCCCCCATGGTGAAATAGTGACATTGCGGAGCTGCGGAAGTAATGTACGAGGTCCTTCACCCGGGCTAAAGAATCCAATCACTGGTTTTTCTATAAACTCAAACTGAAGGAGTTTAAATGCTTCATCAGAAAAGCAAAACGCACCTCGTCGAGAAATTTCTGTGCTGAAATAGAACACTCCAAGAATGTCAGTTTTCCGCGAAAAGTTATGACGACCTCCTCCTTATTTTGTAGGTCCATTAAAGACGCAAATAGGACTTAGATCAAATACAGCTCCGAGAGGCTAACCATTTTCATTGACACGCACTTCCCGGGCAGTGAGGATGTGGCTGACAATGCTGATCAACATACGCCCCAAACTGCCCGTCAACCGCAGTGCCTGTAGACGACAGGTTCCTACGCTAGGCAATCAGCTCATGTCAACCCTTTAAATCCATTGGAATGGACAACATCTCACCTGTTGAGGTCCAGCAGGGAATGTAGCGCCACCATGGCTAAAAGCCATCTTGAAAGCATGTTCACAGATGGCTTTTGTTCCACAGCGGGGGCAAAAGCTACAATATTATACATACCCAAAGCGGTGTAGTGTATTCCTAGTTCCAAACCTGTAAATAGCCTATACACAACTAAGCTCCCCCAGAAGCTCCCAAAAATAATTTCCAACAGCAAATCCTCAAATTAATCCCTTAGCAAAGATCTCAACCTCCATACTACCTACATTGGTATGGTAGTCTAAAAATTCCCTTTTTCATAACCGTGTGAAACTCTAGAGGATCACTGAACCTAGAGTAAACAAAAATATAATTGGGGCAATGCAAAGTGCATTGGTGTAAGCAATATTGCAAGAAAACGAATTCCGTGAGAATTAATTTGAATCGCAATCGATTGGTTAGGGTAAATACATTTAAGACTAGAGTAGGGATTTTTATATGATAAGCAATTTTAAATGAACATAACAGTAAGCAAAATTTTAAAATAAAAGAACTGACTGAGCTGAGGCTCGGGACAATAGTGATCTCCTAATACAAAAAGTTAGTTGTCATTAATAAACGTTGCCTTCTATTCGGCAACTCGTCTGCTTTTACAATTTGGCAGACAGGAAATTGCCTCATACATTGGCAATTCATTTAGAAATATTGGCTGCCTGTCTACTCGGACTGCTTCAAATATGTGGCAACCCAAGAGATGCCTGCAGGTGATAACAAATCTTTTTAAACTTTTCTCTGTTGACAAGCTCATATCCTAGAAGATTGAAGACCATCACCTTAGAAGAGTACCAGCTTAGAAGACAACGCGTATCATTACATGGCGATCCTGCGACCCACGAAACTGCGACCCACGAACCTGCAACCCACGATCCTGCAGCCCACGTACTCGAACAACTGGCAGAGGATTTAGAAGAAGGCGAAATAATGAAATCCAGTCAGACGAAGAATTCCATAGGGTGTTTGAAAGATGTCTGATCCGCAACGCGAAATTTAGCAGGACAGAAGAACGACGTGAAGAATACGTGCCTATGCCGGTATCCCAGGCACCCAAAAACAATCCGACACCGCTACCCGGACCATGAATAAGACACATTGGAGAATTTCTAAAAAACAACCCGAAGATCTTCCAAAAATAGTCAAACTAAAGCGAAGGCGACGAGGAGGAAAAATCTTCAATCAACGACGCGAAAAAGCGATATTACATCGACTGATATCAATATCGGCAGGAGAAAATAAAATAAATTTCTCAAATAGGTTATATAGCCTTAAAAATAAATAACTTAAATATAAACTCTCCCGGGATACAATTTGAACACAAAATTATAGAAATACAAAAAAAAGTGGGATCATAAATAACAGAAATTAAATAAATAAATGTGAAATGGGCAATACTTGTAGAACTGATTCTAATATACTTATAGAATATAAACAAACCATAAGTACCACGGTCGTATTTTCGATAATCTTGATATTTTTATATCTATACAACAGCAAGCAAAAGAAATATGCTAGGAAAATCGTTGACAGAAACATTCTAGCGAACAGGGTCAATGTTTAATTTATCGAATATATTGACAGTTTACAGATGACTGCAAACAGAATAAAATTACTATTAACCGAATTACAGACTATTTCCTCAAATTTGAAAAAAACTAAGACCTACACGGTCAAAACGCTGAAAGAAAAATTAGAAGCAGTAATAAAAATTCAAAATGAATGTATTAATCTATTCAGCCAAATCAGAGAAGGCACAGAACTTGATCTCAAATTAACTATATCCAATGTTTGCAAGGCACTGATTTCAGGATTAACTAAACGATTAAACGCAGGATGCATCTCAGTAAAAATAGAAGACGAAATAACCTATACTGCAATGTCAAACTTTAACACTGAGATGGCCATCAAAACAATACCGAATTTCGATGGTAAATTTTCTGAGCTGGAGACTTTTCTAATAGTAGTGAAACTCATTGGTAAAAGACTTTCACCAGAAGGAAAAACAGAACTATTAAATTTTGTCTTACATGTGAAACTTAGCCCTAATGTTAGGACATCGTTGAACACCTCAGACATTTCAGACTTGGACAATTTTGAAACTGAACTAAGATTAAAATACAAAAACCCAGAAACTATTCCGCAAATACACACGCAGTTATCTACGGTAACACAAAAACGACTACCCATTTCTGTCTACAAAAACAAAATATGAACTTTAGTCAATGAACTAAATCAGCTTCAGATAAGTAAACTACATAGGTTCGAACCCAATCCAGGCTGCAAAACAAGCCAAACAAAGCGTAAACGACACATACGCATTAACAGTGTTCCAAAACGGTCTGAACGACCAGATATGGGAGACCATATTCGCTGCGAGACCTAAGAATCTAGGTGAAGAAATTTCTCTTGCGACAGAAGTTGAGGGTACCGAAACGCTGCAAACTAGTGTTTTACATATACACAGATTTAATAGGTATCCAAACAATAGAAATACAAACCATGTAAGCAGAAATGATTATAACCACCAAAATATCAGACATAGACCGCGTGATCACTTTCAAAATAATCAATATGTTGATAATCGAAATGTCGATAGTAAAAGACCCGCGAATAACCAAAATTTCAACAATAGAAATTTTACCCGCGCTAGAAATTTCCAAATGAATAGAAATTTTAACAACTCTAGAAATGGAAATAATCGCACTCATAGAAATTATTCAAACAATAATAACACTAGAAGAATTCTCGTAATATCGGACCAGGGAAACTCGACAGCTTCCCGAGAGGAATTAGGCAACCTCCCGGAAGAAAAAAGGTAAACAAAGCCAAGAATAATGTAAAAAAAAAAAATAACAAAATATATAGGATAACGGGTATCAGCATTAATTACGTAAACATTTACAATAATAATGAGAAAAGACACCTGAAGCTTCAAATAGATACAGACATATCTATATTAAAAAGTAATAGTTTAATTCGCAAAAATATCGATATTCAGCCTGAAAATAAATGTGAACTCACGGGCATAACAGAAGAGACCACAATGTCTCTGGGAACAACCCTACAACAATTCATCATCGAGAATGAGATGATAACAGATACTTTTCACATAGTAGATGAGGACTTTCCAATTGAAACTGATGGTATATTAGGAAGAGATATACTCAGTAAATATATGTGCAAAATAGATTTCGAGTCTTATACTATTACCTTTTGCATCCTTGACAAAGATGTTACAATACCGATGTACACAAGAAAAATCAATATGGCACATGTTGTCTTCCCGGATAGAACTGAAGCCATGATACCAATTGAAATCGATAGATCCGAAGACAGCATCATTCTTAACAATGAAATACAAAATGGAGTATTTTTAGGTAACGGCATAACACTAGCAAATTTCAATTTAGAAGTAGAACCTTTGAAAAATTACAACATTTTGAAAACAAAAGAAACTTTCGACAACAAGCGTTTAAACCGGTTGCTAGACGTCATAAGTACAAATAGCTTAGATGAACAAGCAAACACGAGCTTGCTAGATATTTTTAAACAATATCAAGATGTTTTTCACCTTCAAGGGGAACAACTAAGTAAGAATAACTTTTACAAGCAAAGGCTCAATACCACTGACGATACAGCGGTATACATAAAGAACAACCGATTACCACAAACGCAAAACGAGGAAATACAAAAACAAGTCCAAGAGTTGGAGGATAACGATATAGTAGAACCTTCTATAGGCCCATACAACTCACCACTGCTAGTCGTACCAAAGAATAGTTCTGACGGTACTAAGAAATGGTGACTTGTTGTTGACTTCACAAAGTTGAACGACAAGATAGTCAATGACAAATTCCCATTGACAAAGTTGGAAGATGTGCTCGACAAACTCGTTAGAGCCAAATACTTTTCCACCTTAGATATGACGAGTTCTTTCCACCAGATTGAACTGGAGGAAGACTCTCGACAATTGACAGCATTTTCCACAAGCAACGGACACTATCAGTTTAAAAGGCTTCCATTTGGACTTAAATGTTCCTCAAACAGTTTTCAAAGAATGCTTACCATTGCACTTACTGGTTTAAGTCATTCAGCTTTTCTTTATGTCGACGACATTATGGTCTTTGGCTGTAGAATCAAACACCATATTGAGAATCTATCAAAAATTCTACAAAAATTACGCAGATACAACCTCAAACTAAATACAAAAAAGTGCAAATTCCTAACATCAGAAGTTGTATAATTGAGACACTTGATTGCAGCAGACGGTGTACGAAATGACCCTGCTAAACACGAGGTGATAAAAAACTACCCAATCCCTAAAAATTCAGATGTCGTCAGGAGATTCGTAGCATTTTGCAACTATTACCGGCGTTTCATCCCAAATTTTGCAGGAACGGCAAAAAGCTTGAATTCTCTGTTGAAGAAAAAAGCACCGTTTATTTGGGAAGAAGAGCAGCAAAAAGCATACGATCTACTTAAACAAAAATTAATCTCACCACCGATACTCCAACACCCAGATTTCAAAAAACCTTTCATTTTGACTACTGATGCATCAAATTTTGCACTAGGTGCGATTCTGTCACAAGGAAAGATTGGTTTTGATTTACCAATCTCATACGCGAGTAAATCATTGAACAAAACACGCACAAAAACCCATCCTCCAAGTTGACGAGAATCAGATTAGACTTATCGGATTATGATTTTGAAATTGTGTATAAAAAGGGTAATATCAACACAAATGCCGATGCATTATAAAGAATACAAATAGACTCAGAAATCTTAAAATCTATGATACCCAAAAAACTCATGACGATAACAAGAAAGCGATAAAACAGCAAAATAATAAAAGTACAAAAATCGATAGCGACAGCGACAACCAAAAACAAGAGACTGATCACCTCTATGCATTCGATTGTACATCTATATCCGATATAACAGGGGTATTAAAACTAAAATTTAATATGTGGCGCAACAAAAATGAACAAGATATAATAATCTCAAAAGAAAGAGATAATTTAATGGTCCACTTTAGTGATAAAGCTCGCGAGAAATACGTTTCCGCCAGCGATAAGCAAAGTGTGAAAATTCGCGAAAACCTTAACGATAAATCAAACACGAAACTAGTTTCGGTATTGAGGAAATTAATGAATTATTCGCAGAATAACAATATGAATGAGCAAGCTCTATCCAACGACGATATGATATTTAGGTAGGAAGAATTTAAAAATTTATACAATATGTTGCAACGAAAAATGGATATCCAATTGAAAATAATGATATATAAACCCCCTAAAAGAATTAGTAACATCACTGAACAGAATTATCATATTAAATAATTCCATGAATCACCACGTGGTGGACATACAGGAATACGCAGAACGCTTCCTAAATTAAAACAAAGATACTCTTGAAAGGACATGAGTAGGATGATAAAGCATTACATCAACAATTGCGATAAATGCAAATTCAATAAAATAACTAAGCACACAAAGGAACGAATGATTAAAACCGATACACCCTCTACTAGTTTTCAAATAGTGAGTACGGACATCATTGGTCCCTTAAGACTCGCAAATAACTATCGATACATACTAACCATACAATGCGAATTAACTAAATATATCACAGCTATACCCATAGAAAATAAGGAAGTTAAGACAGTAGCAAAGGCCTTAGTTAACAATTTTATATTACAATACGGTCATTCCAAAATTTTAAAAACTGATTTAAGGACAGAATTTACCAATAATCTCCTAAAAAACATTTGCGATTTATTACAAATTAAACAAATTTTTTCAACTCCGTACCACCACGAGACGTTAGGTGTAGTAGAAAGAAACCACCGTGTCCTCAATGAATACCTGTTAGCATTCGTTGATGACAATAACTGGGACGAATGGATACCATATTATACATTCTCGTATAATACAACCCCACACGTGGACACTAAGTACACACCATACGAACTTGTTTTCGGAAAACTCTCACACTTACCGACCGACACTTTCGAAAACACAAACAAAATTTACGACATAGAAAACTATGCGAATGAGTTGAAACTATGATTAGAAATTTCTTCAGCAAAAGCAAAAAGCATTAAAAAAATTAAATTAGCTAGAAGCAATAAATATATACGAAACCTATTAAGCTAGATATTGGTGATCTGGTACTAATAACAGCTGAAAACCGTAAAAAACACCAAAAACCATACAAAGGCCCATATATAGTAAAAGATATAAATAATGTCAATACACTAGTAGAAATAGAAAATAAAGAGAAATGGATACATAATAATAGACTTAAATTACACAAAAAACTTGTACAAACAAAATAAATACATTTTTATATACCATTACAATGTAAAAACTATTATAATTACACAGCATATAAGAAATAATATAATATTGTAACATAAATAAGCATAGTTGTAAACTAATACACCACAACCAATCAGTCGTATTTGCAAACAAATACTCTTCTTAAAGGAATGGGGTGTTGTGCATTCCTAGTTCCAAACCTGGAACTAGCCTATACACAACTATGCTTCCCCAGAAGCTCCCAAAAATAATTTCCCACAGCACATCCTCAAATTAATCCCTTAGCAAAGATCTCAACCTCAAATTTATCCCTTAGCAAAGATCTCAACCACCATACTACCTACATTGGTATGGTAGTCTAAAAATTCCCTTTTTTACAACCGTGTTAAAGTCTAGAGGATCAATGAACCTAGAGTAAACAAAAATATAATTGGGGCAATGCAGAGTGCATTGGTGTAAGCAATATTGCAAGTAAACGAATTCCGTGAGAATTAATTTGAATCGCAATCGATTGGTTAGGGTAAATACATTTAAGACTAGAGTAGGGATTTTTATATGATAAGCAATTTTAAATGTACAACTGACTGAGCTGAGGCTCGGGACAATAGTGATCTCCTAATACAAAAAGTTAGTTGTCATTCATAAACGTTGCCTTCTATTCGGCAACTCGTCTGCTTTTACAATTTGGCAGACAGCAAATTGCCTCATACATTGGCAATTCATTTAGAAATATTGGCTGCCTGTCTACTCGGACTGCGCCAAATATGTGGCAACCCAAGAGATGCCTGTAGGTGATAACAAATCTTTTTAAACTTTTCTCTGTTGCAAAGCTCATATCCTAGAAGATTGAAGACCATCACGTTAGAAGAGTACCAGCTTAGAAGACAACGCGTATCATTACAGCGGGCAAGACATCTTACTCCTCACCTTAGGCTTAGAGATCTATCAGTCTCAACTCTTCTCTGCTGAAAACTCTGGAACGGCTGATAGAGATTCAATTTGAGAGCTACTTGCAACCACTCTCCAATGCAGAGCACGCATACACAAAAGGGAGATCGGTTGAAACCACTCTTCACTCGCTCACCAGCTACATCAAAAAATCGCTAACCGTCAAAGAATATACGCATTTGGTTTTTTCTAGGCATCTAAGGTACCTTCAAAAATGTCAGCCACAAGGCTATTAAGGAGGCACTCGAGGAAAACAATGTGGATGATAACCTGATAAGGTTGATCGTACAACTGCTAAGCAGCAGGAGCATCAACAATCAGACAGCATCCTAAGAAGGCGGACATGCAGAGGCACCCCGCAAGGTGGGGTGCTATCACCCTTTCTGTGTAACTTATTGGTTGACAAACTCCTGTCAACAATACAAGCGACTGTCTGCGAAGTCGTAGTCTATGACGACGATGTAGCAATAGCAATATCGGGCAAATTTGTTAACACCCTATCTGAAAGAATAAACTTTGCACTAGGTATTCTTACCAAGTGAAGCAAAGAGTGTGGTCTAAAGATAGATCCGCAGAAAATGAAATTTGTGCTCTTCACGAGAAGATACAAAATTCCACTATTTGTCCTTCCTGAACTTGATGAGACAAGTCTCAATCCATTTCATCAGGTCAAATATTTAGGTCTGATTCTGGAGACCAAACTCACGTGGAAAGCGAACATAGCTGAAAGAGCGCTTAAAGCGGCATGCGCAATTTACTGCTGCAAAAGAGCTATTGGGAAAAGGTGGGGATGAAACCCAAAAAAAGTATCATGGCTCAATACAGCGACAGTGAAACCCATCCTTCTGTATGACGCGGTTATTTCGTGGCCAGCGATTGCAAAAACATCACGTTTGACCTGGCTTACAGGAGGACTTCAGCTATTGCAATATCGCGCGGACGCACGCACGCACTACTACGATAAAGGTATTGTGTTACGGTCGCATTTCGCTGTGACCGAATAGTATATATATTTAAAAAAAAGGAGTCCTGATTGACTTTGACTTGAGTCAAAAGCCAATCAGGACTCTGGTCAAAAAGCCTGCAGGTCTAACCCAAGCCACCCGCCAATCGTAAATAGCGCAAACACCACTCCACTGAGGCTCGTAGAGTAGTTTAAGAAATTGAAGCGAATAGAAATTTTAATTTAAGAATTGGATTATATAAACTCATCATTGAATACAAGAATGGCAGAATTAAGTAGAGAATAGGAATTAGTTCAATAGTGGTAAGTAAAAGATAAATGGTCATTAGGTTAAGGAGAACATCACCGAGCCCTCCCTGAGGAAATCATTGACTTCAAGCATCGCAAGAAGTCTTAACTGGCACATCAATGCGCATCTCAATCCACCAAAGCCAGTCGATAAATCCGATCGGCCGGTTTTCATTTGTGAATTATGTGGCAAAGCACTTTCATCTAGAGGAGTATTAAGGGAACACGAAATGATACACCGGGGCGAATTTCCATTTGTTGTGATAAATGTCCAAAACGTTTTCGAGTTGCGAATAAATTACTCCAACCAAGAGTCGTCATTCAAATGAATTGCAAACTGATGGTAGCACCGTGGAATATCGAGTTGCCAGTTAGCGGCCTAATGACCATTGGATTTGATGTGTGCCACAGTGCACGCGATCGTAACAAGTCATAGGGCGCCTTGGTAGCTACCATGGACTTGAAAACGTCTGCTCGATTCTTTAGTGCAGTCTCGCAACACATAAAGGGCAGCGAACTGTCCAACGAAATCTCATTGAACGTGTCGAAGGCTCTCAAGGAATATCGCGATTTGCACGACTCGCTTCCCTCGCGTATCCTGCTTTATCGCGATGGTGTCGGCGAAGGACAGTTTCATCAAGTCGCTAAAATCGAAAGTGAAATGACTCGAAAGCATCTGACCGAGATCTATGTGAACGCAGGCATACCAGAAGGTCCTAAATTTGCTTTTGTTATCGTTTCGAAGCGTATCAACACGCGTTATTTTATCAATCAAAACAACCCTCCGCCCGGAACAATTGTCGACGATGTCATCACTCTGCCGGAGCGTTACGATTTCTTCTTGGTGTCACAGTCAGTTCGACAAGGAACCGTCACGCCCACTCATTACAGCGTTGTCGACGACAATATCGGCCTAGATCTCAACAAGATGCAAATCCTATTTACAGCAAGAGTTGTTCACAATGTATAAAATACAAAAGTCTTACCGACAGTCCAGCAGCAGCTGAAGACACAGCTAACAGCGCCTGGGGACACAAACACTCGCGACAGAACCAATGTTAAACAATAACAACATACGCGAGCTGTCACTGGGAAATGTCGTAGTGACATCATTGGTGGCGAAAAAGCCAAGATGGCCGTGTGCAGACAGCTGATTCGACCAAATCCAGTGAGTCCCACACCAGTAGTTCTAAAACCAGAATTGGGATGGGAATTGTTCCGCAAACCAGCAGATCCGTTAGCCCGAACGGATCTAGAGAGCTGGGAACAAAGAAAAGGGGTCTGTCGGTTTTTGTATTGGACTGGAGACGGGTCTTTTTGCATTTTTGGATTGTAGTCGAGACGGAGCGAGAAGCGAAGAAAAAGGAGTTCTTGGCGACGGTCACATGTTTGGCGCAGTCCAAAAGAACAGGCAGCCAATATTACTAAATATTCAAATTGGCGAATTAAAAGGCAACTTGTAGTCTACCGAATAAGGCAGACTTCACTCAAGTATTCCTGTTAAAAGTTTTGGCGATGTGAAGGCAAAAGCTGCAGTGTAAAAACAAACAACTTCGTTCAACTAAGGAATAATTATGAGCCCAGTGCCAGCCTCGTTCCTTCTTTTTATTTACAATTTTCTTACTTAATTTCTATGTACACTAAATTTGCTTATTCTATAAAAATTCTTACTCTAGTCTTAAATCTACTTACCATAACCAATCGAACGCCGTTCAAATAAGTTCCCACGGAGTTCGTTGCGTCCAATATAGCTTAATTTGCGTTGACCCAATTAAGTAAGTTATATTTATGTTTACTCTAGGTTCAATGTTCTACTAAGAGTTATCATGTCAATGTAGGTTCGAGGTTGTGCTTTGGTGTCATAGAGAGCTTACCGAAGCTTGTGTGAGAAATTACTTAGAGAAGATTGTGTGGGAAATAGGTTTTGTATTGGCTAGTTCCAGGTTTGGAACTAGGAATACACTACACCCCTTTCCTTTAGAAAAGTATTTGTTAGCAAATACGACTGATTACGTACGTTGGTTGGTTTTCAACTATGCTTATTCTTGTTGCCATATTTTGTCAAAAGCTTATTTCTATATATGCTATATAATAGTTTTTACATTAAAGCTCAAGTGAGTGATGTATAATAACTTAAATTTTATATGGTATAAAAAATGTATTTACTTTGTTTGTACAAGTTTTTTGTAAATTTAAGTCTATTATTATGAATGTATCCATTTATCTTTATTTTCTATTTATACTAGTGTATTTACATTGTTTATATCTTTTACTTTATATGGACCTTTGTATGGTTTTTGCTTTTTTTACGGTTTTCAGCTGCTATCAGTACCAGATCACCAATATCTAGCTTGATAGGTTTTGTATATGCGTTTATATCGTTTCTAGCTAATTTTGTTTTTTCTATTATTTGTTTTGAGATGCCGCGAATGATGGGACCGTGGACGCGCCCAGGCACAATTGGTTGTCGGCGACAATGCTGTTGCCGCCGCCATGAACTGCTGCTGACGGCTGATCGAAGCGTCGGCGATGGATCGTTCTGTTTGTGGCGGATCAATATGTTGGTGTCGGGTCGATCTGCAGATGGTGGCGGATAGGTACACCACAAATTTGTAAGAAATCGCAAATGTTCTTTAATAGATTATTAGTAAATTATGTTCCAAAATCGGTTTTTTAAGGTTTGAAGTGACCGTATTGCAGTATGAAATCATTTACCAAGACCTTTGCTACAGTTCTAGCTCCCTTATTTTCTATGGGTATACGAGGGTGGGGTGAAAAGTTTCTGGCCTGACCAAGAAAAACGATGTTTTTAAATATTTTTTTTTGCTTTATTTTTCAACATAATCTCCATCAACACAGATACATTTCTCATAACGGTGTTCTAATTTAGTTATACCAGTTTTAAACGTAGATACGTCAAGCTCCTCAAAATACTGATTTACAGCTTCGATAACTTCTTGGTTGCTCTTAAATCTTTTACCACCAAGCAATTTTTTAGGTTAGGAAACAGGTAATAGTCGCTGGGGGCCTAGTCTGAAGATAAGGGAGAATGCGGCATCAATTCGTAGATTTTGGACATGGCAACAATCACGAATGCGCTGGTGCGATATCGTGATGAAGCAAAAAAAAATTCTTCACCAAATGAGGTCGTTTAACTTGCACCTCGGGCTTCAAACGTTGCAATAACTCTATGTAGTATTGACCAGTGATAGTCTTCAAGGTAATCAATGTATATAAATCCTGTTGCATCCAAAAACAGTAGCGATAACCTTGTTTGCCGATAAAATTGTTTTCCTTTCTTTGGAGTTGGTTCCCCTTTTGCAACCCACTGTTTTGACTGTTCTTTATTTTTAGGAGTGTAGTGATGGACCCAAGTCTCATCAACAGTTATGAATCGACGCAAAAATTTGTTTGGATTACGCCTATACAGGGCCAAATTGTCGGTAGAAATGTTTTTCGAATCAGTTTTTGGTCGAGCGTTAGCAAACGCGGCACCCACCTTGCACACAGCTTTTCCATAGTCAAATGGTTGTGCAAAATATTCTGCTCACATTCAGCTGACATTCTACAGGTTTCAGCTTTCTCATGTTCTTTCAACCTGCGGTCTTCCAACACTATTTAATAGATTTTCTCAATCATTTCTGAAGATGCGACCTCAACGGGTCGTCCTGAGCGAGGCTCGTCAGAAATGCTCACACGACCCATTTTCAATTCAGAAACCCACAGCTTAATAGTTGAATATGATGGTGAGGAGTCTTTTAGTGTTGAATCCATCTCTTTTTTATTTGTTTTGGTGTAAAACCTTTCAAATAGAAGTATTTGATGACACCACGTTTTTCCACTTTTTCCATTTTCACGAAAACAACGGAAGCGTCTCGCGCAATGTGCTCTCAAACGCAAACTAACGTAGCGATTGGGCTTTAACTGTACATACAAGTTTGGTATGAATGGTACTGTAGGACGCTGCTTCAAAAGTAGACCTAGAGGCGCCATCTCTTGGTCAGGCCGGAAACTTTTCACCCCAACATTGTAGCTGTGACATATTTAGTTGATTCGCATTGTATGATTAGTATGTATCGATAGTTATTTGCGAGTCTTAAGGGACCAATGATGTCCGCACTCACTATTTCAAAACTAGTAGTGGGTGTATCTATTTTAATCATTCCTTTCTTTGTGTGCTTAGTTATTTTATTGAATTTGCATTTATCGCAATTGTTGATGTAATGCTTTATCATACTACTCATGTCCTTCCAAGAGTATCTTTGTTTTAATTTAGGAAGCGTTCTGCGTATTCCTGTATGTCCACCACGTGGTGATTCATGGAATTATTTAATATGATAATTCTGTTCAGTGATGTTATTAATTCTTTTAGGGGGTTTATATATCATTATTTTCAATTGGATATCCATTTTTCGTTGCAACATATTGTATAAATTTTTAAATTCTTCCTACCTAAATATCATATCGTCGTTGGATAGAGCTTGCTCATTCATATTGTTATTCTGCGAATAATTCATTAATTTCCTCAATACGGAAACTAGTTTCGTGTTTGATTTATCGTTAGGGTTTTCGCGAATTTTCACACTTTGCTTATCGCTGGCGGAAACGTATTTCTCGCGAGCTTTATCACTAAAGTGGACGGTTAAATAATCTTTCTCTTTTGAGATTATTATATTTTGTTCATTGTTGCGCAACATATTAAATTTTACTTTTAATATCCCTGTTATATCGATTTTAGTACTTGTTATCGATTTTAGTACTTGTTTTTTTTTTGTTGTTTTATCGCTTTGCTTTTTGTTATTACCATAAGTTTTTTACTGATACTTTCATCGTTGGTTGAAGGTATCATAGATTTTAAGATTTCTGAGTCAATTTGTATTCTTGACAATGCATCTGCTTTTTTATACACTATTTCAAAATCATAATCCGATAAGTCTAATCTTATTCTCGTCAACTTGGACGATGGGTTTTTGTGCGTGAACAACGATACTAAAGGCCTATGGTCTGATACTAGCATAAACTTTCGTCCATACAAATATGGCCTGAAGAAGTTTATTCCCCAGTGTATCGCCAAAAGTTCCTTTTCAATGATTGGCTTGTTCAGTTCATGTTTGTTCCATGATTTACTCGCGTATGAGATTGGTAAATCAGAACCGATCTCTCCTTGTGACAGAATTGCGCCTAGTGCAAAATTCGATGCATCAGCAGTCAAAATGAAAGGTTTCTCGAAATCTGGGTATTGGAGTATTGGTGGTGAGATTAATTTTTGTTTAAGTAGATCGTATGCTTTTTGCTGCTCTTCTTCCCAAATAAACGGTGCTTTTTTCTTCAACAGAGAACTCAAGCTTTTTGCCGTTCCTGCAAAATTTGGGATGAAACGCCGGTAATAGTTGCAAAATGCTACGAATCTCCTGACGACATCAGAATTTTTAGGGATTGGATAATTTTTTATCACTTCGTGTTTAGCAGGGTCAGTTCGTATACCGTCTGCTGTAATCAAGTGTCCTAAATATACGACTTCTGATGTTAGGAATTTGCCTTTTTTTTGCATTCAGTTTGAGGTTGTATCTGCGTTTTTTTGTAGAACTTTCGAAAGATTTTCATTATGGTGTTTGATGCTACAGCCAAATACCATAATGTTGTCGACATAAAGAAAAGTTGAAAGACTTTAACCAGTAAGTGCAATGGTAAGCATTCTTTGAAAACTGTTTGAAGAACATTTAAGTCCAAATGGAAGCCTTTTAAACTGATAGTGTCCGTTGCTTGTGGAAAATGCTGTCAATTGTCGAGAGTCTTCCTCCAGTTCAATCTGGTGGAAAGAACTCGTCATATCTAAGGTGGAAAAGTATTTGGCTCTAACGAGTTTGTCGAGCACATCTTCCAACCTTGTCAATGGGAATTTGTTAGTGACTATATTGTCGTTCAACTTTCTGAAGTCAACAACAAGTCTCCTTGTTTCAATTTCCTTGTACTGTCAGAGCTTTTCTTTGGTACGACTAGCAATGGTGAGTTGTATGGGCTTTTAGAAGGTTCTACAATGTCGTAATCCTCCAACTCTTGGACTTGTTTTTGTATTTCCTCGTTTTGCGTTTGTGGTAATCGGTTGTTCTTTATGTATACCGCTGTATCGTCAGTGGTATTGAGCCTTTGCTTGTAAAAGTTATTCTTACTTAGTAGTTCCCCTTCAAGGTGAAAAACATCTTGAGATTGTTTAATAATATCTAGCAAGCTCGTGTTTGCTTGTTCATCCAAGCTATTCGTGTTTATGACGTCTAGCAACCGGTTTAAACGCTTGTTGTCGAAAGTTTCTTTTGTTTTCAAAATGTTGTAATTTTTCAAAGGTTCTACTTCTAAATTAAAATTTGTTAGTGTTATGCCGTGGTCGTTAGTGTTGAGCACTTTAATGTGGCATACACCTTTTGATGGGATAATGCAGTTACCTAAAAATACTCCATTTTGTATTTCATTGTTAAGAATGATGCTGTCTTCGGATCTATCGATTTCAATTGGTATCATGGCTTCAGTTCTAGCCGGGATGACAACATGTGCCATATTGATTTTTCTTGTGTACATCAGTATTGTAACATCTTTGTCAAGGATGCAAAAGGTAATAGTATAAGACTCGAAATCTATTTTGCACATATATTTACTGAGAATATCTCTTCCTAATATACCATCAGTTTCAATTGGAAAGTCCTCATCTACTATGTGAAAAGTATTTGTTATCATCTTATTCTCGATGATAAATTGTTGTTGGGTTGTTCCCAGAGACATTGTAGTCTCCTCTGTTAAGCCCGTGAAGTTACATTTATTTTCGGGCTGAATATCGATATTTTTGCGAATTAAACTAATGCTTTTTATTATTGATATGTCTGCACCTGTATCTGTTAGTAGCTACAGGTGTCTATTCTCATTATTATTGTAAATGTTTATACAATTAGTGTTAATACCCGTTATTCTATATATTCTGTTAGTTTTATTTTCTACATTATTTTTGGCTTTATTCACCTTTATTCTTCCGTGAGGTTGCCTGATTCCTCTCTGTCGAGTTTCCCTGGTCTGCTATTACGCGGATTCTCCTAGTGTTATTATTGTTATTTGAGTTATTTGTATTATTGCGGTTATTTCTATTTCTATAGTTGTTAGCATTTCTATTTGTTTGTAAATTTCTAGTGTGGGTACAATTTCTATTTTTGAAATTTTGGTTATTAGAGTCTACTGAAATTTTGATTGTTCATATATTGATTGTTTTGAAAGTAATCATGTGGTCTACGTCTGAAATTTTGGGTGTTATAACCACTTTTGCTAATGTTGTTCATATTTCTATTATCCCAATACCTACTGTATCTGTTTATATGTAAAACATTATTTTACTGCGTTTCAGTATTCTCAGTTTCTGTTTCAAGAGAAATTGCTTCACTTAAATTCTAAGGCCTTGCAGCGAATATAGTCTCCCTTATTTCGTCGTTCAGACCGTTTTTGAACACTGTTAATGCGTATGTATCATTCACGCTTTGTATGGCTTGTTTTGCAGCCTGGATTGGGTTCGGACCTAGTTCATTTATGCTGATTTAGCTCATTGACTAAATTCAATATTTTGTCCTTGTATAGAGAAATAAGTAGTTGCTTTTGTGTGACTGTGGATAATTGTGTGTGGATTTGCGGAATAGTTTTCGGGTTTTTGTATTTTAATCTTAACTCAGTTTCAAAATTGTCCAAGTGTGTAATGTCTGAGGTGTTTAATGATGTCATAACATAAGGGCTAAGTTTCACATGTAACACAAAGTTTAATAGTTCTGTTTTCCCTTTTGGTGAAAGTTTTTTGCCAATCAGTTTCACTACGATTAGAAAAGTCTCCAGCTCAGAAAATTTACCGGTTAAGTTCGGTATTGTTTTGATGGCTGTCTAAATATTAATTTCTGCCATTGCAATATAAGATATTTTCTCCTTTGTTTTAGCTTTAATGTTTTCTGTGTTCAACCGTTCAATCAATGTTGAAATCAGTGCCTTGCAAACCTTGGATATTGATGACTTGAGATCAAGTTTTGTGCCTTCTCTTATTTGGCTGAATAGATCAATACATTCATTCTCAATTTTTATTACAGATTCTAATTTTTCTTTCAAAGTTCTAACCGTGTAGGTCTTAGATTTTTTTTTATTTGATAAAGTGGTGTGTATTTGGTTAATAGTGTTTTAAATTTGTTTTCAGGCATCTGTGAACTGATTATGTATTTGATGAATTAAACATTAATCCTGTTTGCTAGAATGTTTCTGTCAACGATCTTCCTAGCATATTTCTTTTGTTTGCTATTATATATGTATAGGAACACCAAGACTATTGAAAAGATTATCGTTTCTGTGTGAATGCCCAACACTATCTAGGAAACTCATGCAAACTTTAGGCTCACCTTTTCTGGACAGCCTCACGGAAAAAGCCAGTTCAAACATAAGCTTCATACGAGAACCAAAATGGCTACAGTCACCCCACAGGTTTTAGTGCCACTCTCTATCTCAATGTGGTATCACAAAAGGCCTATCTAGGCCTAAGTGAGCCACCTTTTGACAAAGGGTGCTGCCACTGCAACCAACCAACCACCAACAACAGATGCTTCTGCGTCGTCAAATTGGTGTAGTTCTTTCACAAAATGATGAACTGATCGATCTCAAGAACGTTATCCAAAATTGAGGAAACTACGCCACAAATGAAAATGAAATGCTCGCCACTATATAAACTCACTGCAAAGCTCCCTCCATGGTTCCCGTAAGGTCAAAATCTAACCTGATCACCATCCTCTCACCTGCGCTTTTAGCAACAAAAACACCAATAACAAAATGAAGAGATGGGAGTCCATCTTGGAAGAATACAATCATGATATACAAGTCAGGTAAAGCTAACGTTTTTGCAGACTTACTTTCACGACCTGCAACAGCAACCCTAAGTATTTCGCTAACACGAACAGAATACAGTGATGACATCCCATGGCATCACCTCATTCCAACCATAGAATCACCTGTCATGGCATTTCGAAATCAAATAATCCTGAAAACTGGTGACAAAGATATATATTAGCTACTAAATCCTTTTCTAAACTATTCAAGACATATATCTATCAAACCTAAACATCTAACAGTGATATATGGAATATTTTCAAGAGATATTTTAATCTAAAAACCTAAAACGGACTCTTTACATCCGAAGAAATTATGGGCCGCATTAAAGAAGTTTATCCCGCGCATTTCAGCAGCTATCGAATACGATTTACTAAAGAATTTGTCAAAAACATCCCCAGCGAAGCGGAGCAAGAAGAAAAAAAATCTGCAAACACAAACAAGAACGCACCGCAACGCGAAAGAAAACCGTCCACAACTCCTTAAAAAAAATTAACTTCAAGAAAATGTCCGCAAAAATTAAGAACTTAGTTGAAAAGCGTTTTATTTCTAAAGACAATAAATATGATCGACACCCTAATAAACCCGTGTTGAATTCTTCGCCGATTCTAAGCTATGATGATCATTTAATTCATATCGATCTCTTTAGTACTGAAAAGCACAGAGCTCGGACCGCTGCTGACAAGTTTTCTAAATTTGGTTGAATCTAAATGCGTCGAAGACATTGAACCAGTGGCGTACCCAAGGGGGGTGTTTACGGGTTCAAACCCCCCCCTGGGTAAACAAGTTTAGCCACGTAAATGAAACCAGACATGCAATCGGGCCAAAGTCTGCCAGAATTATTTTTGGAGGACTCCAACTTTGACCGGTGAAAAAGTATGATTTAGTATGATTACATAATTATATCTTCATATCTACACCGGAACACTAGGAAACGTACCTAGTCAAGACTTCAAAAATTCGAACCCCCCCCCCTTATCAAAATCCTGCATACGCTACTGCATTGAACAACCACTTCCCGAACTTTTTTCTATTTCTGTGTCCCGTAAATTGTCGTCATCGATAATAAAAACTCCTTGAGACCAGCCTTAATAACATCTCTGATGAAAGACGACGCAAAAATCAATGTTTATAACATCCATCCGTGCAATAATTAAGTCAACGGACAGGTCAAAAGTTGGCACAGTACTTTCATTGAGATAATGAGATGCCTGAAGGAAGATGGACCACCCAGATCTTTCAAGAATCTTATTCAACCTGCCGTTCACGAACAAAACTGTACCATTAGCTCGACTACAATGAAAAAGACTACAACATTTTCGTCAATCTCCAAAGATAGACCCAGAGGAATTAAAAAAAATTGCTTATAAAATATGGCAAAGCTGTAACAAAAACCACAGATAGATATGAGAAACCCAAATAAAACAAGGCTAGTAACCACATAATATGAACTTGGCTAAAAAATCTTCGTGAAACAAAATAAAAGAATAGGATCTAAATTGCCATCAAGATACAGGCAAGAGATAATTAGATAGAAAATAATAATTCAACAACTTTCACTGAATTTGGGATAATAATTACAGTAAGACATCAATCCCTTCCATCTCATTTATTATACGAGCTTCAGCAATTCCAAGATCTTGTACGAAATCTAAAACCGCGAAAAATTTAGAGATCATTTGATTTTATCGGTACTGCTTGGTTATGGATGGCAGGTAATCCAGAGCATGAAGATTTTCTCACTATCAAAGCCAAGATTAATAATAAGTTTGAAAATAAGGAGACAAGTTGTAATATATAGAATTCATAATGATAGAATTAATAACATTACGACGATAGCGAATGATATAAATAATTTTTTAAAGAAATCGGACAAATAAATTACAATTTTATACTGGACATGCAATTAAGATTATTTTTGATACAAGAAGTACTTAAAAATATAATCCTTACCATTCATTGGTCAAAATTAGGAATAAGAAAAAAAATTTTTAGTGACAAAAGTTGAGTACTTGGGACACATAATTGGCAATGGCACAATGATCCGTCAAACAAGGACCTCATGCGTCCTTTCGGCATCCATTGTGACACAAGTTAACATCTCATTGACGCGCTGATCATCATGCCGAAGATCGAAAATGGAGATGAAGTGCCTGTCGCATACATTTAACAAAGGCTCAGTACTTCCCTGAGGAACTACACCGTCACTAAGCAGAAATACCTCGCTGTTGTTCTCATCCTCATTGCTTTCGCTGTATCCAAAAATATGAGGCAGCACAGTGCTTTGACTTGCACTCTGACCATTCGCAAGTTATATTGACTATTTCCAAACCTCATGCCATCCAAGAGCACTGTAAACTCACAACGAAACAAACCACTGGCTTAAGTACCGGAAATATATAAGCTCGCACCTACCACCGCACAAACGTCTGAAATATCATTCTGATATTAACAAGACTGTTCGTTACTTCTCCGAGATCGTGTCCGCAGCAGCTATACAAGCCACTCCTGAGCCCACCTGCTCTACCTCGTTTGCATACAAGTCGTTCAAAAATTTCAACTAGCTTATCAGTCTCAAGCGGAAATTAAGACGTGAATGGCAAACAACATAGGTCTCCACACCTTAAAAAAGAGCTATCGGCAGCTGGGAAAAAGCTTCATGCAGTCCTGAAATACGAACGAGCAAAAAACATAGTACACTTATTTGAAAGCCTTTAACCAGCTCAAGGGTCGAACTCTTCGTTGTGGAAAGCTGCTAAACAGTTAGACAGACCATTCAAACGGGAGTCACCAATCAGGCTAACAAATGGGACCTGTGCCCACACTGATGCTAAAGAAGGCTCCACCTTTGCCCGCTACCCCGAGGAAGTTTTTAAACCAAATCCTAAACAAGCAGATGTTCGCCTCTCTTCATATCTCATGCAAGCCTCCGCTGTACCAATCCGATTCAAGATCGCTTAGGTGATCCGTTCCAAATGCAATCATATCGACCCAAAGAAGGCCCCCGGTCACGACCGCATTACTGGGAAACTGATAAAGGAACTGCCTAGAGCTGCGATTATACTCCAAACGCACATTTTCAACAGCCTCCTGCGTCTTGGATACTTTTCCACAGCATGGAAGCTATCTCAAATTCTGATGATCCCGAAGGATGGGAAAGACCCAACACTCGCCACGGCATACAGACCTAAAAGCCTACTACCCTTGTTATCAAAACTACTCGAAAAAATATTACTCTCCAAGCTGTCTCTCCACATAAATTACTCAGATGCAATATCTTCGTACCAATTTGGATTTAGGGAACAGCATAGATATATCGAGCAAGTTCATCGTTTAGTTTCTGTATTCAACAACGTTTTCGGAAGGAGACGATATTGCGCAGCCGTGCTCTTGTATGCTGCGCAAGCGTCCGACAAGGTGTGGCATGAATGGATTATTCATAAAATCAAGTGCAAACTTCCAGCAAACACGCATCAAGTTATGGAGTCTTACCTGTCTGGCAGGAAGCTCTTCGTCAAGCGAAACTGCTTTATTTCTCGCTCCTTTAATATCAAAGCTGGCGTGCCTCAAGGAAGTGTTCTCAGCCAATTGCACTATTTGATACATACAGCAGACCTTAGAAACATGCGATCATCTATTCACTTTCAGTTTTGCTGGTTGATTGGCTGGTTGGTTGTAGTGGCAGCCCTCTTTGTCAAAAAGATGGCTCACTTAGGCCAAGATAGGCTCATTGTGATACCACAAAAAGACGCGGGTGGCACTAGAACCTGTGAGATGACGAGAACCATTTCGATTCTCGTATGAAGCCGGCTATGCAGCCGATATCTAAATCAGCTACTTCCGTGAGGCTGTCCAGGAATGGTGAGCCTAAGGTTTTCATGCGTTTCCTGGCCAGTGCCGGGCATTCACACAGAAAGTGTTGGACTGTCTCTTACTCTTCTTCCGATCTGCAACTCTGGCAGAAATCGTTGAAGGGAACTCCCAACCTCTCTGCGTGTCTGCCAATCAGACAGTGCCCCGTCAGTATGGACACGATAGAACTCAAGGTTTCACGCCTCGTGTTCAGTAGCTGCTTGGTGCGTCTGGAACTCAGTGCACGCCAAGTTTGCCTGGTTGTCCTGCAGGTTTCCTCCAATAACCAAGCTCTATTTGCAGCCTTGATGTAATGCTGTCTAAATCCCAGCTTTATAGAAGCTAAAGGTTGACCAACTTGGGGTGTGAGTGTATACTCCTGGAGCACAGTGCCAGCTCTCGCTATGGCATCCGCTTCACAATTTCCCGGTATATCACTATGTCCCGGTACCCATTGTAGAGTCACTTCACAGTGAAGTGACATCACGATCAGCTGTGTAAGGCATTCCATCACCATCATGGATGAGGTGTACACGTTGGATAGTGATTGGATAACAGCTTGACTGTCGGAGAAAATATTCAGGTTTCTTATGGAAGTTTTCTGATTTCTCAGCCAGTCTACTGCCTCGTATATTGCAATGACCTCTGCCTGAAAAACACTGCAGTGGTCTGGAAGCCGGAAGGATAGTTTCAGGCCTAGCTGTTCTGAAAAAACACCACAGCCAACTTTTCCGTCCATTTTGGAGCCATCAGTGTAGATGTCGACCGATTCTTGCATCCCACCTCTTTCTATTGCCCAGTCATCCCTGCTTAGGATGACTGACCTGAAACTATGATGAAAGCAGGGAATCGGGGGCGCAAAGTCTACTTCCCCTGGCGTTGGTCCATCCCTCCGAAGTATGGTGGAGTGGCCAACATTTCAATCTTGCCAGAGATGTAGTGCTTTTAATCGAATCGCAGAGCACTTGGCCTGCTGTCTCGTAAGGAGCTCCGTCGGGAGCCAATTCAATAGCATAAACAGTGCCTTTGTCGGGGTAGTGCGTAAGGCCCCGGTGATTGCAATAGCTGCAATCCTTCTGACCCTGTTTAGCAGGTTTGAATTGAATGTTTTTGCAATAGCTGGTCACCAAACAACTGCGCCATACAGAAGAATTGGTTTCAATATCGCACTATAATCCGCACTTTTCCCCAATGGCTCTTTTGCAGCAGTAGATTGCGCATGCCGCTTTTCGCGTTCTTACTTCTATGTTCGCTTACCGCGCGAGCTTGGAGTCCAGAATTAGACCCAAACACTCAACTTGATGAGACGGTATGAGGCTTATCTCATCGAGTTTGGGTTGGAGAAATCGTGGAATTTTGTACCTTTTTGTGAACAGCACAAATTCCGTTTTCTGCGGATTAATCTTCAGAGCGCACTCTTTGCCCCACTTGATAAGAATACTCAGGGCAAAGTTAAGTCTTTCAGATAGGGTGTTTACGAATTTGCCCGATATTGCTATTGCAATATCGTCTGCATAGGTTACGACTTTGCACCCAGTCGCTTCTATTGTTGACGGGAGTTTGTCCACCACTAAGTTCCATAGAAGAAGTGATAGCACCCCACCTTGCGGGGTACCTCTGCACGTCCTCCTTCTTAGGATACTGTCTCCTAGTGTGGAGTTAATGCTCCTGCTGCTTAGCAGTTGTACGATAAACCTAATCAGGTTTCCATCCACATTGTTTTCCTCGAGTGCCTTCTCAATAGCCTTGTGGCTGATATTGTTGAAAGCCCCTTCGATGTTTATAAAAACCGCCTGCGTGACGCTTAGCGACTTTTCAATGTAACTGGTGAGCGAGTGAAGAGACGTTTCAACCGATCTCCCTTTTGTATATGCGTGCTGTGTATTAGAGAGTGGTTTCAGAGTAGCTCTCAAATGAATCTCTATCAGTCGTTCCAGAGTTTTCAGCAGAAAAGAGGTGAGGCTGATAGGTCTATAGTCCTTAGGTGAGGAATGGGATGTTTTGCCCGCTTTGGGTATGAAGACTTTTTTAGCTTCTTTCCACCGCTGTGGAATGTAAGCCATCTGAAGACATGCTTTAAAGATGGCTCTTAGCCATGGAAGCGCTATATTGATTCCCTGCTGGATTTCAACGGGAAATATGTTGTCCATTCCAGGAGATTTAAAAGGTTGAAATGAGCTGATTGCCCAGCAAAGGAGCCTGTCATCTACAGGCACAGCGGCTGACAGGCAGTTCGGGGTCGTATGTGGATCAGCTTCATCAGCCACATCCTCACTGCCCGGGAAGTGCGTGTCCATTCGAATGGCTAGCGTCTCAGAGCTGGATTTAGTCCAGACCCCATTCGCAACTTTGACAGACCCCAAAAATAAGGGGTAGCTCGTCATAACTTTACGCAGACGACTGACATCCTTGGAGTGTTCTATTTCTGCACAGAAACTTCTCCACGAGGAGCGTTTAGCTTTTCTGATGGAGCATTTGAACTCCTTCAGTTTCAGTTTATAGGAAGACCAGTCAGTGGATTATTTAGCCCGATTGAAGGACTTCCTACATTCCTTCCGCAGCTCCGCAACGTCACTATTTCACCATGAGGGCTTATATTTCCCTCTAGGCTTCGTTGGACTACATGCAGATCTTGCTGCTTCATTGAAGGCAAATGTAAGGGTCCCAACGGCTCCAGTTTTGCTGACAACACCGAAATTTTTTGTGATCACGCTAACCTCCATATGGCTTTTCAAATCCTGGATAACCACCTAAGAAATGTGGAACGTTGGCAGGCTCAATGGAAAATAAAAGTTAACGAAACCAAGAATAATCATATAACCTACATGCTTAACAGCGAAACTTGCCCTGATTTGTCACTCAACGGAATGCCTGTTCCGCAAGCCACTTCAGCTAAATACCTTGAGATTCACCTAGATAGAAGCTTAATCTGGAAGAAGCACATTGAATCCAAAAAGGCTCAAGTTAATCTTAAATTCTGAAACCTATACTGGCTGCTGAATAACTTCAATCTAAACCTGGACTATTAGGTTCTGCCCTACAAAGCAATTATCAAACCTATCTGGACTTACGGTATTCCACTTTGGGGCTCAGCAAGCATCTCTAACATAGAACTCCTACAGAGAACGCAATCTAGAATCCTCAAGACGATTGCTTCTGCCCCGTGGTACGTTAAAAATGCCTGTATACACAGAGATCTGGACATCCCAACGATCAAAGAAGAAATAAAAAAAAATACGTGAACAAGTTACTCATCCACCCTAAATACTTGGCTAGGAGCCTATTGTTTGAACAAAAATTTTCTCGTCTCAAAAGATCTAATATCTTATGATAAATGTTAATTTCAATGTGGCGTGAAGTAACAATAAATTATGATTTCCTAACAAAATAACTTGTTCCGAAGCGTCGGCAACGAACAAGACTCACCTTAGCTATAAGATTTCAAAACTTAATGTTATTTTCTTGTACTAAAGAAAGATACGTTATTTAGAATAAAAGCGATATAAAACAAGCCGTGAGGTGCGACCCATGAGGTCCACACGGTCAACTTCCCAGTAATATCTAAAAAGATATTGAAAATATTAAACACAATAATAATTATGGAAATAATACTACTTCAAATAATAAAAATGTACTTCTCGTAAAAGTTATTGGAATGACTTAATATTAATCGTTTCATCTACGGGAGCGTCCATTGATTGAGTATTCATCGGAGTGGGGACAGGTTACAAAGCAGTTTTTTCATTAAAGTTAAAACATGGTGATGTGAAGACCATTGAAAATCTGTTTAAATTTTGCAAATATTAATAAACTTTGATTGACTTTACAACAATGTCTTTAGAATAAGAGATTTAAGGTATTATAATTCGAATGAACCCTTTTTACATGGTGACTTTGAATGATTTTTTATGTTTAATTTAATTTTTTTTGTAATCATGAGAAAAGTTATTGCTGGTTTCTCTACAAAAATTGATAAAATTTTATAAATTCTACAAACATTTATTATTACGATGTGCAAATCAGGTGAAAAATGAATTTTTCTATGAAAAAAACACTACTTTTCCAATTTTTTTCAATAAATTTAAAAAACCACTTTAAAGATTTTTTTAACAAATAAAAACATCATTAAAATGATAATACGCGTCGATTGACACCTTAATGATGGGAATATAATATTTAGTTCTCGAGATATAATGAATGACGTAAATGACCTTGAACGTTTAATGATTTTTTATTTTTTATTTATTTTTTTCATAATCATGAAAAAAACTTTTGCTGGTTTTTTCACAAAAACTATTTGGAGTATTAAGTTATATAAACATTGATTACTTAGGTTTGGAAATTAGGTTAAAAATTTGATGTTTTTGAAAAAAAACCTAATTTTTTGCACTTTTTTTAAAAAAATTAAAAAACGGCTCCAAGATTTTTTTTAAAAATTCTACAGAATCATACCAATGTTAAAACGCGTCGATTGACACCTTAATCATGAAAATCGCATGTTTGGTTCGTGAGATATAGCGCATAATATGGTTGACCTTCAAGGGGCTAAAACAGCAAACCCCCCCGACCGAAGTATCCCAAAAACTAATCAACTCTTAAGATTGCAAAGACGCTTCGATTGACACCTCAACGAAATCGATACAACTTTGTTTACGTGAGTTATGCTCGTACAAAAAAGTGTCCCGAACGTACATACGTACGTACGTACGTACATACACACACACACACATACATCTCCCTTTCTAAAAACACTTTATATATACTCTATAGACCTCAAAACGTAAAGAAATGTTGAAAATTTCAATTTCGATTTTCGAGGCGATTACAAGAACTTCCCATATACTGGGAAGTTAAAAATTATCACTTTATTCAGATTATCTGACAATAAATTGTAGTTGAAATGATTTGCGGAGGAATGCTTAGAAATATTTGTCTTAGAAATGCTAATGATGCATGACCAAATGCCGTGTTACTATTATGCCGACAGCGCATAATCTTCGTCTGTGCCCAACAAACATTTTAGTCTTGGATAAAGAAGCAATATTCTTACAAAGCTCGTATTACAGCTTTGAATAAGAAACATTTCGTATAAAATAATTATTAAGGCTATTTATAAGAGTAGAGGCTTATAATGTCTTCTAATTTGGTAATTTTAAGACCTGGTTCCTATTGTTACTTCAACATGATTTAGCCAAGAGCAAGGTTGTATAATGCCCTAATAATGCTCTTGAATAGAACCTACTGATTGTAGTTCTAATAATAATCTATTAGCTTTTTTCAAGAGTAATTTGTGCTCAGTTTTAACATTTGTCTCACTTTATACTTGTAACAATCTTGAACAAGAGCTTTATAAGTATAAAGGCTCATAACTTACTTATTGAAGTCACAATGAAGAAACTATCCTATAATGGGTTTATAAAAGCTTTAGAACAGATAAAAATCATCGGCCATATTTTCCGCTTTTGTAAAAAACGAAAAGATTGAAGTGAAATGCAACCAGGTTGAATAAGCTAATCTAAAGATATTTTCATACTATTAATTTGGTATTGCTTGTATACATTTTGTCAAACGACGATTTATTACTTATTAAGAACTATTTTGAGCAAGTAAATTACAAAAAGATTTCTTGTATGATGTATTGAAAATTATATACAAGTCTTGTTTCAAAGGCGCTTCAATTATTTAAGGGGTAGAACAATATACTTTATCAGTGAAATTCCTTTCGTGGAAAAATTTCACGTTCGTATAGTCATTATTTAACTCGCTTTATTATTTTGCAAATATGAGACACCATATTGCTTTTCACTTTTGTAATCTTTTTCAACTCAATCACCTACATAATAAACACGACTACCATTCCATACAAAAAATACACACACAACTTTAGTTTCTATTATTGCTCTTGCCTAATTCTTTTATAAGAATCAGAAGTCTTATACCAGCTTCCTCTAAGTTGTTATGGGAATTAGTTCTTATAACTTCTTTAAAGATAGTCTTATAAGGGATTTCAAGAGTTATTCAAATATGTTTATAGAGCGTTATAAGGCTAATTTCATACGCCACTTTCTCGCTACTAACATTCTTCAAGAATGCTATAAGAACAATGTCAAAAAGTTATACTCCTAGCCAAAGCTTGATTTGATTCTTATAAAGCTCTTGAAGTGCTTTATAAGGACAATAATGTTTGTTGGGTGTGCACATGTTAATGTATAATTAACTAATTATGAAATTGTACAGTCTGCATAATGGTAGCTTGGCAACTTTTATTTCATCATTAGCATTTCTAAGAAAAAATATTAAGCATTTCTACAATAATCATTGCAAGCGTATTTATTTATTATTTTAATTAACGGGTAGAATTCCAAAACGGCGGAAGCATAGATAATTAGATTTAATGGAATCTAATCCTAGTGAAAGTCGAGGAAAAGCAGCAGTATTTATCATGAGCTCTGCTGAAAGAATGTTGCAGCCGAACTGAATGCAATGAGTGGCTAAAATAAAAATCCAGAACAATGGATAAGGGTATGTTATAATTACTTTATTAAGGCTTCTAGTGTTTTATATGTAATACGTATATTGTAGTGCTGGATAGATTAGAAAGCTACTGTTAAGAAGCAATACAATAAATGAAGAGCCTCTAGCAATAAAACTGGCTGTCGCTCTCTTAGCGAAGGACCAATGCCGCTGGAGAAAATCGATGAAGATGTCATCCATTGCTTTGCAGAAGATTTGGTTGAAGGAGATGGAGATACTCCCGAAGGAGTTTTTTGTGAAGAAGAAACGATAGAACATAGAATATACATTTTACTCAAAATTGTATGTTATTATTGTAGTCTCGGGCATTTCATATTAGTGAGCAAGATTTTTGGCGATGCAGGCCATTCAGCTCAATTCGAAGTAGAAGCTCCCGTAGTGGAGTCAACTGGAGAGCTTCTTATTTTATTCAAGCTGATGGGCCCGCTTCTTCAAAATATTACAAGAAGCTAGCGCATTATGTTAAGCAGCCATCCGGTTTTACTGAGGAGCCATCCCAGCCCATTGAAGAAAGCCCAGCAAGGACCTCAAGAATAGGCTTAAGACCATCTTCTTTAAAGAGTTCATTTGAAGGAGGAAAAGAATATGTGGTTCAGCAAAACGGTGCAATATCAAAAAAAACTAAGACGAATGAATGAAAATCTTGCTAATATTTACAAAGAAATAAAGGAAATAATAGAAAAATAAAAATAAATCACAGTTTTATTTGAATTTTGTATTTCACTACTTTGAAATCCTTGCTTAACATATTCGAGAAAAATCCTCAATTTAAATTTAGAAAAATTTATAATTAAACTGCAAAATAAGTTTTAACTACTCTAACAGATCTATCCCATGTTAAATATGAGCTGTCTGAATGAGTTGCGCCAGTTTCTGTTTCATTAATTGTCAAGATCTCAAGACAAAGGTACTTTATAGTTTCTTCTGATAAATATGAAGCGTGCAACACGCATTTATGATAGAACCGGTAAATGAAGGTTCAATTAAAAGGCCACGATTTTTGGAGAAGCATTCAAACACTTTTTTTAGAACTCCATTTAACTTCTCTACACAGTTCTTAGATGAAATGTGGGCATCATTAAATTTTTGTTGGCTGATGGTGACAGGATTTTAATTTAAAAGTGTCATTAACTTCGGTTCCATTGGATAACCAGAGGCTCCAATCAACCACAGTTTATTTTCGCTATTATTCCGGTAATACGGCAAATCATGATTTTGCTGATAGGACAAATAAAATCTTGGTCACAATCCGTCAAAAATGAGCCGGTGGCATAATAGTGCAATGCAGCACACATTCTTATGTTTTTTTGGAATGTAAATTTTCCTCCTTGGATTTTTCATGCGCAGACTTAGTTCGCTTAATAAATCCATTGCTCCGTTTTTACTGAACTGAAATAGCTCAATAAATCTTGCTTCGGGATTGGTAAAAGGATTTGTAGCATATCCTAAAGCGCGCCGCTAGATTCTCCATATCCATATTTCCTCAGTCGTAGTAATTTCTATACCACAGCACGAATACGTTCGCCATTATTTGTTTATAATTATAAACTAAGCTTTTTGAACGAAACTTACTTTATTTACTGAGAAAATGCCTCACAGTAACGATCACGAACAGCTAACAATTACAACTTCCGGGTAATTGTCAGGCTTCGAAATTTCGACTTTCTTTCTTTTTCCACCATTTCTCGTCACCCGACACAACTCACCAGACGTTTCTCGATTCAAACATACAGAAACGTTTCAACTCAGCTAGTAGAGTTTAGGATGGCAAATTGGTGTGACGTCAACGAATAGAGAATGTTCTCGATATACATAAACGAGCTACAGATCTCATTACGAGTTGCAGACTACAACCAATGGATGAACCTGGCTCTAGTTGAATATCCTGGAACCCATCTTAAACTTCAAAACCACTATAAAATACTTATTTCTAATGAAAACATATGGATAAAACATCTGAAGCTATCCAAACTATTCGAAATGATGGAATTTTTCGACATTGCTATGTACCACAACAATTTTGGCTCAGAAAATGTGAAAAAATTACGACCAGCACTCTGGCAGATGCAAAGAGAAAAATTACTAAAGCTGAACAACGAGGAATTTTGCATACCATCACAATAAAAACAGGCCTGTTTTATCAATTTTGTTTACTATGCAGCTGCTGTATAATTTTTCATGCATGTAAATAAAGTATAGACAATCGCATGAAAATACTATTTTATCTCAGTAAGACATTCTATTAATTGGGTGATCCATATAACGGTTTGTAATATGCGGGCTGCACATCTTTTCAACGAAGGTATCATTTTGTGAACTCATCATGTGATTTTGAAATTCTTGAGTTCTGCAAGTTTTGGCTATTCATGCTGTACTATTTTGGCGTTCTATATATATGTATCTCCATGGCGAAACTTCTTTTATTTCAGCTTTGATGTATATGGTATATGTTTTGAATTCTTCCAGAGTTTCCGGAAGCTGTTTATAATTAACATAACGGGCATACCAACATAGACCATTGATATTTTTCATCTGAAAATCATTTTGCCTGCGGGCTTTCAAACATTGTAACCATACATTGAATGATAATATATCCAAAATTTGTACTTTATTTTAGTTTTGGGGAACACTTATTGAACTATTACAGAAGAAGGTCTAGTGATTGCTTTTGCAGTTAGGAAATAAAAAATTATTAAACTTAATATAACAACGATGATCTGGCTGTGTGGACCAACAAATGAGTTACAGGTCTGAACACCACTTCGTTTTTTATCGAGGACTTTCTGTTTTATTCGCATATTTTGAGACTGCCACAAATATTTTCTTTTTTTAATATATATTTTTTAAATGTTTCTCAAAGAAAATGTCACCTTAGAACACACGAATACAGTTTCTTGATTTGCTAAACTTTTCCACAAACTAACATAGTAGAAATGATAGACAGTATGGCCATTTTTGATCACCTTTGTGCTTCTTCACATGCAACACCCTATCGCAAAAAGCGCAGGCTTATAACATGTTGAATAGTCGGTTATACACTTCATCACCTAAAAGTGTTACAACTCTTTGGAAAAGTATAAGTATTAGCAAATAAGTAAGTATATAATTTTTTTGAGAGTGGTCTTCGTACGAACGTCTAATTATTGAAGATTATGCGTACTTAGGATCATCAAAAACAACTATCTATTTGAAATTGGTAGAGATCAGGTAGAGTTCAACCTTTTCACCCACTACCACCTTTGCAACTGCACATATCTTCTTTGAAATTTTTTCTAGAGCTTTGTCAATAGGAAGCTGAGTTTTTCGCTTGAATCTGCCTGACACCACCTCAATCGCGTAACATAGACTTCGCAGGATGTAATTAAAATTACTGACTTCGACATCCTCCACAGTATACTTCCTAGCTAGAATCTCTTTTCCTAACGAAATTCTTGGGTTTATCGTACCTCCGACAAAAGGAAAATTGATGATATCTGCCTTTTTTTGATTACCTCCATCTCAGAAAAAAACGTTCGACTGATTATCATTCGAAACAAGCCACGAGGTACGGCCCTTAAGGGACATACGGTCAACTTTCCAGGAACATTTACATAGATATTGAAGAGATTTTGTCGCTTGATGGCCATTTTGAATTTCCATTACTGCGGCGTAATCACTGAATTTGTTTTTTTTAGGATTTTACATCAATGAGACTAATAACTATTTCTTATTTTGCAGTTGATCTTAAAAAACATTGAATATTCAGTCAATAATTGGTTTCGTTGCATGTAAAAAGTAAAAAGTTTTACACATTATGAGGGAGGAAGTAATTGAAATCTGACGAACACTAAAGAACAATACTAAAAAAAACTTCATTTATATTTGATGAAAGCATTTTAAAGCATAAGATCTTGCCCGGTATTGACGACAATTCATTTAACCAAACAAAGCGTTGATTACCACGCATGAAAATTTGATGAATTTTTTTTTTGAAAATTTGAGCACTTTTTCTTTTAAATAACAACACTGTACTGTAAAACTATTGGAAATCTGCTTAAATTATGTGGATGTTAATAAGATTTGATTGACTCCACAGCAATATCTATAGAATAAGATATATAAGGTAATGTCATTTGTATGAACCTTTTTTACATTCTGACTTTTAATAATTTTTTTTTTAAAAACGTTTGTTTTTGTAATCTGGAAGAAAATTTGCTGTTTTTTTACAAAAACTGTTTAGAGGAAAACTGTCGCCAAACCAACGAAGGTACTTACACACACATACACATGGATACATATTTCTTTCTGAAAACACTTCAATCTGAAGCCCGTAAAACGCAAAAATGTGTTGAAAATTTCAATTTCGATTTTCGAGGCGTTTACAAGAACCTCCCATATACAGTATAATCCGTTTATTATGACTCCACTTATAGTTAAGAAGTTATTACACAGTGAAGTTTGCGTTTCTTATAAATTTCGTTATAACAAAGTCTTATATACTGAATTCGCTTATTATGACCCATTTTTAATAAATTATGTTTGGTTAGTTAGTTACAGTTCTCGCACATGAACGCACTTAGTTAGAGTAATTTTAACGTCACATCACATCACTTTGCCTAAAATCATCCACGAATACTCTACAGACACAATTTATATGCGAAAAGATGTAAAAAAGAAATTTATTACAAAATATTTACCAACGACCAATATCGTTCAGCTTAATCTACCAGAAATTGGAGAACTCAGAAATTTTACGACCGCTTGTCCAGTTCAAAGTACAGCTCCTACAACTAGATGTGCCGTACCGAATTGTATAGACATTTACATATACTTACATATACTATCTAGTGAATTTTATGCATTTTCGTAATAAACGGAATATGTTTTTGTACAAAATATGATTTTTATTATATTAAAAACAAAATCGCAAAAAGTGGAATTTCATGAAATAACCCTGCTGTCGTCGCTGTCCAGCTTTAATACATTCTTTTGTTTACAGCGCCTCACGTTATCTTGATAAAACTCCTTGACGCCGTCCGAAACGGTATTGCTTTGGAACATTACAAGATTGAAACATCTTGAACAGCTTGAATAGATCATCGATTTTAAATTTTATACTTCCTTCACTTACCAGTATCCGAAATGTTTTCAAAAGACCTCGTTGGTTTTGCAGATATTGCTCTTGGTTTCTCAACCTTCTCAAGTCTTCATACGTTGAAGTCCACCCTGCGTATGTTGTTGATACTGGAAACTTTGGTGCGAACCGAAAACAATTTTTGCTTTAAAAGTTGACACATTGACTCCCGGAACGATTTTCCGATTTTAACATACACTGTATTAAGTATAGTTCAGCAAGATATTCTCACACGGCATTTGACATTTTCAACATTTGTTCTAGATTTTTTATGAATCATGATATTCCCAACAGCTGCTTATTTGGCTTGATCGGCTCTTTAATGTATTGATGTACACTTTATTTGGCTTCTTTTTCACTAGCTTTTTACTTACGTTTGAGTATGTTTTAATTTTACCGATAATTGAATCAGAGCTCGTACACTAAGCTGTAAAACCTCCGCTTTTTTACCTCCAATCTGTCTTCTGGAGGATTGAATGCAGTAGCTACCAGCATTTTGTTGTAAACCTGTTTTATAAAATTTCCGGCATAGACTCACTTTTTCATCATCATTAAATTGAAAGCCAAAGGGGAAGAAAGGCTTAAGAAATTTTGCAAAGCTATTACCAGTGCAGCGTGAATAAAGGTAAAAACAGCAATATTGCCCGCAAGTAGTCGAAAACGCGCTTTGTAACCGTTTTCTATTGATTATTAACACTCTACGTTAGATTTAAGAAATTGTTTAAAAAGCTTCTGACTTTGATATTTGCCCAACGAGTCAAAATACTCAGCTGGTCCTTTTTTAGGACAGAAGGAAGCCACCCAATGAGCGCTACTCTTTGGGAACGGATCTATGTTGGCTATGACGCATGCCGGTTTTCTGATTTTCCGAGGTAAACGATCGCAAGGATAAACACTTTGAAAAAACCTTTTGTTATAATATTACTTCTTAACGTGTAGATATTCTCTATTGTGGTCATTTCTGTTCTTCCAGGAATATGTTTTCAAGGTCTACAACCTTAACATGTGATGTCACGTAGCTTCATAAGAATTGTTTTGTCGATTCTCCGTTCACAAACACTGTTGAAAATTCTACCAACAATCCGATAAGCTCCTCATTGAGTCGCATGCGTTATAAGTTTCCAAGTACGCCTATCTTATCTGTAGCTATAGCCGAGGAAATAGGGTAGATAAACGTTAGTTCTTTCGAGTGAAGTTTGTTTTGTACGGTTAACACCGCCAGTAATACTTTCATAAAAAAGGGTAAGTTATCTTCTGAGAAGTACTCAACATTTACTGGAAAATGTGTCATGTTTTTTGCTATATACTTGAGAAAATACTATCCGCATCTGGTTGATATTTCGGTATATATATACCAAAGCTTTCATAGACACTTTTAAATACATTCCGATTCTTGTCAATTTCAATATTTTTCATATTCCGCGTGAATGACACAGGTAACACTTTTATTCAAGACTTCACTGAATCTCCCTTCAATTCTTATCATGCCTTGATTTAGGAAAATCTCACATCCCGAGTCGTATGAGATATCTGCAATCAATTCAAATGCTAACTGCAACCAGCCATCATCGAACAACTTCTCGGATATTTGATAGCTTGTATCGCAATAGTGGATACCAGTGCCCTTGAAAGGGGAAATAGTACTTCATTTACCGATAAGTTGAAACTTGTTATGTTGTTATGTTTAAAATTGTATTCGTCAATTGTCCTATAGCCACATTATCAAGTGAAAGTGTGAATGTGTTTGCTGGTAGCGTGTTGGTTTTACTTATACACGTTTGTGAGGGTGAATAGCGTTTGAACGTTGAAGAACAATTTTATGTGCCAGCAGTATACATGAGTTGACTGTTACATGGTTCATGTGCAGTGATGCCTCCAGAGTTTCAGGATGGAGGTTGAAATCATCCTCTTCCGAAAACAGACAATATTCTGGTTATTCCAAAAAGTGTACTAAGCGCAAGTTGGCACAATTTAACAACAGGTTATATTGATTAAGAATGTTGCAGTGGATTGTGTCCATAAGCTCCTCCACATTGGTTCTCTCCAACAGTGTAGATGTTTTAATATTCCCTTTATATAATTCACTTGGACGCCCACCGTTAACCATTTTATTTTCAATCATCGCCATTTCACTTTGGTCCAAGTACCAGCCAACAGATCCGAGATGCGTTGCAGCTGCATTTTTGCCGTAATTCAGCAAGTTCTTAATGCATGCATGAAAATGATAGTTATTGTTTGTCTGGGCGATATTTTTACCATTTAATTGGGCCGCACATTGTCTAAAAAGTGAATGCATCAGATTGTTGGCAACACCTAGCCTTCTTGATTGTCCTACCGCCTGTAAAATTCTCTTCTCGCTGAAGAATAATCCAATGACAATATTGTCGTGTATGAGACCTCCTCTGTTTTAAGAATATTACTCTGAAGCGGGGGTTGAGATGAACAAATCTAGTCCAGACTTCATGCACTCTTTATGAGGTAACATATTATTTGTAGAATATATCTAACACGCGTTTCTTTAAAGTGTTTACGTTTTTAAATTGCTTTATTTTTTTTCATTTTTCCTCGCGTGACAGAACGCCTTTTACGCTACGTTTTATCTGTAAGCCACCTGACATTTGACAATGTCCAATAGCTTATTGACTCCTTTTTGGGCTAATTGCTGCTGATCTCCCTTCCTCCTTTAACACCAGCCTGATGAGTTTATTCCTAACTTCTTTCAGTACTGGTTTTCCTGTATTCACCACCTGTTATACCAAAACTTTAGTACAAGATACAAACAGTGATAGCGAATCAAACCATTAAAGAAAGTACCGATGCCTCATACGCACTGCTATACAGTTGGTGACCAATACAGCTCTTCGATATCTGAAAGTTGTCCTCCACTTTGAGTAAGATAATACTGTGTATAATGAGTATTCATTGCCTTGACAGAAAATTTCGCTTTCGACTTGTATCAATACTATTCTGACATTTTCCCAGGGGATATATATTTATAATTTTTTTACCACGTTTTCAAATGCAGCATTATAAAGGTGTGTGTAAAGCTTAGTTCGAAATTAACCAGTTTCCCCTGTTATCTTGATGGAGATGCTTTTGATAAAGGGTTTTTCCTACCGGACAGTACTCCAAATGATGAAATCTAAACACATTGTCATTATTAATTAATGGTTTTATTCGGAGCTTATTTATCCACTTCTCGCACGTTATTCTCGAATTGATAATATCTTTGTAAATGTGTATTACATTGGTTTTGCTAGATCCCCTAAAATTTCCCGTCTATACTTCAGGTCGTTCTCTATTCTTCAACAAATTAACGAATTTTTCCAGCTGCTTTACATTTTCTAGAATCATCGACATATCAAACGAATCCTTTATTGTGGCGTTAATTAATCCCGGATCTTGTTTGCCAACGGATGTTTTAAGAAAATACATCAATAAACAAACCGACAACGTCGTCAAGTTTTGACAATGCAATTGGTACTTGAGTAACATCCATGCCCTCAGTTTTTGCGTATGGTATATTCAAAATCTGATCTGAACTTGTTTTCGCCCATTTGCCTGCTAAAATCTCAGCACCGGACTCTTTACCCGCCGCCCACCTAACTTTATTGTAAATTTGTTTTTGCTGGTGATATACATTTATTCAGGTTAGGAAGATTTGCGCTTTTTTTAAGCTCATCTTGATTAAATTCTATCTCACTTAGTAACAATGCAATAAAGTCATTTAAGTTATTTGGGGATGCTAGCGGAAGCTCTTCGTTAAGTTTCACAACATGATCTTGAAGGTTAAAAGTATAGGAGGTGGGTTTAATCTCTGCTTCCCTTTTTCGTCCCTTTCTTATACTATGCACGGGGTGTATGTATGCATCAATCATTCTGAGCAATTCTGCATGATTTCTCCTCTTTTGTGATACATATCTGTTCTTTATATAATCAATGAAGTCTCGAAGTGTATCGAATTTTTTTTCCACGTTGGGAAGTGGAAATCTTCAAAAGATACCGATTACCTCCTGCCTCGCGGCATGCCGAATTTCTACCGACTAAAACCAGCTCCGTTTCCTTCAATCAATCAATCAATCAATCAAAATATTAGTAATTCTCCGTATTTAAAATTTTAGGACATAGTACTTCCCAGACGAAAAGGATCGGTATAAGGGATAGTACCAAATCTAAGTTTTTGGGTCCTTTTATTTAGATTAATAGTTTAGACTTTATGTTTATGCGTTATTTCCTGTTGATTACGAGTTTGGTTTTGGTTTTAGTGGAGCTGATTGTTCTTGTAACTTACTGCGAAAGTTGGTCCAGAAGGAAGAATTTTTTTAGTGTCGTATTAAAGGAAGTTTTTAATTTTGTCCGGTAGTGTATTGTAAAAACTAGCTGCTTTGTTGAAGGGGACTTCTTGCAGCCGATCAGTTCTGGCAAATGCGATAGCTATATTATTCATGTTTCTCATTCTGTAAGTGTTTTTCACCTCAATTCTATCTAATTTCACAGCGGTATACTCATAACTGTGTAAACTCTTATGTGTGAATTTAGCTTTTCCATGAAAATCATGCCTTGCAAACTCAATTCTTGGGTTGTTTTGAAAACTTCGCCCGTTGGAATTGGCATAGGGAGATTGTAAATGGTTTTATACGCCTTCGATACTAGGCTGGAGATGATTATGAGGTTACCTTTAGAAGTTTGGCTCCAATTCAAGATGCCGTAGGAAATTTTGTAGCGGAGGTGCGCATACATAATTTGGATTTTTTTCTTTGGAAAGAAGTAGAAGCGAAGTAGGAGACCAATGAGGGCAACCAGTTTTCTCCTTAGATCATTTATTTGTATCTAAATTCAAATAAACTTTGTCAGCTTTATTCTCTTCTTAATAAACATGTAAACAAAACACCCCCCTTCTTTACTTCACTTAATCTGGAATTTTACTGTGATCTATATCATCCTCAATGTGATTGTAAATTTTATATTGAATATCAATCAGATAATAGGTGAACCAATCGGGTTTTTACTGCTCAGAAGAAAGACAATGAAAAAAATTGAAAAGCTTATGTCGTTTTTATCTTTGGCATAGCTGATTCTGTGTGAGTCTGCATTGTTCCATTTCATCAACACATTATTATCGAGCTCCATCTTCAGTTTCAGAAAATATGGAACGTTTAGAGGCACTATTCTGATGATTTCATTTTGGCAACATGGTTTTGTTATTCCGACTTTCCAAGCATCACCTAGCTTGCAAGAGTTCTGCAATATGTTCACAAAAGATGGTATAGTATTTTCGGGTAGGTATCCAAAGAACTGTTACTCAAGAGAAACACGTCGAACTCATCTTCTATTATGTTTGCAGGCAGTTTTAAATTCTATTTCAATTCAAGTTTGGTACACTGGAATTACGTTCGTTTCTAAACTTCAACCGTTCACTTTGTCAGGTGGGTTCTCTTATGGAGAAGTCAGCCTTATATTCAGATGGGTTTAGGTGAGAGGGTCGCAATATAGATTATTTCTCAGGAATTTTTACAACTTCATGTTAAACCTCGAAATCTGACACTACGGCACCTTTATCATTCGATACATCTTAGCAATTGAAGACCTCATCCAATTCATTAATACTCATATCTGTTGGAACTGTATCCTGTGTAATCGCATCATCAGCGACTATTATCCTAAGTCCTTGCCAGACTCACCATATGAATCGGCTATACTTTTCCTTATTTTGGAAGCTGGTTTAAGACTTTTCGCTACTCCACTTGCTGACAAACGTCGCATGAGATAACTCCTGCTAAAATGGCGTTGTTTCATTTAATGATTCAAATATCTCTTCCATCCACACAGGTGAATTTTTCGTGGGCTGCTCATATTTAAGTTCAAACCTCGTCTGAGTGGTGTTATCGCGCAGATTTTGATATTTTTGACATGTCATATGGTCTTTCAAAGAAAGATTTTCATCTTTCATTACCACAACTTTGTTCGTCTAGCGTTTGAAAATTGAATAAGAACATTCCTATACTAATACCATTTTGCCTTATCATATATGCTTTTGATATCCAGTATCTTTTTCAAGTTTTGTTCTAGCATACGTAGTTTGTATGCTAGAAATCACAATTGTCGCCTGTGAGCGTAAAATAAAAGAAGCTTTTTATTAAGACTGCTGATTTTATGCGTATTTCAAATTTGACGAACCTATCACACCTGAAAGTATACTTCCTAGTTATACAAGCAAATCCGTCATGTTGAACTAATACTTTACGCTGTCGTGGAGCAGATTTTTTTTTTGCATCAGCAAATTTACGCATGCTCTTTTTATATTTACACAGCCGTGTGAAAAATTTTCTAGATGGTGTATGGTTACCCTTCAATGAGTTGTATGTAATTTTACAATGAGTATTGATTACTTCAGGATCGTTTGTTTTTAGTGTAACCTTTCTGCTCATCCTCTCATTTCTTAGAACATACAGCATCTGTTTGTTGTCATTCAATCAATTCATTCATGACACCATTCTCTTCCTTCAAACTATCTAGGGGGCAATAACACCTGTGTAAGGTCTATTAGCAAAAAACTATGAGGTTGTTGAGTTTTTGTTTTATATATTCTCAAGAGTTCCGGATTGTTTTCAGGGTATATATGTTTAGCGAGATGATGAAATTGGCTCTTATCTCGTGAGTTCTTGAGATATACTAGATACTTACAGTTTGGCAAAGTATCTGGGCAAAATTTTCCTTGATGGAAAAATTCTGAATTATCAAAATGACAGAAAGGTTACGATGATGCGATCCTTTTGTAAACAACTTACATACCTGTTTCAAAAATGCATTTAACATCATATCACCCAGTATGATTAGCATTAGCTCTTTTGGAAATTTTTTAAGGAGTAAAGCTCATGTTTTATTTATTCTTTAAGGGCATATGTGTTGGTACTGCATTCTTCTCGTTGCACCAAAGAATTTTCTTCACTGACCATCAATCATTCAACCGTTTCTTAGAAGATTTTCTATAAATTTCGTCTTCCCACAACTAGCCGGTCCAGCTATCATTATTGTAAAAAGGTGTTTAAAGTGAGCATCGTTTTGTGTTTGAAAAAAAAGGACTTCTTATCAAAGCTTCTACAGATCTTTTATTTGTACATTTCAAGATGAGTGGAAGACAAACTGTAGATGAACTTAATAGACCCGCACGAAAAACTTTAAACGTCGGTGCGTTGGTATAAGGGGAATGGATGAATTTGGCAGGCAGATCTGCATGATATGAGTCGTATGCATCTGAAAGTCACGGTGATAAATTTCTATTGACAATAAATGATACATTTTTAAAGTATGCTTGGGCTCTGCCCGTTTAAAGAATAACCTCCAATGATGCTTTGAAATCAATTCTCAAACAAAGGCGTATATCCAGAAATCTACAAACCGATAATTGAAAAAAAAATTTTGATAATAGAATTCGTCGGATGAATAAATACAATGCAATAAACCATTGCTTTACATTCAGTGCACTGAAGGCATCAATTGTCAAGAGATATAATCACACTCTGAAGAGTAAAATGTTGTATAAGTTCAGCATGAACGGAAATAACCATTGGCTCAGTCTTCTCAGTAAATTGTTGAATAAATACAACAAGGCATTAATATGCAAGCTACCCATGTTGATTCATCAAAATGAGGTTTATCTATAATGTCAAAAGTATATAGGAGGCTAAAAGTCACTTCGAAGCCGATTTTCCGATTTTAACAAGTAGTCGCAAACGCGCTTTGTAACCGTTTTCTATTGATTATTAACACTCTACCGTTAGATTTAAGAAATTGCTTAAAGTGCTTCTGACTTTGATATTTGCCCAACGAGTCAAAATACTCAGCTGGTCCTTTTTTAGGACAGAAGGAAGCCACCCAATGAGCGCCACTCTTTGGGAACGGATTTATGTTGGCTATGACGCATGCCGGTTTTCTGATTTTCCGAGGTAAACGATCGCAAGGATAAACACTTTGAAAAAACCTTTTGTTATAATATTACTTCTTAACGTGTAGATATTCTCTATTGTGGTCATTCCTGTTCTTCCAGGAATATGTTTTCAAGGTCTACAACCTTAAAATGTGATGTCACGTGGCTTCATAAGAATTGTTTTGTCAATTCTCCGTTCACAAACACTGTTGAAAATTCTATCAACAATCCGATAAGCTCCTCATTGAGTCGCATGAGTTTCAAGTTTCCAAGTACGCCTATCTGATCTGTAGCTATAGCCGAGGAAATAGGATATATAAACGTTAGTTCTTTCGAGTGAAGTTTGTTTTGTACGGTTGACACCGCCAGTAATACTTTCATAAAAAAGGGTAAGTTATCTTCTGAGAAGTACTCAACATTTACTGGAAAATGTGTCATGTTTTTTGCTATATACTTGAGAAAATACTATCCGCATCTGGTTGATATTTCGGTATATATGTGGTTTTTATTAGAACGTAGCCATATAATAAGAATGACAAAAAATGTTTTCTGCGCGGTCGTCTCACAATTCCGTCCTCACTCTAGCGATAGCTGATCACGACCCTCTTCCAATCTGTTCCTCATCCACCGTGCCGGTTATCAATAGTATCGGTGTGCGTGGTGCCTGGTACGGCACCAGGGCCGGACTCCGTTGCTTCCAGGACTAGTCGCTCTTCGATTCCAATCCCACACGGCCCTTCCTCCCTTCCTTCCTTCCACCTCGGATGACGTTCCTGGCCATGGTTTCATCTTATCTGCCGCAGGATACGTTTTCTTTGGACCATCAAATTCACCTCGCTTGCCGAGTAGATAGCGGTCATGCATCAACACGTCTTGCACTCGGTATGGACCCATGTATTTCGGTTTACATTTTTGACCCGTAGCAAATTGCGTTTTCTCGATGGGCACGTAATCTCCAACGTCGTATCGTCGTGCCGGTTTTCTGCGTAAGTTGTAATTGTGCCGGTTCTCTGCTTGCAGCTTACTTATTTGCTCTCGAGCCTGACTTCGAAGCCGTTTTCTTTTTTCGTCGAATAGCTGCCTCAACTCTTCTTCAATGATTTTCGCAAGACAAATATCGTCTGGATGTCGCTTTTTTACGCCAGTGAGCAATTTGAAAGGCGTTGTATCAATACCACGATGGAAGGTACTATTTAAAGCCTTCTGGGTTCTTTCGACGTGTTTGAACCACTCCTCCGGTTTGTCCACTGCCAGTTTCGTCAACACGGGTAAATGATAGCGTTAACTCGCTCACACTGACCATTTCCACGAGGCACCCCCGTACATATCCAATGTAGATCAATGCTTTTTTCCTTACAGTATTTCTGGAATACATTTGATGTAAACGCTGCTCCTTTATCAGTCACAAATCTCCGCGGATTTCCAAACACTGCTGCTATAACCTCCAACTTTCTGAAAGTTTCCTCCGACGTCGTTGATTTTACCGGGAAGACCCATGTGAACTTTGAGAAGGCGTCTACAATCGTCAGCACGTAGTTATAACATTTTCGAGTCGAAGGTAAAGGACCCAAGTGATCCAAATGAAATGTATCTGATGGCTGCTCTCCTTTCGGTATGGAATTAAGCAGCCCTTCTCTTAGACCCGACTTCCAATTTGTAACGATACATTCTATGCAATTTTCGACGCATCGCTGAATCTTCTGTTCTATTCAGGGAATGAAGAATTCCTCAGAAATCAATTCCTTCGTTTTCCTAATTCCAAAATGACCTCGAGCATGGAAACGATGAATCAGCTCCATCTGCATTCCCTCCGGTACTACCATTCTTCTTTCGCCTTCCGTTTCTACGAACACAATATCATCATAGCAAGTATAGTTTTCATACGGTCCCGTCTGCAGCGCCTGCTTAATAACTTGAATACCATCGTCTCTACTGTGAGCAGCTCGCACCTTATGGGTCACATCGTTTGCACTCACCATCATCGTTGTTCTCGTCAATGCATCTACGTGCCTCATCTTCTCTGCAGATCGATGTTCTACTGTATGCGTGAACTCGGACATATTTACAGCCCAACGTGCTATTCTTGAATGAATCTCCTTTTTCGAAAGCGTCAACTTGACTGCTGCACAATCCGTAACTATCTTAATGCCGAGCAAGTATACTCTGAATTTCCTAACTGCCTCCACGATCGCCAAAAACTCCAATTCATACGAATGATAGTTCTTTTCCGCTTCATAGCGGAATAGCGTATAATAGTAGCACGGGTGCATCTGGTGATCCTCAGGCTGCTTTTGTAGAAGAATCGCTGCCAAGCACTCTTTGCTTGCATTTGTATGAAGTTCGGTTTCTGAATTCGGATCAAACAAATGTAGAACTGGCTTTTCTGCTAAAGCGCCTTTGATGTCGATGAATGATTGAAACTGCTCCTCACCGAATTCAAATATCTTTCCCTTTTTCAGCATTCTGCTCAATGGCTGAGCCCGCTTCGCAAACTCTGGAATAAATTTCCTAAAGTAGCTCGCTAGACCATAAAACCTTTGTAATTGCGTCACAGTCTTAGGTATTGGAAAGTTCAGCACTTTATCAACCTTCTGCGGTGATGGTTCAATATTTCCTTGGCTTATCACATATCCTAAGTATTCCACTCTTGTCTGAAGGAAAGCACACTTTTTCCAGTTGAATTGTAAACCGTTTTCTTCGGCTTTCGCAATAACTTGCTTGAGTTTACTGATACCCTCTTCCACATCAATCGACGGAGTGATGAGATCGTCTACAAAGGTTAACACGATTCCATTTTTAACTGCATCTTGAAATATGACGTTGATAAAACGTCCAAACGTCGTCCCACTGATACAGAGACCAAACGGTGTTCTCGTAAATTCATACTGACCTTGGTGAGTTACGAATGCCGTATATTTCTGACTTTCTGACTTCTTTTCCACAGACACGTGGAAATAAGAATTCTTCAGATCAAGTGTCGTATATACTTGCGCTGACACTAGCCGATCAAGTTGATCCTCGATTAAAGGCATTGGGAATCTGTCCCTGATTATCTTACTGTTTAAATCACGGTCATTGACACTCAATCGATATGCACCGTCCTTTTTCTTCACAACTACGACGGGACTGGCGAACTCACTTGTTGATTGTTGAACTATCCCTTCGTCGAGCCACTGTTCCATCTGTTTTTCTACGATTGTCTTCTCTAGTGGGGCTGAACGTCTTGGTCGATGATAGATCGGCGTTTCGTCAAATAAGGAAATCACTGTCTGATGTTTCACATATTTTTGGTTTATAATTTTGCACCAAACGGTCCACAATTGACTTGAACTCACTGGGTACATTTAAATCCAATTCCAATTGTTCATAATCGATGTTCATGATTTCATTCATTTCATGCTCTAGATTTTGGTGACGAACGCTTGATTTCGTCTCACACTTCACTCGTGGTCGCATTGTAACGTGCTCCGGAGTGATCGCGTAGTCTATTGTTTTCAAAAACTCTCGTCCTATTAACATCACTGCGCCCATAGAATTTCTCGGCGCAACATAAAAGTTAATCGAATACGTTTCACCGTCAACTATTGCTTCTATTTTCACTTGCTTAGTCGCATGGCTAACCGCGTTACCGAATCCACGAATTCTCAAATTGCATGGAATCACGTTGACGCATGGTGTCTTTATTTCGTCCCACAAATCATTTTTGATTAGATTCAAATCACTATAGGTATCTACTACAGCATTTATCTCTCTGTTACCGATCTTAACTTTCACAATGTCCTCATCTCCCGAAATTCGTTCGATCAAATTCACTTTTGGGTCTCTTAAGTGTTTGTTCATTTTTCGTGGGCATTGACGAGACACATGCCCATAAGCATCACATACGAAACACTTTTGCCCTTTTTCTTTGTCTGGACAATCACTAGCGCGATGACCAACTCCACCACAACAAAAACAGCGTAGCCCATCTTCAGCTGTTTTTACTTTCTGCCTTTCCATCGGCTTCCGATTTGTGCTTCTCGTCTGCATTTTTTGCCTCATTTTCTCGTATATGTGCAACTTTCACTTTAGCTCAGCTATAGTATTTGCTTCGTACAGTAACGATTTGCTTATCACATCGTCTGGAATTCCGTCGCACACATATTCACATATAGTGGCTTCGTCTATATTCCCCGCTTTAGCGATGCGCTGCATTTCGTAAACGTATTCCAGCAAGCTCTCGTCTGCCTTTTTCCGCCGTTTCAGCATTTTGCCGTGCAATTCTAGTGAACTAAATCTCCTTTCAAATTCCATTTGCAGAGCATTTTTCAGTGCCTGCCAACTATCTATCCCACTCTGGGCAAACACGTATTTGCGTGCGGTTCCTGTTAACAGCTTCTTGCCGTATATGAACTTCTGTTGTTCGTTCCAACCAATACTAGCACATACGCCCTCAAACTCGTCGAGCCAGCTGCCAATGTCTTGTCCGTCTTCCGCACCAAATGCCTCCAGGCTATCTTCCATTTCACGAAACGAGTAAGTAGCACCTGTTATCCGAAAGTTACACTCCAGCGCGTTGATGTTCCTATGGTGTTGGTATTTGTCATCATTTTTACTGTCGGTTCCTACACGTTCCGTTATTTCATCAACCACGCTTTCCTCGATTGGATTTTGCCGATCAAACTCGATGATGCGGGCCGCCAGCTCCTTTTTTGAGCCAACTTCGCTTACTCCACGAATTACGCATTCTTGCATTAAGCCATTCTTTGTATAAAAGTCTATCCACTCAATTGCCTGTAGCACTTTCCGCGCCATTTTATCTCTCGTAGTTTTCTCACTTACTACACGCCGCAAAAATGAACGCTGTTTCACACTGCGGCGGCAACGGTATTTCGCTTCAAACACGATTTTGTTGGCGTTTTGCGCTATTACCACTATTAATAGACTCGAATATGGTCACATCCCGATTGAGCCCCCATGTGGTTTTTATTAGAACGTAACCATATAATAAGAATGACAAAAAATGTTTTCTGCGCGGTCGTCTCACAATTCCGTCCTCACTCTAGCGATAGCTGCTCACGACCCTCTTCCAATCTGTTCCTCATCCACCGTGCCGGTTATCAATAGTATCGGTGTGCGTGGTGCCTGGTACGGCACCAGGGCCGGACTCCGTTGCTTCCAGGACTAGTTGCTCTTCGATTCCAATCCCACACGGCCCTTTCTCCCTTCCTTCCTTCCACCTCGGATGACGTTCCTGGCCATGGTTTCATCTTATCTGCCGCAGGATACGTTTTCTTTGGACCATCAAATTCACCTCGCTTGCCGAGTAGATAGCGGTCATGCATCAACACGTCTTGCACTCGGTATGGACCCATGTATTTCGGTTTACATTTTTGACCCGTAGCGAATTGCGTTTTCTCGATGGCCACGTAATCTCCAACGTCGTATCGTCGTGCCGGTTTTCTGCGTAAGTTGTAATTGTGCCGGTTCTCTGCTTGCAGCTTACTTATTTGCTCTCGAGCCTGACTTGGAAGCCGTTTTCTTTTTTCGTCGAATAGCTGCCTCAACTCTTCTTCAATGATTTTCGCAAGACAAATATCGTCTGGATGTCGCTTTTTTACGCCAGTGAGCAATTTGAAAGGCGTTGTATCAATACCACGATGGAAGGTACTATTTAAAGCCTTCTGGGTTCTTTCGACGTGTTTGAACCACTCCTCCGGTTTGTCCACTGCCAGTTTCGTCAACACGGGTAAATGATAGCGTTAACTCGCTCACACTGACCATTTCCACGAGGCACCCCCGTACATATCCAATGTAGATCAATGCTTTTTTCCTTACAGTATTTCTGGAATACATTTGATGTAAACGCTGCTCCTTTATCAGTCACAAATCTTCGCGGATTTCCAAACACTGCTGCTATAACCTCCAACTTTCTGAAAGTTTCCTCCGACGTCGTTGATTTTACCGGGAAGACCCATGTGAACTTTGAGAAGGCGTCTACAATCGTCAGCACGTAGTTATAACATTTTCGAGTCGAAGGTAAAGGACCCAAGTGATCCAAATGAAATGTATCTAATGGCTGCTCTCCTTTCGGTATGGAATTAAGCAGCCCTTCTCTTAGACCCGACTTCCAATTTGTAACGATACATTCTATGCAATTTTCGACGCATCGCTGAATCTTCTGTTCTATTCAGGGAATGACGAATTCCTCAGAAATCAATTCCTTCGTTTTCCTAATTCCAAAATGACCTCGAGCATGGAAACGATGAATCAGCTCCATCTGCATTCCCTCCGGTACTACCATTCTTCTTTCGCCTTCCGTTTCTACGAACACAATATCATCATAGCAAGTATAGTTTTCATACGGTCCCGTCTGCAGCGCCTGCTTAATAACTTGAATACCATCGTCTCTACTGTGAGCAGCTCGCACCTTATGGGTCACATCGTTTGCACTCACCATCATCGTTGTTCTCGTCAATGCATCTACTTGCCTCATCTTCTCTGCAGATCGATGTTCTACTGTATGCGTGAACTCGGACATATTTACAGCCCAACGTGCTATTCTTGAATGAATCTCCTTTTTCGAAAGCGTCAACTTGACTGCTGCACAATCCGTAACTATCTTGAAATTAATGCCGAGCAAGTATACTCTGAATTTCCTGACTGCCTCCACGATCGCCAAAAACTCCAATTCATACGAATGATAGTTCTTTTCCGCTTCATAGCGGAATAGCGTATAATAGTAGCACGGGTGCATCTGGTGATCCTCAGGCTGCTTTTGTAGAAGAATCGTTGCCAAGCACTCTTTGCTTGCATTTGTATGAAGTTCGGTTTCTGAATTCGGATCAAACAAATGTAGAACTGGCTTTTCTGCTAAAGCGTCTTTGATGTCGATGAATGATTGAAACTGCTCCTCACCGAATTCAAACATCTTTCCCTTTTTCAGCATTCTGCTCAATGGCTGAGCCCGCTTCGCAAACTCTGGAATAAATTTCCTAAAGTAGCTCGCTAGACCACAAAACCTTTGTAATTGCGTCACAGTCTTAGGTATTGGAAAGTTCAGCACTTTATCAACCTTCTGCGGTGATGGTTCAATATTTCCTTGGCTTATCACATATCCTAAGTATTCCACTCTTGTCTGAAGGAAAGCACACTTTTTCCAGTTGAATTGTAAACCGTTTTCTTCGGCTTTCGCAATAACTTGCTTGAGTTTACTGACACCCTCTTCCACATCAATCGACGGAATGATGAGATCGTCTACAAAGGTTAACACGATTCCATTTTTAACTGCATCTTGAAATATGACGTTGATAAAACGTCCAAACGTAGTCCCACTGATACAGAGACCAAACGGTGTTCTCGTAAATTCATACTGACCTTGGTGAGTTACGAATGCCGTATATTTCTGACTTTCTGACTTCTTTTCCACAGACACGTGGAAATAAGAATTCTTCAGATCAAGTGTCGTATATACTTGCGCTGACACTAGCCGATCAAATTGATCCTCGATTAAAGGCATTGGGAATCTGTCCCTGATTATCTTACTGTTTAAATCACGGTAATTGACACTCAATCGATATGCACCGTCCTTTTTCTTCACAACTACGACGGGACTGGCGAACTCACTTGTTGATTGTTGAACTATCCCTTCGTCGAGCCACTGTTCCACCTGTTTTTCTACGATTGTCTTCTCTAGTGGGGCTAAACGTCTTGGTCGATGATAGATCGGCGTTTCGTCAAATAAGGAAATCACTGTCTGATGTTTCACATATTTTTGGTTTATAATTTTGCACCAAACGGTCCACAATTGACTTGAACTCACTGGGTACATTTAAATCCAATTCCAATTGTTCATAATCGATGTTCATGATTTCATTCATTTCATGCTCTAGATTTTGGTGACGAACGCTTGATTTCGTTTCACACTTCACTCGTGGTCGCATTGTAACGTGCTCCGGAGTGATCGCGTAGTCTACTGTTTTCAAAAACTCTCGTCCTATTAACATCACTGCGCCCATAGAATTTCTCGGCACAACATAAAAGTTAATCGAATACGTTTCACCGTCAACTATTGCTTCTATTTTCACTTGCTTAGTCGCATGGCTAACCGCGTTACCGAATCCACGAATTCTCAAATTGCATGGAATCACGTTGACGCATGGTGTCTTTATTTCGTCCCACAAATCATTTTTGATTAGATTCAAATCACTATAGGTATCTACTACAGCATTTATCTCTCTGTTACCGATCTTAACTTTCACAATGTCCTCATCTCCCGAAATTCGTTCGATCAAATTCACTTTTGGGTCTCTTAAGTGTTTGTTCATTTTTCGTGGGCATTGACGAGACACATGCCCATAAGCATCACATACGAAACACTTTTGCCCTTTTTCTTTGTCTGGACAATCACTAGCGCGATGGCCAACTCCACCACAACAAAAACAGCGTAGCCCATCTTCAGCTGTTTTTACTTTCTGCCTTTCCATCGGCTTCCGATTTGTGCCTCTCGTCTGCATTTTTTGCCTCATTTTCTCGTATATGTGCAACTTTCACTTTAGCTCAGCTATAGTATTTGCTTCGTACAGTAACGATTTGCTTATCACATCGTCTGGAATTCCGTCGCACACATATTCACATGTAGTGGCTTCGTCTATATTCCCCGCTCTAGCGATGCGCTGCATTTCGTAAACGTATTCCAGCAAGCTCTCGTCTGCCTTTTTCCGCCGTTTCAGCATTTTGCCGTGCAACTCTAGTGAACTAAATCTCCTTTCAAATTCACTTTGCAGAGCATTTTTCAGTGCCTGCCAACTATCTATCCCACTCTGGGCAAACACGTATTTGCGTGCGGTTCCAGTTAACAGCTTCTTGCCGTATATGAACTTCTGTTGTTCGTTCCAACCAATACTAGCACATACGCCCTCAAACTCGTCGAGCCAGCTGCCAATGTCTTGTCCGTCTTCCGCACCAAATGCCTCCAGGCTATCTTCCATTTTACGAAACGAGTAAGTAGCACCTGTTATCCGAAAGTTACACTCCAGCGCGTTGATGTTCCTATGGTGTTGGTATTTGTCATCATTTTTACTGTCGGTTCCTACACGTTCCGTTATTTCATAAACCACGCTTTCCTCGATTGGATTTTGCCGATCAAACTCGATGATGCGGGCCGCCAGCTCCTCTTTTGAGCCAACTTCGCTTACTCCACGAATTACGCATTCTTGCATTAAGCCATTCTTTGTATAAAAGTCTATCCACTCAATTGCCTGTAGCACTTTCCGCGCCATTTTATCTCTCGTAGTTTTCTCACTTACTACACGCCGCAAAAATGAACGCTGTTTCACACTGCGGCGGCAACGGTATTTCGCTTCAAACACGATTTTGTTGGCGTTTTGCGCTATTACCACTATTAATAGACTCGAATATGGTCACATCCCGATTGAGCCCCCATGTGGTTTTTATTAGAACGTAACCATATAATAAGAATGACAAAAAATGTTTTCTGCGCGGTCGTCTCACAATTCCGTCCTCACTCTAGCGATAGCTGATCACGACCCTCTTCCAATCTGTTCCTCATCCACCGTGCCGGTTATCAATAGTATCGGTGTGCGTGGTGCCTGGTACGGCACCAGGGCCGGACTCCGTTGCTTCCAGGACTAGTCGCTCTTCGATTCCAATCCCACACGGCCCTTCCTCCCTTCCTTCCTTCCACCTCGGATGACGTTCCTGGCCATGGTTTCATCTTATCTGCCGCAGGATACGTTTTCTTTGGACCATCAAATTCACCTCGCTTGCCGAGTAGATAGCGGTCATGCATCAACACGTCTTGCACTCGGTATGGACCCATGTATTTCGGTTTACATTTTTGACCCGTAGCGAATTGCGTTTTCTCGATGGCCACGTAATCTCCAACGTCGTATCGTCGTGCCGGTTTTCTGCGTAAGTTGTAATTGTGCCGGTTCTCTGCTTGCAGCTTACTTATTTGCTCTCGAGCCTGACTTGGAAGCCGTTTTCTTTTTTCGTCGAATAGCTGCCTCAACTCTTCTTCAATGATTTTCGCAAGACAAATATCGTCTGGATGTCGCTTTTTTACGCCAGTGAGCAATTTGAAAGGCGTTGTATCAATACCACGATGGAAGGTACTATTTAAAGCCTTCTGGGTTCTTTCGACGTGTTTGAACCACTCCTCCGGTTTGTCCACTGCCAGTTTCGTCAACACGGGTAAATGATAGCGTTAACTCGCTCACACTGACCATTTCCACGAGGCACCCCCGTACATATCCAATGTAGATCAATGCTTTTTTCCTTACAGTATTTCTGGAATACATTTGATGTAAACGCTGCACCTTTATCAGTCACAAATCTCCGCGGATTTCCAAACACTGCTGCTATAACCTCCAACTTTCTGAAAGTTTCCTCCGACGTCGTTGATTTTACCGGGAAGACCCATGTGAACTTTGAGAAGGCGTCTACAATCGTCAGCACGTAGTTATAACATTTTCGAGTCGAAGGTAAAGGACCCAAGTGATCCAAATGAAATGTATCTAATGGCTGCTCTCCTTTCGGTATGGAATTAAGCAGCCCTTCTCTTAGACCCGACTTCCAATTTGTAACGATACATTCTATGCAATTTTCGACGCATCGCTGAATCTTCTGTTCTATTCAGGGAATGAAGAATTCCTCAGAAATCAATTCCTTCGTTTTCCTAATTCCAAAATGACCTCGAGCATGGAAACGATGAATCAGCTCCATCTGCATTCCCTCCGGTACTACCATTCTTCTTTCGCCTTCCGTTTCTACGAACACAATATCATCATAGCAAGTATAGTTTTCATACGGTCCCGTCTGCAGCGCCTGCTTAATAACTTGAATACCATCGTCTCTACTGTGAGCAGCTCGCACCTTATGGGTCACATCGTTTGCACTCACCATCATCGTTGTTCTCGTCAATGCATCTACTTGCCTCATCTTCTCTGCAGATCGATGTTCTACTGTATGCGTGAACTCGGACATATTTACAGCCCAACGTGCTATTCTTGAATGAATCTCCTTTTTCGAAAGCGTCAACTTGACTGCTGCACAATCCGTAACTATCTTGAAATTAATGCCGAGCAAGTATACTCTGAATTTCCTGACTGCCTCCACGATTGCCAAAAACTCCAATTCATACGAATGATAGTTCTTTTCCGCTTCATAGCGGAATAGCGTATAATAGTAGCACGGGTGCATCTGGTGATCCTCAGGCTGCTTTTGTAGAAGAATCGTTGCCAAGCACTCTTTGCTTGCATTTGTATGAAGTTCGGTTTCTGAATTCGGATCAAACAAATGTAGAACTGGCTTTTCTGCTAAAGCGTCTTTGATGTCGATGAATGATTGAAACTGCTCCTCACCGAATTCAAATATCTTTCCCTTTTTCAGCATTCTGCTCAATGGCTGAGCCCGCTTCGCAAACTCTGGAATAAATTTCCTAAAGTAGCTCGCTAGACCATAAAACCTTTGTAATTGCGTCACAGTCTTAGGTATTGGAAAGTTCAGCACTTTATCAACCTTCTGCGGTGATGGTTCAATATTTCCTTGGCTTATCACATATCCTAAGTATTCCACTCTTGTCTGAAGGAAAGCACACTTTTTCCAGTTGAATTGTAAACCGTTTTCTTCGGCTTTCGCAATAACTTGCTTGAGTTTACTGACACCCTCTTCCACATCAATCGACGGAATGATGAGATCGTCTACAAAGGTTAACACGATTCCATTTTTAACTGCATCTTGAAATATGACGTTGATAAAACGTCCAAACGTAGTCCCACTGATACAAAGACCAAACGGTGTTCTCGTAAATTCATACTGACCTTGGTGAGTTACGAATGCCGTATATTTCTGACTTTCTGACTTCTTTTCCACAGACACGTGGAAATAAGAATTCTTCAGATCAAGTGTCGTATATACTTGCGCTGACACTAGCCGATCAAGTTGATCCTCGATTAAAGGCATTGGGAATCTGTCCCTGATTATCTTACTGTTTAAATCACGGTCATTGACACTCAATCGATATGTACCGTCCTTTTTCTTCACAACTACGACGGGACTGGCGAACTCACTTGTTGATTGTTGAACTATCCCTTCGTCGAGCCACTGTTCCATCTGTTTTTCTACGATTGTCTTCTCTAGTGGGGCTAAACGTCTTGGTCGATGATAGATCGGCGTTTCGTCAAATAAGGAAATCACTGTCTGATGTTTCACATATTTTTGGTTTATAATTTTGCACCAAACGGTCCACAATTGACTTGAACTCACTGGGTACATTTAAATCCAATTCCAATTGTTCATAATCGATGTTCATGATTTCATTCATTTCATGCTCTAGATTTTGGTGACGAACGCTTGATTTCGTTTCACACTTCACTCGTGGTCGCAATGTAACGTGCTCCGCGGTGATCGCGTAGTCTACTGTTTTCAAAAACTCTCGTCCTATTAACATCACTACGCCCATAGAATTTCTCGGCACAACATAAAAGTTAATCGAATACGTTTCACCGTCAACTATTGCTTCTATTTTCACTTGCTTAGTCGCATGGCTAACCGCGTTACCGAATCCATGAATTCTCAAATTGCATGGAATCACGTTGACGCATGGTGTCTTTATTTCGTCCCACAAATCATTTTTGATTAGATTCAAATCACTATAGGTATCTACTACAGCATTTATCTCTCTGTTACCGATCTTAACTTTCACAATGTCCTCATCTCGCGAAATTCGTTCGATCAAATTCACTTTTGGGTCTCTTAAGTGTTTGTTCATTTTTCGTGGGCATTGACGAGACACATGCCCATAAGCATCACATACGAAACACTTTTGCCCTTTTTCTTTGTCTGGACAATCACTAGCGCGATGACCAACTCCACCACAACAAAAACAGCGTAGCCCATCTTTAGCTGTTTTTACTTTCTGCCTTTCCATCGGCTTCCGATTTGTGCCTCTCGTCTGCATTTTTTGCCTCATTTTCTCGTATATGTGCAACTTTCACTTTAGCTCAGCTATAGTATTTGCTTCGTACAGTAACGATTTGCTTATCACATCGTCTAGAATTCCGTCGCACACATATTCACATATAGTGGCTTCGTCTATATTCCCCGCTTTAGCGATGCGCTGCATTTCGTAAACGTATTCCAGCAAGCTCTCGTCAGCCTTTTTCCGCCGTTTCAGCATTTTGCCGTGCAACTCTAGTGAACTAAATCTCCTTTCAAATTCCATTTGCAGAGCATTTTTCAGTGCCTGCCAACTATCTATCCCACTCTGGGCAAACACGTATTTGCGTGCGGTTCCTGTTAACAGCTTCTTGCCGTATATGAACTTCTGTTGTTCGTTCCAACCAATACTAGCACATACGCCCTCAAACTCGTCGAGCCAGCTGCCAATGTCTTGTCCGTCTTCCGCACCAAATGCCTCCAGGCTATCTTCCATTTCACGAAACGAGTAAGTAGCACCTGTTATCCGAAAGTTACACTCCAGCACGTTGATGTTCCTATGGTATTGGTATTTTTCGTCATTTTTACTGTCCGTTCCTACACGTTCCGTTATTTCATCAACCACGCTTTCCTCGATTGGATTTTGCCGATCAAACTCGATGATGCGGGCCGCCAGCTCCTCTTTTGAGCCAACTTCGCTTACTCCACGAATTACGCATTCTTGCATTAAGCCATTCTTTGTATAAAAGTCTATCCACTCAATTGCCTGTAGCACTTTCCGCGCCATTTTATCTCTCGTAGTTTTCTCACTCACTACACGCCGCAAAAATGAACGCTGTTTCACACTGCGGCGGCAACGGTATTTCGCTTCAAACACGATATTGTCGGCGTTTTGCGCTATTACCACTATTAATAGACTCGAATATGGTCACATCCCGATTGAGCCCCCATGTGGTTTTTATTAGAACGTAACCATATAATAAGAATGACAAAAAATGTTTTCTGCGCGGGCGTCTCACAACTCCGTCCTCACTCTAGCGATAGCTGATCACGACCCTCTTCCAATCTGTTCCTCATCCACCGTGTCGGTTATCAATAGTATCGGTGTGCGTGGCGCCTGGTACGGCACCAGGGCCGGACTCCGTTGCTTCCAGGACTAGTCGCTCTTCGATTCCAATCCCACATATATATACCAAAGCTTTTATAGACACTTTCAAATACATTCCGATTCTTGTCAATTACAATATTTTTCATATTCCGCGTGAATGACACAGGTAACACTTTTATTCAAGACTTCACTGAATCTCCCTTCAATTCTTATCATGCCTTGATTTAGGAAAATCTCACATCCCGAGTCGTATGAGATATCTGCAATCAATTCAAATGCTAACTGCAACCAGCCATCATCGAACAACTTCTCGGATATTTGATAGCTTGTATCGCAATAGTGGATACCAGTGCCCTTGAAAGGGGAAATAGTACTTCATTTACCGATAAGTTGAAACTTGTTATGTTGTTATGTTTAAAATTGTATTCGTCAATTGTCCTATAGCCACATTATCAAGTGAAAGTGTGAATGTGTTTGCTGGTAGCGTGTTGGTTTTACTTATACACGTTTGTGAGGGTGAATAGCGTTTGAACGTTGAAGAACAATTTTATGTGCCAGCAGTATACATGAGTTGACTGTTACATGGTTCATGTGCAGTGATGCCTCCAGAGTTTCAGGATGGAGGTTGAAATCATCCTCTTCCGAAAACAGACAATATTCTGGTTATTCCAAAAAGTGTACTAAGCGCAAGTTGGCACAATTTAACAACAGGTTATATTGATTAAGAATGTTGCAGTGGATTGTGTCCATAAGCTCCTCCACATTGGTTCTCTCCAACAGTGTAGATGTTTTAATATTCCCTTTATATAATTCACTTGGACGCCCACCGTTAACCATTTTATTTTCAATCATCGCCATTTCACTTTGGTCCAAGTACCAGCCAACAGATCCGAGATGCGTTGCAGCTGCATTTTTGCCGTAATTCAGCAAGTTCTTAATGCATGCATGAAAATGATAGTTATTGTTTGTCTGGGCGATATTTTTACCATTTAATTGGGCCGCACATTGTCTAAAAAGTGAATGCATCAGATTGTTGGCAACACCTAGCCTTCTTGATTGTCCTACCGCCTGTAAAATTCTCTTCTCGCTGAAGAATAATCCAATGACAATATTGTCGTGTATGAGACCTCCTCTGTTTTAAGAATATTACTCTGAAGCGGGGGTTGAGATGAACAAATCTAGTCCAGACTTCATGCACTCTTTATGAGGTAACATATTATTTGTAGAATATATCTAACACGCGTTTCTTTAAAGTGTTTACGTTTTTAAATTGCTTTATTTTTTTTCATTTTTCTTCGCGTGACAGAACGCCTTTTACGCTACGTTTTATCTGTAAGCCACCTGACATTTGACAATGTCCAATAGCTTATTGACTCCTTTTTGGGCTAATTGCTGCTGATCTCCCTTCCTCCTTTAACACCAGCCTGATGAGTTTATTCCTAACTTCTTTCAGTACTGGTTTTCCTGTATTCACCACCTGTTATACCAAAACTTTAGTACAAGATACAAACAGTGATAGCGAATCAAACCACTAAAGAAAGTACCGATGCCTCATACGCACTGGTATACAGTTGGTGACCAATACAGCTCTTCGATATCTGAAAGTTGTCCTCCACTTTGAGTAAGATAATACTGTGTATAATGAGTATTCATTGCCTTGACAGAAAATTTCGCTTTCGACTTGTATCAATACTATTCTGACATTTTCCCAGGGGATATATATTTATAATTTTTTTAACACGTTTTCAAATGCAGCATTATAAAGGTGTGTGTAAAGCTTAGTTCGAAATTAACCAGTTTCCCCTGTTATCTTGATGGAGATGCTTTTGATAAAGGGTTTTTCCTACCGGACAGTACTCCAAATGATGAAATCTAAACACATTGTCATTATTAATTAATGGTTTTATTCGGAGCTTATTTATCCACTTCTCGCCCGTTATTCTCGGTTTGAAAGTATCTTTGTAAATGTGTATTACAGTGGTTTTGCTAGATCCCCTAAAATTTCCCGTCTATACTTCAGGTCGTTCTCTATTCTTCAACAAATTAACGAATTTTTCCAGCTGCTTTACATTTTCTAGAATCATCGACATATCAAACGAATCCTTTATTGTGGCGTTAATTAATCCCGGATCTTGTTTGCCAACGGATGTTTTAAGAAAATACATCAATAAACAGACCGACAACGTCGTCAAGTTTTGACAATGCAATTGGTACTTGAGTAACATCCATGCCCTCAGTTTTTGCGTATGGTATATTCAAAATCTGATCTGAACTTGTTTTCGCCCATTTGCCTGCTAAAATCTCAGCACCGGACTCTTTACCCGCCGCCCACCTAACTTTATTGTAAATTTGTTTTTGCTGGTGATATACATATATTCAGGTTAGGAAGATTTGCGCTTTTTTTAAGCTCATCTTGATTAAATTCTATCTCACTTAGTAACAATGCAATAAAGTCATTTAAGTTATTTGGGGATGCTAGCGGAAGCTCTTCGTTAAGTTTCACAACATGATCTTGAAGGTTAAAAGTATAGGAGGTGGGTTTAATCTCTGCTTCCCTTTTTCGTCCCTTTCTTATACTATGCACGGGGTGTATGTATGCATCAATCATTCTGAGCAATTCTGCATGATTTCTCCTCTTTTGTGATACATATCTGTTCTTTATATAATCAATGAAGTCTCGAAGTGTATCGAATTTTTTTTCCACGTTGGGAAGTGGAAATCTTCAAAAGATACCGATTACCTCCTGCCTCGCGGCATGCCGAATTTCTACCGACTAAAACCAGCTCCGTTTCCTTCAATCAATCAATCAATCAATCAAAATATTAGTAATTCTCCGTATTTAAAATTTTAGGACATAGTACTTCCCAGACGAAAAGGATCGGTATAAGGGATAGTACCAAATCTAAGTTTTTGGGTCCTTTTATTTAGATTAATAGTTTAGACTTTATGTTTATGCGTTATTTCCTGTTGATTACGAGTTTGGTTTTGGTTTTAGTGGAGCTGATTGTTCTTGTAACTTACTGCGAAAGTTGGTCCAGAAGGAAGAATTTTTTTAGTGTCGTATTAAAGGAAGTTTTTAATTTTGTCCGGTAGTGTATTGTAAAAACTAGCTGCTTTGTTGAAGGGGACTTCTTGCAGCCGATCAGTTCTGGCAAATGCGATAGCTATATTATTCATGTTTCTCATTCTGTAAGTGTTTTTCACCTCAATTCTATCTAATTTCACAGCGGTATACTCATAACTGTGTAAACTCTTATGTGTGAATTTAGCTTTTCCATGAAAATCATGCCTTGCAAACTCAATTCTTGGGTTGTTTTGAAAACTTCGCCCGTTGGAATTGGCATAGGGAGATTGTAAATGGTTTTATACGCCTTCGATACTAGGCTGGAGATGATTATGAGGTTACCTTTAGAAGTTTGGCTCCAATTCAAGATGCCGTAGGAAATTTTGTAGCGGAGGTGCGCATATATAATTTGGATTTTTTTCTTTGGAAAGAAGTAGAAGCGAAGTAGGAGACCAATGAGGGCAACCAGTTTTCTCCTTAGATCATTTATTTGTATCTAAATTCAAATAAACTTTGTCAGCTTTATTCTCTTCTTAATAAACATGTAAACAAAACACCCCCCTTCTTTACTTCACTTAATCTGGAATTTTACTGTGATCTATATCATCCTCAATGTGATTGTAAATTTTATATTGAATATCAATCAGATAATAGGTGAACCAATCGGGTTTTTACTGCTCAGAAGAAAGACAATGAAAAAAATTGAAAAGCTTATGTCGTTTTTATCTTTGGCATAGCTGATTCTGTGTGAGTCTGCATTGTTCCATTTCATCAACACATTATTATCGAGCTCCATCTTCAGTTTCAGAAAATATGGAACGTTTAGAGGCACTATTCTGATGATTTCATTTTGGCAACATGGTTTTGTTATTCCGACTTTCCAAGCATCACCTAGCTTGCAAGAGTTCTGCAATATGTTCACAAAAGATGGTATAGTATTTTCGGGTAGGTATCCAAAGAACTGTTACTCAAGAGAAACACGTCGAACTCATCTTCTATTATGTTTGCAGGCAGTTTTAAATTCTATTTCAATTCAAGTTTGGTACACTGGAATTACGTTCGTTTCTAAACTTCAACCGTTCACTTTGTCAGGTGGGTTCTCTTATGGAGAAGTCAGCCTTATATTCAGATGGGTTTAGGTGAGAGGGTCGCAATATAGATTATTTCTCAGGAATTTTTACAACTTCATGTTAAACCTCGAAATCTGACACTACGGCACCTTTATCATTCGATACATCTTAGCAATTGAAGACCTCATCCAATTCATTAATACTCATATCTGTTGGAACTGTATCCTGTGTAATCGCATCATCAGCGACTATTATCCTAAGTCCTTGCCAGACTCACCATATGAATCGGCTATACTTTTCCTTATTTTGGAAGCTGGTTTAAGACTTTTCGCTACTCCACTTGCTGACAAACGTCGCATGAGATAACTCCTGCTAAAATGGCGTTGTTTCATTTAATGATTCAAATATCTCTTCCATCCACACAGGTGAATTTTTCGTGGGCTGCTCATATTTAAGTTCAAACCTCGTCTGAGTGGTGTTATCGCGCAGATTTTGATATTTTTGACATGTCATATGGTCTTTCAAAGAAAGATTTTCATCTTTCATTACCACAACTTTGTTCGTCTAGCGTTTGAAAATTGAATAAGAACATTCCTATACTAATACCATTTTGCCTTATCATATATGCTTTTGATATCCAGTATCTTTTTCAAGTTTTGTTCTAGCATACGTAGTTTGTATGCTAGAAATCACAATTGTCGCCTGTAAGCGTAAAATAAAAGAAGCATTTTATTAAGACTGCTGATCTTATGCGTATATATGTTTAGCGAGATGATGAAATTGGCTCTTATCTCGTGAGTTCTTGAGATATACTAGATACTTACAGTTTGGCAAAGTATCTGGGCAAAATTTTTCTTGATGGAAAACATTCTGAATCATCAAAATGACAGAAAGGTTACGATGATGCGATCCTTTTGTAAACAACTTACATACCTGTTTCAAAAATGCATTTAACATCATATCACCCAGTATGATTAGCATTAGCTCTTTTGGAAATTTTTTAAGGAATAAAGCTCATGTATTATATATTCTTTAAGGGCATATGTGTTGGTACTGCATTCTTCTCGTTGCACCAAAGAATTTTCTTCACTGACCATCAATCATTCAACCGTTTCTTAGAAGATTTTCTATAAATTTCGTCTTCCCACAACTAGCCGGTCCAGCTATCATTATTGTAAAAAGGTGTTTAAAGTGAGCATCGTTTTGTGTTTGAAAAAAAAGGACTTCTTATCAAAGCTTCTACAGATCTTTTATTTGTACATTTCAAGATGAGTGGAAGACAAAGTGTAGATGAACTTAATAGACCCGCACAAAAAACTTTAAACGTCGGTGCGTTGGTATAAGGGGAATGGATGAATTTGGCAGGCAGATCTGCATGATATGAGTCGTATGCATCTGAAAGTCACGGTGATAAATTTCTATTGACAATAAATGATACATTTTTAAAGTACGCTTGGGCTCTGCCCGTTTAAAGTATAACCTCCAATGATGCTTTGGAATCAATTCTCAAACAAAGGCGTATATCCAGAAATCTACAAACCGATAATTGAAAAAAAAATTTTAATTCGTCGGATGAATAAATACAATGCAATAAACCATTGCTTAACATTCAGTGCACTGAAGGCATCAATTGTCAAGAGATTTAATCACACTCTGAAGAGTAAAATGTTGTATAAGTTCAGCATGAACGGAAATAATCATTGGCTCAGTCTTCTCAGTAAATTGTTGAATAAATACAATAAGGCATTAATATGCAAGTAAGCAAAAACATGTCTTTCAAAAAGGCAACACCCCGAGCTGGTCGACAGAGATATTTAAGGTGAAGGCAGTAAAGAAAACAGAGCCACGCACATGTTAGCTTGAAGATCATCAAAATAAAATCATCGAAGGTTTTTATGAGACATATGAAAATTGTTATACAGCCAATTTTGATATCGCTTTGGTGATCGAACTCGTCAACCTATGTGATGTCGTCGGCGTATTATAAACATGATTATTTCTCATATGCGAGTATGTTTGAAGAAATGGTATAAATAATAATTGTCAATGTGATACACTTGATAAACTAAGGTTTCAATCAGATCTTTGCTGCAATGTTAACTCTAAAAATAGAAATAGAGGTATGTAAATTTTGCCATTAATAAAATAAACAAATTATTTTCACGAATTACGGCCTTTTAATCATTGTTATAAGCATAAGTAAATAACGATGCATTTCAAACACAACTCTCCATCAATGTGTCTTTTCCAATCAATCATCTTCCCAACAACGTCACATCAGCTCAAGCATTTTTGAGCCTATAGAACAAAAACATCTCAAGGTACGCTATTGCGTAGCACGTTGAGGGCCTGACACCACCACGGCTGCATATCAAGCCAAATCTATCAGCCGTCATCAAATTGGTATCTGCCAAGACAACTTGGAGTAAAGCGTTTCAACCAAAAGCCATCGCATTGGTATCTACACGGTAGGATGCCGCCACAGCAGTTTAACCGGTAACACTACTCTAGAGATTCCTTACTCCGTAATTTTTCGTAAGTAAATATGTGGTGAGTTTGGTGCTATACCTGCTCCGTGCAGGTGAGGGTTCCGCTTACTATACTCATCTAGAGAGATGATGAGTTTCTTCCTGTAGAAATACAGACTTTAGTTTTGGGAAGGAGGAGGAACAATTGGAACCTACGAGCAATCTTTGGATTGCATCATGTTTGGCGCTGAGCAATGCTCGTGCAGACGATATGCACCGAGTTAAAGTTTGCTAATGTAGAAGCAACACTTTGCCACTGTGAGGCAAGGGTTTTACTTTGCCGATGATAAGCAAAGTATCGCAAGGGGTTAGGCTGCCGATAACAAGGCAGGTATTAAATTAATCAATACACTTCTTGCGAGGTCTAAAAAGACTGTCTTTATTTTCTTAATTATTTTCCTTTTATACAATTTAAACTTACCCCCTTCTCTAAAATCTTTAACACAAATTTCTAATACTTAATCGAAATTCCCTTACTTTACATTTTAATATCTATAAACAATCCAACACTTATCATATGGGTTCTCATGAATACAATTGCCCTAATTAGAACTCATATTACTTGTCGAGGGCATTACTCTAGAATTTATCGTTACTAGTATTCATGATTCATATCCATTGTAGGATCATATTCATTTCATTGATAACCATACGAGCTAAATATGACAGTGTAATGAATAGATCGGTTCGTGTACGTGTTACAAGCTTTAGCTTAATGCATTGTTTGTGTACATGCTACCAAGCTTTGTATGTTCATTAACCGATGGTTTATGACCATACTACACCCCCATCGTTTTATGAGATGAGAGTTTGGGAACAAATTCGAATCTAAATTTGGAATGAAATTTGAATCTAGTTGGTAAGTGTTTGGATTTGTGTATTACAATTACTTTACATTATTATTATTTTATTTTATTTTTGATTATAGCGATCTTATGATGACTTTAATTATTAACTAATACTATGTTCTATATTTTTACAGGATTATATAACGATTACTACTGATTTAAATTTTTCTTTTCATAGCTCTTCAATTTATATTATTTTATAACTTTTACTACTTTAATTGTTTCTTTTCATAAATCTTCAGCCTATTATTATGTATCCATTTATTTTTAACTTCCCAGTATATGGGAAGTTCTTGTAATCGCCTCGAAAATCGAAATTGAAATTTTCAACATTTCTTTACGTTTTGAGGTCTATAGAGTATATATAAAGTGTTTTTAGAAAGGGAGATGTATGTGTGTGTGTGTATGTACGTACGTACGTACGTACGTATGTACGTTCGGGACACTTTTTTCTACGAGCATAACTCACGTAAACAAGGTTGTATCGACTCCGTTGAGTTGTTAATCGAAGCGTCTTTGCAATCTTAAGAGCTGATTAGTTTTTGGGATACTTCGGTCGGGGGGGTTTGCTGTTTTCGCCCCTTGAAGGTCAACCATATTATGCGCTTTATCTCACGAACCAAACATGCGATTTTCATGATTAAGGTGTCAATCGACGCATTTTAACATTGATATGATTTTATCAAATTTTTAAAAAAATTCTTGGAGCCGTTTTTTAATTTTTTTAAAAAAAGTGCAAAAAATTAGGTTTTTTTTTTTCAAAAACATCAAATTTTTAACCTAATTTTCAAACCTAAGTAATCAATGTTTATATAATTTATATACTCCAAATAGTTTTTGTGAAAAAACCAGCAAAAGTTTTTTTCATGATTATGAAAAAAATTAAATAAAAAATAAAAAATCATTAAATGTTCAAGGTCATTTACGTCATTCATTATATCTCGAGAACTAAATATAATATTTCCATCATTAAGGTGTCAATCGACGCGTATTATCATTTTAATGATGTTTTTATATGTTAAAAAAATCTTTAAAGTGGTTTTTTAAATTTATTGAAAAAAATTGGAAAAGTAGTGTTTTTTTCATAGAAAAATTCATTTTTCACCTGATTTGCACATCGTAATAATAAATGTTTGTAGAATTTATAAAATTTTATCAATTTTTGTAGAGAAACCAGCAATAACTTTTCTCATGATTACAAAAAAAATTAAATTAAACATAAAAAATCATTCAAAGTCACCATGTAAAAAGGGTTCATTCGAATTATAATACCTTAAATCTCTTATTCTAAAGACATTGTTGTAAAGTCAATCAAAGTTTATTAATATTTGCAAAATTTAAGCAGATTTTCAATGGTCTTCACATCACCATGTTTTAACTTTAATGAAAAAACTGCTTTGTAACCTGTCCCCACTCCGATGAATACTCAATCAATGGACGCTCCCGTAGATGAAACGATTAATATTAAGTCATTCCAATAACTTTTACGAGAAGTACATTTTTATTATTTGAAGTAGTATTATTTCCATAATTATTATTGTGTTTAATATTTTCAATATCTTTTTAGATATTACTGGGAAGTTGACCGTGTGGACCTCATGGGTCGCACCTCACGGCTTGTTATTTTCAATTTTGATTAACGTATTTACAACCTTTGGACTCTAATACTCTATATGGGCCTTTGTATGGTTTTTCATTTTTTCTTCTATTTTCTGATTTGACTAGTACAAGGTCACCTATTCTAGCATTCAGCGGATTGTTGTAAGATTGTTTGTTAATCCTTGACGTTTTTGTTTACTCAATTAATTCTTTAGCTTTTGTTAAAGACATTTTGCGTCTAAGTTTCAATTCGTTTGTGTAATTTTCTAAGTTGTAAATTTTTTCAGAATCTTTCAAAATATCGTTAGGTAAATATGAGAGTTTGCCGAAAACTAGTTCATAAGGAGTGTAATTTGTGTCTACATGTGGTGTTGTATTATAGGAGAATGTATAAAAAGGTAATCATTCGTCCCAATTATTGTTATCAACGAAACACAGTAGATATTCGTTTAGGACACGGTGATTTCGTTCTACTACTCCTTAAGTCTCGTGATGGTGTGGGGTTGAAAATATCTGCTTAATTTGTAGGAAATCACATATATCCTTCATTAAACTGTTAGTGAACTCGGTTCCTAGATCCGTCTTGAAAATTTTAAAATGACCATATAAAAGAATGAAGTCCTTACTTTCTATGGGTATAGCAGTCACATATTTTGTCAACTCACACTGAATAGTGAGAATGTATCGGTAATTATTTGCAAATCTTAGTGATCCAACAATGTCTGCGCTCACAATTTCAAAACTGGTAGCCGGTGTCTCGGTTTTAATCATATTTTCCTTTGTGTGTTTGGTTATTTTATTCCTTTTACATATTTCGCATTGGCTTACGTGCTTCTTTAACATTTTGTTCATATCCTTCCAACAATATCTCTGTTTTAGTTTTAATAAAGTTTTATGTACTCCTGTATGTCCTCCGTGTTGCGAATTGTGATATTCATAAATTAATTCTTTTTGTTTATCGACGTTTAGAATTCGTAAGGGTGGTTTATATATTAGTATTTTCAATTCATTTTTCTCTTCCCGTTGCAACGCATTAAATAGCTTCTTGAATTCGTCCTTCGGTACGTACCTAAATATATCATCATTTCTCGCGAGTGTTAGTACCTTTATGCTATTTTTCTGTGAATAGGTTAGCAATTTCTTCATAACAGGAACTAATTTCGTGTATGAATTATCATTACTGTTTTCACGAACTATCAGCTTATCGTTGACGGAAACGGATTTCTTGTAATCTTTATCACTGTAGCGCACTATAATATTGTCTTTCTCTCTAGCTATGTATATATCATCATTTTTAATTCCACTGCTGCGCAAATTATTAAATTTCAATTTTAGAGCTCCTTTAATATCTGACAGTGAAGGGCATTCAAACGCATGGAGGTGATCAATCTCTTCGTTTTTGTTATTACTTTTGTTGCAGATTTCTGAATTATTAGTCCCCTTTTTTGTTTTACTTCTCGTAATCGCCAGTAGCTTTTTGCTAACATTATTATCATTTGTCGGAGTTTCATTGATTTAATATATCTGAGTTAATTTGTATTCTTGATAGTGCATCCGCATTCGTGTTTATATTCCCCTTTTTATATATAATTTCAAAGTCGTAATCAGACAGGTCTAGACGTATCCTGGTTAGTTTCGAAGATGGGTTTTTGTGAGTGAACAAAGCTACTAAAGGTCTGTGATCAGACACAACTGTAAACTTTCGTCCATATAAATATGGTCTGAAAAAGTTGATTCCCCAGTGTATCGCTTACAGTTCCTTTTCTATAATAGGTTTATTTAATTCGTGCTTATTAAAGGATTTTCTCGCGTACGAGATTGGTAAATCTTCACCAATTTCTCCTCGAGACAATAAAGCTCCCAATGCGAAATTTGATGCGTCTGTGGTTAAAATGAAAGGTTTATCAAAATCAGGATATTGTAAAATTGGAGGTGAAATCAATTTACGTTTTAAGAGATCGTATGCTTTTTGCTGCTCTTCTTCCCAGACAAATGGTGTTCTCTTCTTTAAAAGGGAGTTCAAACTTTTTGCTGTTTCCGCAAAGTTTGGTATGAATCGACGATAGTAGTTGCAGAAAGCTACGAACCTTCGCACTTCATCCGCGGTCTTCGGGATGGGATAGTTTTTGATAACTTCATGTTTAGCAGGGTCAGTTCTTATACCATCTGCTGTAATTAAATGTCCTAAATAGACTACTTCGGATTTTAAAAATTTACATTTGTTCGGATTTAGTTTCAAATTGTATTTACGAAGTCTCTGCGAAACTTTTTTTAAATTCTCATTACGATGTTTAATGCTGCATCCGAAAACCATGATATCATCCACATATAGGAATGCTGAATCGCTTAAACCAGTTAGTGCAATGGTAAGCATCCTTTGAAAGCTATTCGATGATATTTTCAATCCAAAAGGTAATGTTTTGAAATGATAATGTCCATCGTTAGTTGAGAAAGCAGTTAAAGGTCTTGATTCCTATTCTAGTTCGATCTGGTGAAACGAACTAGTCATGTCCAAGGTTGAAAAATACTTTGCCCTACCTAGCTTGTCTAGGACATCTTCCAATCTTGTCAATGCAAACTTATCGTTCACCAGTTTGTCGTTTAACTTTCTGAAATCAACGGCTAATCTCCACTTCTTTTTATCATCTGAGCTCTTCTTAGGCACTACTAACAAGGGTGAGTTGTATGGACTTTTGGATTGTTCGATAATGTCATTATCTTATAGTTCCCGTACTTGCCTAATTATTTCATCATTTTGTGTGTGTGGTAATCTATAGTTTTAAATATAGACTGGGCTTTCGTCGCAAGTTTTGAGTTTTTGTCTATAGAAGTTATTCTTCGTGAGGTGTTCACCTTCAAGATGGAATACGTCTTGGTACTCTTCAATAATTTCTAATAGGCTTTTGTTTGCCTGACTGTCGAGACTGTCTGTATTCATAACTTGAACTAATTTCGCTTTCTGTCAAATTTCTGATTGGATTTTAATATATTATAATTTTGTAATGGTTCTACCTCTGTTTGAAAGTTTTTCAGAGTTATGTCATGATCATTGGCATTAAGTATTATCACATGACATATATGTACCTTTTGCTGGAATTATACAGTTACTCAAATATAACACTTTTTCAATCTCTTTGTTTAAAATTACACTGTCTTCATTTCTGTCTACGTCTATAGGTATTATAATTTCTGTTCTTGCGGGAATCTTGATATTTGCCATGTTAACTCTTCTGGTATACATGGGTAACACTATATCTCTGTCTTGAGTATTGAAGGATATGGTATATGTTTCGTAGTCGATTTTACACATGAATTTTATTAGCATATCACGCCCTATAATGCCATCAGTTTCGATTGGAAAATTCTCGTCTACCGTATGAAATGTATTGGATATGATTGTATCCTCAATGTTAAAATACAATTTTATAGTTCCTAAAGACATTGTGGTTTCATTCGTGATACCAGTGAGTTTGCATTTATTGTGAGTTTCAATATTGAATTGTGTTGTTTGATTATTGATTTTATATATAGAGATGTCAGCACCCGTATCTACCAGTAGCTGTAGCCATCTCTTTTCGTTTTCATTAAAAATCCTAATGTAATTCGTGCTTATACCCGTTATCCTATATATTTTACTATTTATTTTGTAATTGGTATTATTGTTGGCATTATTTACTTTGTTTCTTCCGGGAGGTTGCCGAGTTCCTCTCGGGAATCTATCGCGTTTCCCTGGTTTTCTACTATTCTTATTCTTCTAAAGTTTTGTCTGTTAAAATTGTTATTACCTCTACGATTATTGAAGTTAATTTGATCTCTATTGTAGTTGTTGTTACGATATCTAATGTTATTCTGTATATTATGTCTAGGTTGACTATAGTTAGTTTTTACGCGGTTGATAACGTTTATCATTGTAGTTACTGTTAGATTTATTCTGACTATATTGTCTCCTACTATGAAAATTGTTATGTTTGTTATCTCTATTTATATGCAGAATATTACTTTGCTGTAATTCATTATTTTCGATTTCAGTTGCTAATGTAATAGCTTCGCTGAAATTTCGTGGTCGTGCTGCGAACACGGTGTTTCTAATTTGGTCATTTAAACCGTTTTTAAAGACAGTAATTGCATAGGTATCGTTGATGGTTTTGATTGCTTGCTTAGCAATGTCGTTAGTGCTAGTACCTAACTCGCTGATTTGTAATTGGTTTAAGTCATTTACCAAGTTCAAAATTTTTTCTATGTATGTCACAATGGGCATACGATTTTGGTTGATATTAGCAAGTTGTGTATGGATCTGAGGTATTGTTTTATTATTTTTATATTTGAGTCGTAACTCCATTTCTAAAGAGTTTATACTACCAATAGACGTTGTGTTCAGGTGCGTTTTTACATTGGGACTCAGTTTAATATGTATAACTAGATTCAGCAATTCTCCTTTACCTTCGGATGTTAATTTATTCTCTAATAATTTTATTATTGTCAAGAATGTGTCTAACTCTGAAAATTTCCCGTCGAAAATGGGTATAATTTTCATTCCTGTCTCAATATTGACTTCCGCCATTTCTGTGTAGATTACGTTGTCTTCTATTTTTACTAACATATTTGCAGCTTTTAGCCGATGTATTAGTTCTGTAATTAAGTTGTTACAGATAGATGAAAAGATTGTTTTCAATTCTAGCTCTTCACCTTCTTTAAGGTTGTTGAAAAGTCCTATACATTCGTTTTCTACATTAATTGTATTTTATAATTTGTCTTTTAGAGTTTTTACCGTATAAGATTTCGTTTTTTTTTTCAAATTTGTTAAATTAGTTTGTATTTCAGTTATAATTTCTTTTATTCTATCTGTCGACATTTGGAAAGAGAGTTATACCTTCGTTTTATATTACATATAAATATTTTTTTTTTAACATTGTTCCGTCCTAACACAATATTTCTGTCAACAATTTTTCTCGCATACTTCTTTTGTTTGTTGTTATAGATGTATATAACAATAAATATGATGAAAAAAATAGCAGAAGTATTGATTGTTTGTTTATAATCTTCGAAAATATTCGCATTGTTACTGCAGTTATTGCCCATTATTGCTTAATTTATTAAAAGAATGTTTGAAAGATACAATATTTATATTCCTTTTAATGATATAAACTAATTTCAACAATTTTTATTTTTTTCTAAGACTATCTAGTCTAGTTTTAAATGTTTTGCGTAGCTCTCCTGATGAGATGTGGATCATGCGATGAAGAATTGCCTTGTCGCGTCACAATTTGAATGCTTGTCCTCCACATTTTCTGCGTAGTACTTTTGGGATGAGTGGCTCCTTCTGATGCTTTTTCCGGCAAAATTCTTCAAGTCTTCTCGGACGTGGGCCAGAATTTGGCGATGGCGTATAAATTGGTGTCTGTTGATTACATGCCACTGGTGCTACATATTCGTTTCGTCTTTTCTTTGTCGCGAATTCTTCTGTGAGGATTACGCACTTTTCGAAAACTCGTAGAAATTCATCCTTTGTAGTAATTTCTCCGTCTTCGATCTCTGTCGCTGTCGTTATATTTGGTCCGTGATTAGCAGGATCGCCATGTGGTGAGTTTGGTGCTATACCTGCTCCGTGCAGGTGAGGGTTCCGCTTCCTATACTCATCTAGAGAGATGATGAGTTTCTTCCTGTAGAAATACAGACTTTAGTTTTGGGAAGGAGAAGGAACAATTGGAACCTACGAGCAATCTTTGGATTGCATCATGTTTGGCGTTGAGCAATGCTCGTGCAGCCGATATGTACCGAGTTAAAGGTTGCTAATGTAGAAGCAACACTTTGCCACTTTGAGGCAAGGGTTTTACTTTGCCGATGCTAAGCAAAGTATCGCAAGGGGTTAAGCTGCCGATAACAAGGCAGGTATTAAATTAATCAACACACTTCTTGCGAGGTCTAAAAAGACTGTCTTTATTTTCTTAATTCTTTTCCTTTTATACAATTTAAACTTACCCCCTTCTCTAAAATCTTTAACACAAATTTCTAATACTTAATCGAAATTCCCTTACTTTACATTTTAATATATATAAACAATCCAACACTTATCATATGGGTTCTCATGAATACAATTACCCTAATTAGAACTCATATTACTTGTCGAGTGCATTACTCTAGAATTTATCGTTACTAGTATTCATGATTCATATCCATTGTAGGATCATATTCATTTCATTGATAACCATACGAGCTAAATATAACAGTGTAATGAATAGATCGGTTCGTGTACGTGTTACAAGCTTTAGCTTAATGCATTGTTTGTGTACATGCTACCAAGCTTTGTATGTTCATTTACCGATGGATAGTGACCATACCACAATAAATTAAAAAACACAAAATCAGCTTAAGATAGTATATTTTTTAACTCAAAAAGTACAAAAAAGTATTTTCTTTACAAAATGCCGGCCACTGGACCGCGTATTCGGCTATTGTGTGATCCACCTTTAAAAAGTTACCGGTAATTTTTCTCTCGAACGGTCGCTCCTAGAACAAAAATGTAAATTATTTTGAAGTGCATACTAATAGCTAGTGAAAAACGTAGGAGATGTTTTTCAAACTAATATTTAACAAAATGGTGCTGTTTTTTAAAAAAAGACGATTTTTTACCAAAAATTTGCCGTAAGTTGTTTATAAAATTTAAAATAAACAATTAATCAAAAAATCCCTACGTACTTCACTAGATTCGGCTATTTAAAACTTACTGTCAAAATTTCAAATGGATACATGCATCCGTTCCAAAATAATCTTACCGGTAAGCTTGAAAAAAGTGATTTTGAGAAAAACGCGTTTAAAGTTATTTTAGCTGTTAGGTAGTCAAAAGCATAAGCGTCTTATGAGCGACATCTATTGGCCTTCTTTGAAACTATAAATACCTTAAGTGATGTAGGTAACAAGACTACTTTTCATCCCGTGAGGTATATCGGAGCAGTTGCGCCCAGCGGCGCGAGATTCACCGACGGCGTACGCGGGGCTCTGGGACACAGTGCAGCAAAGTCGCTCAGTTAGCCCCTCAAAATTTTTCCCACGCTATAAAACTGCCGACATCTAATTTTTATGACCCTAAAGTACAGTTTAAGCCAAATAAAAAATCGATTTTTTGGAAATCTTAGAGTAGTGTCACCCCTTAGCTAAAACATCTCAAGCAAAGACCCTTGCCCGACATCGAATTGCAAACTGACATAAATTGCAAACAAGCGTCCTAACATCCAAATCTGAAAACCCGTCCAACACATTTGAAGCAGAAGCTATTATTTCTCACAAGCAAAAGCCATCGCTCGCATCCTTTGCCCTCCGGATAGACGTTTGCGATCATGCAGCCGTAGATTCAAAACAAACCGGTATCTACACGCGCACGTATTTTCGCTTCAAAAACAATTCCCTCACTTTTAAGCTTTTACGCTACGAACGTAGCCATGTGGTTTTTCCAGGACACTTTCATTTAAAACAAGTGATTTTAGATCTTGCTAGAACTATATTCATCTCTAGTCAAACACAACGTTTGGGCTCTTCACCTCTATTATGAAACCCCGTATTTAAATCAGCTCTCAGCCAATCAGCACTCTCAAAAACCCAGCTCACGATTCATCGCATAGTACACATAGTCATAGTCAAAACCGTATAGCCATACGGTCCATCAACTGGTAACCTTTGGAATCCTTTAGCTCTCCGAACTAACGCACTGTAAGCATGAGTAGGAAAACAGCCCGTCCCTTTCGAACGGAAAGCTAAATTGCATGAAAGCGTGTGTCTTACTACTTGCAAAACACTCTTCACTGGTACAGCTCTAGAATTAGTTAGTTAGTAGTACACTATCGCATGGTTTAATTACTACTACTAGTATACTTGCAGCTTATATAAGCCGGCTTGTTATGGTTTAGCTGTCGCTACTTTCAGCATATTTAATCCGGTTTAATATCACACTTTCAGCATGTAGATACAGCTTTCCCAGATCGAACCCCAAGCTAAATTGCATGAAAGTATGTGTCCTACTTCTTCGTACGTTGATCTTGAAACAGGTGTTATATGTTGCGGGTACATCACTTTGCACGTAAACAAAGGATTTTATATTTAAGTACTCCAGCACTTTGGTAATACACATATATACTCCACTCCATCCAAACACAAGACTTGGACTTTTCATTTTGATCACGTCATCTCACATCAAAATCAGTGCCCCCAAAAAACTGCTCCAAACCTCCCTCCTATATTCACACTGCAATCTGAAAATCGCACATATCAACCGTACGAAATACCTTCGATTTGGTATTACACTTCGTCATCTTTTAATTTCCAGCACTATTGCACTTCCCAGCAAAAATTCATACCCAACAAGTTATGTAAACACTGGCCACGGGTATTCACTTTGGACATGTTGTGGTATAGCCTGTTCTCATCGGACGTAGTACAATCTTGTATGAAAGTGCACGTCTTACTACTTACAACGATGAAGTTTGTTTTTTCATTGCAATTCTTTTAGTCTTCATAGTTCTGCGCTGCATATCGTTCAGCAGCACGACATGATTGTAGCTTGGCTAGAACTTTTGTCAACTTCAAGCTAAAGATGCACTCAATTCTATATAAAAAGCGGGTGCAAGTACGAAATTCCATCAAACAATTGTCAAAATACGAAAAGTAACAGCCAATTTCCAGAGCCACGGTAAGCTATGAGATCTCTATAACTAAAATTACTTATCTTTGAACATTCTTCTACCGCCAATTCAAACTACTTAAGGAGCTACACCACAAAAGAAAGCGAAAATTTGACCTTTTTTCATATTTTTTTAAATGGAAAGAAAAGGAAGAGGATAATTTTTTTAAAATTTTATAGAAAACTATTACGGCTGCCCTACAGACGTTTTTGCGGAACGGTTTTTTTGAAGAGGCTCCGCGGCACACAGTAGAAGTGCACGAAAAATTCATCTGGAACAAACTAATATTTATATCTTAGACTACATAAGTATAGCTATAGAAATGCGTAAGGGATTTTGAAAGCATTATTTTTTGTTAAATTAGCGAGCATTTGGAAAAAAAATTAATTTTATTACCAAAAAACCGGCACTTATTTGTACCTAAAAAATTTAAATACTAATTTATCAAAAATTGGCTACGTCTTACTACGCGGAATGCTGTTATAAAAATGTGGTATTTATTTGGAGTGAAAAAAAAGAAAGTTGTTAAAGTTATGCTGCGTGCCAATTTGAAAATAAATTGTTTCGAGAAAAACGCGTTCTAAGTTTTGACTTTATTTTACTTTACGTTTTCCCTCAACATCAAAGAACGCTGTACTAACGTTTTTTGTGTTCAACATCCTTTAAATGTTTTTAACAACTTCTTTTAGTGTATAAAAGAAATTGAAATCGAGTGAAAAGATATAATGTTGTACCCGACGAGCATGTGTCGTATTTACCGCAGGTAGTCGTTTTGGAGCAGTCGGGAGGTGTTGAGAAAAGTTCAAAATTTCTATAAAAAAGATTTCTGGCGATAATTGCACGAGATGTGTATTGAACACAAACATTGTGGTTCAATGTACATTAATTTGATTAACTCGACAATTGTATCGTTTGCGCGTACATTGAACATAGGCAATTGCAGTCATTGCATGTCACCTAAAGTAATTCATTTGCAATGACATCAAATTTAACTCCATTGCACTAAGTTCAATGTACGTAGTTCAAGTCAACAAATATTTTACCTTTTACTAAGAGTTGTAAAAATGTTTGATATGCTTAATTAATGTTTTGTAAATTGTATATAAGCAGCATTAACGTTCAAATAAATTCACTTCCCAATTGGAACCTCACCAGATTTTCCTTTTAATCGAACCCTCTGCAATTTTCTTTACCTACAACCATTGGTATAAGAAGACTTCCTTTACATTGCAAGATCGTCGTCTGGAGTGGACAGCCTTTAAGCAATATCCCTACCCATTCATTAGAGTTCTACAAGATCTTGATATTAATCAGGTTTCTGTAACTTAAAAGTTACAAATATTTTTAAAATGCAATTATACTTATTGTTATTATTATTATTTAAAGTATCATTATTTTTATTATTAACTTCTCAGTATATGGGAAGCTACTGTAATCGCCTCGATAATCGAAATTGAAATTTTCGACATTTCTTTACGTTTTGTAGTCTTTAGAGTATATTGTCACAGTCCCGACTTCGCACACAAACCCGAGGAGCCGAGATCGAGTGCTCCACCATTTTGGATGCTTCTCGACCCCGGATGCCTCGTGTGCACCCGCGTCGTCGGGACTGGTACAACGTCGACCGCATAGTGGCGGTCCCGATTTAACATTTTATTTTCCCCGACTAGCTCACCGAGTCGTGGGTTTTAGGGAAAGCAAAGAACCACGAAACCCATTTGCACACGCGTCACCAATGCAAAAAAAAACAATCGCATCATTGGACTTATTTTATTATTCCATATTTTTTTTTGTTTATTTCTCAGTAAAGCAATTATCGTTATAGACTTATTGATATGGATTACTTCAAATGTAATAAAGACACACACTTGATTTTTGTTATTAATGTTTCGCCGTCAAAGAAGCTTGTTTCGATATTTACATTTCCATTTAAATCCTGGCGGGCATCCTTTGCGCGTCTGGCGCCGCCTCAATGGTCGCTTTCCAGGTGTTCGTGGTGTTCAGACTCACCAAGCCAATGATCTCAATGGTCGCTTTCCAGGTGTTCGTGGTGTTCAAACTCACCAAGCCCATTTCGAAGAAGCCCTCTTTCGTGATGCGATCCTTGAACAGCACCTTCTGGTGCAGCCAAAAGTTATCCCTCATTTTTCGATGATGCTGACCGTGATTTTTCCTTTTCTTGTGCAACACCGCACGCAAATACCTCCGGTCGGTTCTCTTCGCAACTCTCCCACATCCACCATTTCCGGCACGTCGAACATTCGAAAAGCTCCTTTTCGCGTAGCGTGCATGATCGATCACTCGTGTTCGCGAAAGCGCGAACACGATCCGAGGGTTGGAGGGAGACGACGTGTTTGAACAGCTTTTCTCGGAACTTGACGAGCTTTACACTTTCAGCTTATCATTGCCTGATAGATATTTCTCGGATTTAGTTATTTCGGGCAGAAAAGGCGCGAAGATAAATTGAATTTCGTTTATGATAGGTACGTAACAATATTTATAGTTAGATTCAATGTCGGCACTTTTTCCCAATGTTCTCTACAAAGTAAATAATTAATAATTTCCTTCTTTACATTAGGTTTATTTTACCTAAGTATAACGCGTTTTCGACTATTACTTACAGTCTTTTTCAGTACACTATGTTAAAATTAGTTCTTTCTTCCTATTTCATACATTTAAGATTCAAAAGATATTTACTAATTCTAGATTAAGTATCTATATAAGTTTTATTGCCTTAAATAAAGGAGAGGTGAAGTTGCCGATATCGATACTCATCCTCATTCCTTTAGGTACTTGAAATATTTTCAGGGATTCCATGACGTTCAATTTCGCTGGTTTGTTAATATGACTCACACAAGTTACACAGTTGATATCGATGTGGTGGTTTTCCCATAAAAGGGCTTAGCTTAGTTTTTTCGGGCAATTTCGGCTTCTCGAATATGCTCATGAAATCTCACTGGGATCAATCTTTTTGTTTGGCCTATGTTTATCTTCTGGCACTCTCGGCATTGTATACGATAAACTCCACTTTGCTCGTTCAATGATCTTGGATCTTTAGCTGATCCTAATTTTGCTTGTATCGTCTGGTTACGGCTCGACGCAACAGTTTCAATGTCGAGCTGCTTCAATATTTTCCCGATTTTCTTTGAACTAGATAAGTATGTTATCGGAACACGTCTAGAAGCTCCGTTGTGGGCACACAACGTCGTCATCATATTTAGTTTTTTTAATTTTCGATTAATTATACTGTTTATGTTTGATACGCCATATCCGTTTACTTTGGCTGATTCGACTATGCATGAAATAAAAAATATAAATATAAAATGTTCAATACCATTGAATGATGCACCAACTCTTGACAAAGCCACTAACGAGAGATAGATTCCAGCGAGAAAAATCATACATAATCGAAACAGCCAAAATGAACGGATATGGCGTATCAAACATAAACAGTAAAAAACGCGTTATACTTAGCAAAAATAAACCTAATGTATAAGAGGAAAAATAATTATTTACATTGTAATATTTAAGGTGTTTTTAGAAAGAGAGATGTTTGTGTATGTGCGTACGTACGGACGTACGTACGCGTGTTCGTGGACAGTTTTTTCTACGAACAAATTTGTATCGACGTCACTGAGGTGTCAATCGAAGCGTCTTTGAGCTTTTAAGAGCCGATTAGTTTTCGGACACTTCGGTCGGAAGAGGTTTGTTGCTCTGACCCTTTGAAGGTCATTTCTGTCATGCGCTACATCTCGCCAGCCAAACATAGGTTTTGCATCATTAAGATGTCAATCGACGCGTATTTAAATTTTTGTGATTCAATGAAATTTGAAAAAAAACCTTGAAGGCGCTTTTTGATTAATTAGAAAAGGTGCAAGAAATTATGATTTTTTAGACAACAAATAATATTTTAACCTGATTTTCAAGACACAGTAATAAATATTAATAAAATTTAAATACTCGAAACAGTATTTGTGAAAAAACAGCATGACTCAAGGTCATTTATGTCATTCACTATACCTCGCGAACCCAATATAATATTTACATCAGAAAGGTGTCAATCGACGCGTATTAACACTTTTTTGATGTTTTTTCATGTATAAAATAAACGTTTAAACTGTTTCTTTAATTTAATAGAAAAAATGTGAAAACTAAGGGTTTTTTCATAAAAAAAATTATTTATAACCTGATTCGCAAAGCTCAGTAATAAAGGTTTATAAAATTTAAAACTCTTATCAATTTTTGCAGAAGAATAAGCAAAACTTTTGACCATGCTCACGAAAAAATTGAATTAAAATTAAAAAAACTATTCAAAGTCACCATGTACATAAGGTTTATACGAAGGATATTACTTTATATCTATTACTCTAAAGACATTAATTCAATCAAAGTTCATTAATATTTGTATAATTTGAGCAGATTCTAAATAGTTTTCACAGCTACGTATTTTACCTTTAATGAAAAAACTGCTTAAATTTTGAAAACCAATAAAAATCAATATATACATTTGCATTTGTAATAATCAATGTTTTGAATGGTATAATAATTTGTAGTCAATACTTTCCAAGATCATATGCTTAAGAAAGCTTTCATCAAATTTAAAATTGAAGTTTCAAGTAACAGTTTCGTTCTTTAGTTCTCGTAAGATTTCAATTACTTCCTTCATCATTTGGAATACATTTTCCTTTATACATGCGATTCAACCTATTTTCACTACATATTCAATGATTTTCAAGACCGACAGAAAATAAGAAATAAATATTAGTCTCATTGATTTAAAATTGTGGACAAATAGAAATTCAGTGATTATGCCGTGATATGATGGCGATTTTGAACGCAATTATTCAGAATGACCCACACGCGACGAATTCTCTTCAGTGGAGGTTGTAACAAAAAATGCATTAATTTTTGCTAGTGCTCTTTTGTCCTTCAAGCATCGATATGAAAATAACAAATAATGTAGAAAAGGCTTCGTAACCTGCCCCCTCTCCGATTGACCTGCAAATCAAACCAATCCAACCCCACCTACCAAAATCCTTACGTTCCTGCAGATGATACGATTAATATTAAGACATTCCAATATTTTTAAGAGAGGTACATTATTAACTTCCCAGTGGGAAGTTTTTGTAATGGGGTCGATTTTCCGAATCCCAAATTTTGACATATCTCCACGTTTTAAGGTCTCTAGAATCCAAATCCACCGTTTTTAGAGAAATATCTGTAAGTGTCTATGTACGTATGTGCGGATGTGGGTACGTGCATTCGGAACTTTTTTTTCGTCTCGATTATCTCAAGAACCAAAGATCACATTGACCTGGGACAGGTTTCATTCGACGCGTAAATACGTATTTTAGAACTTAATGAGTTTTCAGCAAAATAGATTGTGACTACGACCCCAGATATTTGAACATGAGCTTACATTTAATTTGCCTTGCAATGAAAGTCTGTTTGCCTGTTAAAATGCTCCGTTAGTTTTTGCACTCAAGGGCTTAATGCCGCGAACGTTTCACTTGACTTTAGAATGCATTTTTCATGTGATTTTCCCTCCTTTGGAAGAAAATAATTATCACCAGTGTAAACTGATACAAACAAGCAAAACTACAAATGGCTTGTGATAAGACTGTCTGAAAAATGCTTCCGGATGTATTTCGCGGAAATTGGGCAAGCAAGATGATGCCCCCTTTTCAGCGTCATTTTTGATAGCATGTGAAAATAATAAACCAACAACCTGCTGATAATTTAGTTTTTAACAAGCTTGCAATACCCAACTTTATTGCGGGTGCTATGGTTTCAGGGGTATTTGTTTTTGTTTTCAAGATGAAGCGCAGACAATTGGAACTACGACGCCATAAACTTAAACTTAAACTCATAGTTAAACAAACGGCACATTGCAATAAAAAATATCAGCTTGTCTACCGAATGGCTCCGTGAATTTCGCAGAGCGGGGTTTCTATCGGAAACTGATTATTAGGCCTAAATATGCGTTTTTCGTAACTTTCTTCATTTGGAATGCAGTAACTCCCACTAAAATATAATGATTAATTTAATCGAAATCGCAAACGAATTTTGACAAAATTTCCTTCAAAAAGATTCCAATTGTATTTCGCGCTAAACGTAGAAACAAAAAATGTTGTGATGATTGTGTGATGTATTCCAAAAATATCTTTAAAACATCAAAGTGTAACGTTCTTATTTTTGAACACAGAAATCACTCCTTATATCCATGCTTGAATCAGAGCCCATCGCGAAACAACTCCCTGCCTCGCCTTACGTACGATCAAGAACTAATCTGTCAACTCTATATCGGGAAACCGTCCGGGGACTATTCGTTGCATATACTCACACAAATAACCAGTCTATCATGCCATTTACCCACGTGCATTTTGTTCTGAGTAGTCTCTTGCGAAGTGTTAATTGTACAGTCAAATGGGATTTTGACCTTGAAGTTCGGGTAGGCATGATTTTTTTTAAATGCAGTGCGGTAAAGAACGTCTCAAGACCTACATAGTGATTCTACATCAAGTCCCTCAGATAAAAACTTCTCAAGACTTACACAGTGATTCTAGCTCAAGTCCTCCAGAGAACAATTTGCCAAGACTTATACAATCACTCTCACTTAAGTCCTCCAGAGAACAACTTCTCAAGACTTACACAGTGATTCTACCTCAAGTCCTCCAGAGTACAACTTCTGAAGACTTATACAATCACTACAATTTACTGCCTAAGGAGAACAACTTCTAAAGACTTATACATTGATTTTACTTCAATTCCTCCAGAGAACAACTTCACAAGACTAACATAGTGATTCTACCTCAACCCCTCCAGAGAACAAATTATCAAGACTTATCCAACTCCAACTTAAGTCCACCTGAAAATTACTTCTCATGACTTATACATTGATTCTACCTCAAGTCCTCCAGACAACAACTTCTCAAGACTTATACAATCACTCCAATTTAAGTCCTCCAGAGAATAATTTCTCAAGGCTCAAACATTGATTCTACCTCAAGTCCTCCAGAGAACAACTTCTTAAGGCTTATACATTGATTTAACGTCAAGTCTTCCAGACAAAAACTTCTCAAGACTTATAAAATCACTCCAACTTAAGTCCTCTAGAGAATTACTTCTCAAGACTTATACAATGATAATTCAAATGATGCGCATGACGACTCGAATTTCTATCTTATAAGATTTACCAATCTTCTCAGAACGTCACAAACATTCAAGGTAAAGTATTCTGAGCCAGCAACACAAACTCAAATGTTCAGCAGCTACATGGTTCTATTTGCAAAAGGGTAAGTCATAAGTTACATATTTCTGGATTAAATTTGGCTTAATTTAGTTTTAAGTAAAGAACCCAAGTATCCGAATTAAAAGCCTTGAAATTAAACAATCCGACTTGAAACGAAAAACAATCCAAACTCACATCTATGTCCCACATTGATGTCATAAATTATAGCAGGACTTCATAGCATAACTGACTCAAGTATCGTCCGAAGAACCGTCTGCCGATCAGAACAGATTTGGAAATCTTCGAGGATAAAACATTTCTTCATCCCATCTGCGGAATGTGTAGATTCGTATGGTTTCTGAGAAAGTTGAAACGCATTACCAAACAACGATCGTGACCCAAAAATTTGTGAACCTGATATAGCCCGCGATACCCTTGATGAAACTTTCTCGACACGCCGTCTGCAGAGGAATGCAATTTGACCAGTACTAAGTCATTATCTTGGAATGTTTGCAGCGATTTGTGATTACGATGCAATCCAGCAGCAAGGAATCTGAACCCAATTGAGATTTTCTAATGCTTCCAACCCCGATCTTCCTACGTTTGAACTATTTTTTAGGCTAAGCACATTTACCTTCAATTCCCTTAGTCGCGCTAAGGGAATACTATCTTCGATGTCAAACGAAGCTTCGTCAGTTTACATCAGCGCTAATATACTATCCGTTCGACATCCCGGATTTTAGTCCATGAGCAATTCAAAAGATGCCCTTTTCGTAGAGTTTTTCTTAGTTGAATTCAGTACATATTGCAAATACGACTAGTAGCTTTCTTCAAAGATATTTCTCACCTCAATGGCAAAATCCACTTTATCGTTAGGGAACTTCACAAGTGACTGACTTTATTTCTCTCTTTTCGAGACAACTTGCGCACACGCCGCGCCTCCATGTTCGTCAAATACGCTACACAAAACCCCATTCGTATTCAGGAAGGACGCCTCAGTCGTTGAGTCCTCAATTGGCGAGTAAGAACCAAGTCGTAGCCCGTCACGCAGCGCTCTGGGAAATTGTGTGTGTATTGGTCCTCGCGCAACATCAAGTTCACGTCGTACGTGGATATTTGTGGCAGTGCGGTGCGCATCCATGGCGTGCTAGTGAGCTCTCGAGTAATCCGTTCCTGGCCCCGACCACGAGCGTTGCTATCAGCCGATTGAAGGTGGCGAGCATTTGCAAGCAATCGTTGTAGAGGCTCAAAGTAGCCGCCAGAAGCAGAAGTATTCTCCGCTGCAGATCTCTGGGACCCACCGCGTTGAAAGCAGCGCACGGGTCTGATTAAACTCCACTTAAAGCAATCCTCCACTTCCCATATTCCCCAGAAAGCACCACGAATCACGTCGGTCGAAATTGATACGAATCCTTCGCGCACGTAACAACACTTCTACGAGTAGAAGTCTTTTTTTTTTGTTCCGATCGAATTCTTCATTTTCCCGCAGCTCAACGCTTTTCATTCGCCATCTCAAAAAGTCAAAAGTTTTTCTTTGAAGCACAAAATATTAATTGCGGAATCATACCAACACTCGCGTTTCAAATTCTATCCCTTTTCCGAAATTGTTGCGTTGTTATTTTTGAACACAGAACATCACTCCTTATATATATGCTCGAATCAGAGCCCATCGCGAAACAACTCCCTGCCTCGCCTTATGTACAATCAAGGACTAATCTGCCACCTATATATCGGGAAACGGTCAACAGACTAGCAGTTGCATATACTCACACACATAACCAGCCGCATCATACCATTTACGCACGTGAATTTTGTTATCAGTAGTCTCTTGCGAAGTGTTAATTGTACAGTCAAATGGGGTTTTGACCTTGAATTTCGGGTAGGCAGGAATCTTTTTAATGCAATGCGGTAAAGATAGCTTAAGTTTAAGTTTCTGGGGTCGCAGCTCCTGTCTTTTAGCCTCCATCTGCAAAACAAAAGAAGTTGGGGCACTCTCACATCTCCGAAACCATGGCTCCCACAAGGAAGTTGTGCATGTCAAACTTGCGTAGAATGAAATGTTTAGCAAGTCGTACATACATCATTTTTACGTTGGGTCAATAATAAAACAGTAACAAGCCAAAAACCACACACAAAAAAGGGGGAACATCTTTCAGGAGCCACAACTTTTTTAATTTCACGTTTAACGCGAAACACATTGAAATACTATTCCAAGAAAATTCTCTCACAAATCGTTTGCGGTATTGATTGTTCCAATACTGCACAATAATGGGAATTATTCCATCCCAAAGGGGAAAAAGTTACGTGAAAAACCCGTTTTCAGGCCAAACAATCGGCTTTTGACGGCAAACCCCCGTTTCGAAACTCGCGGAGCATTTTAGTAGGCAAGCAAATTTTTGATCCCAGGTGTGGTATGCCTGACTGGCAGCTGAAATCTAAGTTTTTGGGGTCGCAGCCCTAATCCTCCGGGCTCCATCTTGAAAACAAACAAAAAGTGGAGCACCCCTATATCTCTGGAACCATGGCCCCCACAAGAAAGCTGTGTACATTTTTAGGAAGTCGTCTGCACATCACTTTCAAGTGGCATCAATAATTAAAAAAATTATAGGAATAAAACAACATCCAAAATAAGGGGGGGGGACATCTTTCGAGCGCCACAAATACATTGTTTTCACTTTAACCGGAAAACACAAGGAGAATAACTTTAAGGCAATTTTGTTGCAAGTCGTTTGCGTTATTGATTGTTTTGATAGCTGTACACTGCAGGAGCTTTTGCATTCCAAAGGGGGAAAACTCACGTGAAAAAGGAATTTTAGGCCAAATAACCGGTTTCTGATAGCAAACCCCCCATTGCAAAGCTCACGGATCATTTTAGTGGGTAGATACTATAATTGCTGCGTACTTCTCCACTGTTACAAAATTGGTAAACACATGCGTTTTTATGGGTAGTCCCGATGGGTTATCTTTTGTATTTATTGCTATTTACAAATGTCGGTACCGAGGCAAGGAGAAATCCCAGGTTTGATTCTAAGCACGAGGGACAGTCCAATCATCAAGCAAGGATTTTGCTTTGGTCACAAAAAAGTGATGTTTTTATCACCATATAAATACGTCACTCACAATTCTATGAAAGGCTATCCTTTCAACATAAGCGTGATGTATATATCACCATTAAATATATCGCTTCATGAAAAACAGATAGCGTGAATTTTCTTTGCTAGCATAGATCTTCCCTTTTTGATTGCTAGTGTCATGTGGAAGTTTCCGTGTAGTGGTAAGTTGTTGCATTTTTAAATGCATGACATCGTGAAATACATAGTTCAGTAGATCGACACTTCAGGTAACACCTAACCTCGGCATGTTTATTCCTTGGCAAGTGCCATCAAAATTGTGCTGGCTGTTTCGTTATTAAACACTCCTTCTTTGATTTCTTCTAACTTTTATATCATCATCATGGAAACCTGCAGTCAACGTGGAGAGGAATTAAACAATAAAGCGATCCAGCCTTATTGCAATCGGAAGATGATCCCCCTTTTTAACTTCCCAGTATATAGGAAGTTCTTGTAATCGCCTCGAAAATCGAATATGAAATTTTCAACATTTCTTTACGTTTTGAGGTCTATATAGTATATATAAAGTGTTTTTAGAAAGGGAGGTATGTGTGTGTGTTTGTGTGTACGTACGCACGTACGTTCGCGGACACTTTTTTCTACGTGCTAACTCACGTAAACAAAGTCGTATCGACTTTGTTGAGGTGTCAATCGAAGGGTCTTTGCAATCTTAAGAGCTGATTAGTTTTTGGGATACTTCGGTCGGGGGCGTTTGTTGTTTTGACCCTGTGAAGGTCATTTCTGTCATGCGGCATATCTCGCGAACCAAACATACGATTTGCATGGTTAAGGTATCAATCGACGCGTATTAATATTTTCGTGAATCTGTCAAATTTTGAAAAAAACCGTTGGAGCGGTTTTTTTAATTTAAGAAAAAAAAGTGCAAAAAATTAGGTTTTTTTTATAAACAAAAAATTTTTAACCTGATTTACGAAAGACAGTATTAAATTTTTATAAAATTTATACATTCCAAGCAGTGCTTGTGAAAGCATCATCAAAACTTGTTTTCATGATAACAAGAAACATTAAATAAAAAATAAAAAAATATTAACAGTCATCATGATTTTCAAGGTCATTTCTTCCATTCACTATATCTCACGAACCAGATATAATATTTGCATCATAAAGGTGCCAATCGTCGTGTTTTAAAATTTCTTTGATTATTTTAACATTATAAATATCCGTTTCAGCGGTTTTTTTAATTTAATAGAAAAAAATGCGAAAACTTAGGTTTTTTTCATAAAAAATGTTTTTTTAACCTGATTTGCACAACACAGTAATTAATGTTTATAAAATTTATACATTTTTATCAGTTTTGAATATAAACCAGCAAAACACTTTTCATGATTTTGAAAAAAATTCAATTAAAAATAAAAAATCATTCAAAGTTACCATATGAAAGGGTTTCTTCCGATTGATATTACCTTATATCTTTTATTCTAAAGACTTTGTTGTAAAGTCAATCAAAGTTTTGAAATGTTGCGATAATTTGAGAAGATTTTTAATAGTTTTTGCAGTCTTTTAATTAAAAAAAAGCGGCTTAAATTTTGAAAACCATCAAAATTTCAATCAAATTTGCATTTGTGGTAATCAATCATCATCAATCATCCACCAAAAGCCTTACTTAATCTGTGGATGCTCCCGTAGATGATATGATTAATATTAACTCATTCCTGTCACTGCTTTGAATACCTCTCATTGTTATTACTGAAAGTAGTATTATTTTCAAAATTATTATTGTGTTTAATATTTTTAATGTTTTTCTAGATATTACTGGGAAGTTGACCATGTGGACCTCAAGGGTCGCACTTCGCGGCTTGTTGAGTTTGGTTTTTGGCATGTAATTCTTTAAAAAATGACGCTACGTAGAACAAAAGTCATTTGAAATTTAATTCTTCGCAAGTCCATATACAACCATTCTTTGCAAGGTCATAAACAACTTTTTTGGGAACCGTGGTTTCCGAAATATGGTAGTGTTTTACATTATTTTGTTTTCAAGATGATACCCAGAGCTGCGAGCTCAGAAACTTGAACTGAAGCTAACTATAGAATTGGTCCCACATTGCAATAAAAATCAGCCTGCCATCCCAAAATTCGTGGTTGACGTCAAAAAGTGTACTTCAAAACATAAATAAAATATCCTTTCTCCCCCGGTTAAGAAAATTCACGATAAACACTAAAATTGCGACCTCCTAAACTGGTTCCCACTCTTAAACATTTTGTTATGTATTAATCACATAAGTTTCTAGAAAACACTAATTACAATGCCAGACTCTTAAAGGAGTAATGATTATGCGAATTATCAATACCCACATTTCCAGCAAACTTTAGTCATGTACAGTGTCGGATTAAGCCAGCGCGGGGCCTGTAGCATATGCAAACAAGAGGCCCTTGGTTTGCTTTAGGTATTAAAGTTTAGGATAAAAAATAAAACCGCACATTTACAAGAAAACATTTCGTGATTTAGTGTGTGCAAATTTAAACATAAATCAATATTTCTTTGTGAGGTCATTTAGACGTTCGTGTCCCATTGTGCTCTTTTACTGATTTTCAATGCGTTTTAATGTCGAAAAAGAACGTTCTCCGCTGCAGTTGGTGATTATCAAACTCAAATAAATGCGTAACACTGTTTCTTAGTTTGCAAAACACGATTCTAATAAATTTTCCGTTAAAAGTTTATAAAATTGACGTTCCAGAGCGACGTGCTTTTTGCTATTAATAGCAGCAGCCACATCTGTTTTGAGCAGCTCAGCAAACTGCACTAGTTCGTTGCCCAGACTATCTTCCACACCGTGTGGGTAAGCACTGACGATAATTGGAGTTTTTTTCAAAATCTATTCTGCCGTTAAAGATTTCAATTGCCGAAGTATTCCAAATACACTGGTCACTTGATGATACGCTTCCATGCGTTTAGCTAATGCAGACAATACAAAAATCTCACAAACCATACATAGCGCACTATTAGAGTTATTTGGTCTACATGCGAGTAGAATCCAATGATACTACAAAGTATTTGCATATATTAATTTCGCAAAACATATGATCCAGTATGCTTGATGCAATAACATGGATAAATTCCTCGCATGTTGTTTTTGACAAGTATGATGTATGTCCCTTTACTTTATCTGCCAGAAAAGTGTTAAATTTAGCTATTAATTCTAGCAAACCTAAATATTTTCCATTGTGAAGTGAACCAATCATTCCATCGCTACCCCGAAATGCAAGACCTCGTTCTGTTGAAAAAATTATAACTGCAGCAATGCGTTCTAGGAGTGTCCGCCAATATTTTTGTTCCGTCTCATCCTTGTTTTTGAGAATTAACAGCGAAAATATTGCTTGTCTATGTGAAGTGCTTTCTTCATGTTTTTTGAACAAAATATGCACGTTCTTTCAATCGTCCAATCCGTCTTTTGTAATCCGTGCCGAACCGTCTTTATGATTTATATTTTTTTTGCATAAATAATCTGTAGTGATTTTTTTAATTTTTTTTCCTTATTTTCGATTTAGTATCGAAACTCCTTAACAAGAGTCGACTGTATATTGTGTGGCCAGCACTCACTTTTAGAGTAATTATGAACTTAATCTTTCCATTGGACCTGGATGGTATTGATGATAGATTTTTTTGCGCAAAGGCGCGAGGCCCCCCAAGACGCGGGGCCCGTAGCATTTTCTAACTCTTGCTACATGGTTAATCTGGCACTAGTCATGTAGCCAAAACGATCGATGATTCGAAAGAAGCGGTTGTGTAATGCGTAACATTTTATTGTTACCGACTTTGGGCTTTATATTCAAAACTATACTTACAAACTCATCAGTAAATGGCCTGTTGCTTACACACGTAAAATTTACCAAAATGAGTGTGCCAAAGTCAAACGAACTGTAACAATTATGAATTTTGATGTTTTACTGATGGTTACACTATAATTAGCAGCTAGTTTCAATGTTTTTGCTGACTATGATCAACCGTTCTCTTTTTCGTTGACATGAGGCAGATAAATATCAAGATGAGAATTGATTGTTCGCAAATCTTGCCAAGAAACATACCTTGAAAATCCCATCTGCTGAGCTACTATAAGGTGCAAATGTAACTTCCGCATGTATTGGAAAAACTTGTAGGCTAAGAACGCCAAAATGAAAAGACTTCATTTTCTACGTTATTTGTTATTTTCATATCGACGCTTGAAAGACAAAAGGGCGCTAGCCGAAATGAATTCAGTTTTTGTTACAACGCTGACTGAAGAAATTTTTTCGCGTCATGCTCACTTAAAATATTTTCGTTCAAAGTTTCCACTGAATTTGTCTTTTCCACGACTTTCCATCAATGAGAGTGTGGCGTCTCGGAATTTCCTACCGCCGGCAAAACCCGCACGACGAATGCAAGTTCTGGCTCTGCGGCAAGTCTTCGCTTACCGGCCAGTTCCGCTCTTCACCTGGAACGGACCAAACGCCTGGCTCCGTCCTCGACACGGCGTCAGTACGCAACGGGATATTTTTATAGGTGCAAATAAACATTAATTAACTAAAATAAACAATTGCATAGTGGTGACACCGCTTTAAGAGCGCGCGTGCAACAATTTGTATTGTGCGGTTTACGTCGGGAGTGCAGTTTCCGGGTTCTTGTGCATGCCACCATCTTTGCCCTAATTGACTGTACAGCTGAGACCCGGCAACCTCTGACTCCAAGCCAGCCACCTTTGGGGATGCTCCAGCTGCCGCATGCTCACGAGGTCAAGGTCGTCGGCCAATGCAGGCTGCCGTCATTTTGGCGAGCTAGCTCGGAGCTTTGGTTTTTCCAGGTCGAGTCGCAATTCTAAGTACACAAGGTGACAAGCGACTCGACCAAGTACCGCATTGGATCACGACACCATCGTCGAGGTAGCGGACATTATCCGCGCGCCGCCAGAAGTTCACAAATTCGTAGCTATCAAAGTAGCAATTGTGTCTCGTCTCACGGACTCACCCGATGCCCAGCTACATAAGCTTCTGACTGGCGTCGAGCTCGTGAACAGGAGGCCATCACCGCTTCTGAGGCACATGCGCTCTCTAGCTGGCACGCGGGTAAGTGACGACGTGTTGTGGATCAATTGGCTCAACCTCTTGCTACAGCAGACACGACGCATGCCTTCGCTGATCAGAAATCAGTCACTAGAGGAGCTCGCAGCTGTTGCAGATGAGGTACACGACATGGGTCCGGCAAATATGACCACGTCGGCGCATCCAGTTACGCTACCGACAACATCTTCATCTGGCCGTTCTTCACCACGGAGTTCTCCAGACCAGGTCGCCGTCAAACTAGCTGCTCTACGCCTGGCGATTACGCAGTTGACCAGTTTGACCCGCGAGGCACTACAGCAACAACGTGCCAAAGCTAACACGCAGCGTGGGCGCTCTTCGTCACGGAGCGGGTACCAGGAGCGAGCACGCTCCGCCACCCCAGGACCAGACCCGCGCACGGGATATTGCTGGTATCACAGCAAGCACGGAGTTGCGGCAATTTGCTGCGAGCAACCGTGCAGTTTTCCAACGCAAGACACCACTACGAGACGTTCGGAAAACTAAAGTCGCCGGCGCTTTACTCGGCGGACACCACCGGCAACATTTCGGAGAAACACCTTTATGTCCACGACCGCAGCACGAGAGCTCGGTTCCTGGTGGACTCCGGCTCCTCGCTCTCCATCATTCTAAGACATCTAATCACCAGGCCTCTTCAGAAGCAGAGCTTCATGCTGCAGCCAGCCAATGGCACGCCAATCATCACATGCGGCACACACCAGCTCACTTTGAATTTCGGGTTGCGCCGTCCATTTCACTGGCCGTTTGTTATAGCAGACGTCCAGACGGCTATTCTGGGAGCCAACGCCCTCAATTACCACGGTTTGCTCATAGACCTACGCAACCGACGCCTTTAAGACGATCGCACCAGCCTCTATACGATCTGTGCATTCGGCTCAGCTCCAGCAGTGCATTCCATAAGCGCAGTTGCCAAACCATCAACCTTCGAGGGCGCCATCGGAGAGCCGTACATGCAGATAACCGCCAAGTACGCCAAGACAACTGTACGACCTGGTGAAATGGCTTCGATCGCCGACTTACCCGTCCACCATCAGATAGTCACGCATGGACCATCTGTCTTCGCAAGACCTCGTTGCCTCGCGGGAGAACGCCTCGCTGCAGCGAAAGCCGAGTTTGATTTCCTATTGGAACGAGGTGTTATTCGACCTTCGTCACGCCAGTGGGCTAGCCCCTTGCACATAGTGCCCAAGGACGGCGGCCGCTGGCGAGTCACCGGGGACTACCGCCAACTCAACGCCCGCATCCGTCCAGACCGCTACCCATTGCCCATCATCAAAGATCTGATTCAGGAGGCCAGCAGCTAAGTATTTTCAGTCATCGACATCCAGCGAGCACTTTATCAAATCCCGGTCGCTCCTGAGGACATCTGAAAGACGGCAGTCATTACGCCCTTTGGCCTGTTTGAATTTGTGGAGATGCCTCTTGGTTTACGAAACGTGGCCCAAACGATGCAGCGTACTCTCAACCATCTGCTGAGGAAGCTTCACTTTATTCGCGCTTACCAGGACGACATCTTGGTGTTTTAAGCCAATCACGAACAAAATGAGCGTCATCTCGAGCAGCTTCTCTCGGTGCTGCAAACTGCGAAGCTCCAGGCCAACTGGGACCAATTCCAAGTTGGCTTACTCGAGGTAATTTTTGCCGGGTACCACGTCTGCAAGACAGGCTTTCGACAACCAGCCCCCAAAACGCAAGTCATCGCAGATTTTCCCAAACCGGTCGACTCCTCGCAGCTGAGACGTTTTCCTCGGGATGCTCAACTACTATCGTCATTGCATGCCAAATGCCGCCGAGCTCCAAGCGCCACTTTCAGAGCTACTGAAAGGTTGTACTACCAAGAAAGCGCCTCTCACTTGGACATCCGACGCTGAGGCCACTTTTAAATGCTGCAAGAATGGCAAAGCCGCGGCAGCCACGTCATCGTTTCTTTCATCTTCGCAACCACTAGCACTACGCACCGACGCGTTCAGCTCTGCTATTGGCGCGGTGTTAGACTAACAGCGCCACGACGGTACTTGGGTCCCCCTAGGGTTCGTCTGAAGGAAGCTGTCTGAGACCGAGCAGCGATACTCCACATACGACCGCGAACTTTTGACAATCTTCGCTGCCATCAAGTTTTTCCAGCGCATTCTCGAGGGGAAGCACTTCATCGTCCACACCGATCATTGTTCGCTCACTTTTGCATTGACACAACGCTCGAACAAAACCTCGCCTCGCCAAAGAGGGAAATTAGACTTCATCGGCCAATTTAACACGCTGTAGTGTATTCCTAGTTCCAAACCTGGAACTAGCCAATACACAACTAATACCTCACATAAGCTTTTGCGACAGCCTACATAGCCAATACACAACTAATATCTCACATAAGCTTTTGTGACAAGCTACACAAATTTCAGTAAGCTCCCATTGAACCCAGAGTAGGCAAAAGTACAATTTATGCAACGTTAATTGGGTCAATGCAAGGCAATCAATATTGCAAGCAACGAATTCCGTGGGAATCAATTTGGATCGCGTTCGATTGGTTAGGGTAAATAGATTTAAGACTAGAGTAGGGGTTTTTAAATAATAAGCAATTTCAAATGTACATAGCAATAAGTGAAATTTGGAAATAAAAGAACGGACTGGGCTGAGGCTCGGAACATTAGTTACCTCCTAACGGAACAAGTTAGGTGTCAGTTACTTAATAACGTTGCCTTCTATTCGGCAACGAGTCCGCCTTTAAAAATTGGCAGACAGCGAATTGCCTCATATCTCGGCAATTCTTACTTAGAAATATCGGCTGCCTGTCTACTCGGACTGTGCCAAATATGTGGCAACCCAATGGATGCCTGTAGGTAACATCTATTCTGACCCATTCCTCTCTTTGTTGACAAACTTCTATCCTTGAAGAGTGAATACCATCACTCTAGAAGAATATAAGCAAAGACGCAGCCGTGAATCGAGTTCGCAAAGCAACCATGCGAACTACCAGCATAAAAGACCACAAGTAACTTTACATGGCGATCCAGTATCATTACTACGCGGTTGGAGTACACACCGGGCGAAGACAATATTGTGGCTGACGCACTCTCACGCGTAGAGACGGTTGAGGTACCTGCCGCACTCCCCACTCGAGCCATTAGCGAAGCACAGGCCACGGGCGATCAGTTGGCGCACCTCTTGGCAAACCCTCGTCTCAAGCTGCATCAATTGGTGTTAGACGGCTATTCAGCGCACTACGTTAATTTCGTGGGGGCCATCAAGCCATATTTGCCAGTCGCACTACACCGCCAAGCGTTCGACACCGTCCATCAGCTCTCGCACTCCAGTGGACGGGCCACCTCAAAGCGCGTAGCGCTGAAATTCTTCTGGCCGCGCTTACGGAAGGTTGTTTTTCGTTGGAGCAAGCAGTGTGTGCCTTGCCAGCTTTCGAAGGCCCATCGTCACAATCGCGATGAACTAGGCAATTGTAAAACGGCGGATGAGCGTTTCGACCACATCCACGTCGACCTCATTAAGCTGTCCCAGTGTGAGGGCTACGATTACTGCCTCACTATCATCGACCGTTACACGCGCTGGCCTCAGGTAATACCAGTGCGCGATGCGAAGGCCAGCACCGTCGCCAGGACCTTATTCGATCACTGGATCTGGATATTCGGCACACCACTCGAGATAACCTCGGACCAAGGTCGTCAGTTCGAGGCCGACCTCCTACAGCAGCTCGGTCGCGTCCTGACAGCCCAGCCCATACGGCAACAGCCGATCAGGACCACCAAGAAGAGGGTGACCTTTTCACTCCCTTCGCAGCACGCGAAGGTCATTGACGAGGGAGTGACTGTGGCGTCTCGGAATTTCCCCCGCCGGCGAAACCCGCACGGCGAAAGCAAGTTCTGGCTCCATGGCAAGTCTTCGCTTGCCGGTCAGTCCCGCTCTTCACCTGGAACGGACCAAACGCATGGCTCCGTCCTCGACACGACGCCAGTCTTGTATTTTAATAATTCGATGAAATTTTTTTTATTCCATATGAAAGTTTGATAGTTCAGCAGTATTCACACCAAATTTGAATGAAATTTGAGCAATATTACCGGAGTTATAGAGATTTGAATACCGCGTGGTCGGTACGTGCGCTCTGCCTTACCTAGCGTATTATACGCATGCAGCGCAGTTCTACCGCGTAAAATCAGCTCCTGTCTTTTTCATCAAACATCACAACATCGAAAGTATGCTCTGAACATTGCAAATGAGGCAAAAGAATTACTGTATGGGCCTGGAATCGATGACTCGATGTAAGTCGCTAAAAAATAACTTTAATTCATTAAATCGCGGTAAAAAAAACTTTGAACGCGTTTTTCTTGAAACTTTGTTTTTCCGTGCGGTAGGCACGATTTCTCGAGAACGAATCGATCGATTTTGCTACAACTGTGCACAGTTACTCTTTACAGTATTGATTCGTGATTGAACGAAGGGATTTACATTCTTGACTTATTTTTGTTTTAAGCGAAAAAAAAATAGTTTAAAAACGATGAGAATCGGAAAAATGCTAAAAAATATGAGACGCAAATTCATTCAAATCCATTTCAAAACTTTAAATTTAATTTTTTTTTAAATTTCTTCGTTTAAGCACGAGCCGAATGCATAAATCATAAGAGTTTTTTTGGAATTTTTCAATTTAGATGAACCTGCACCGAAATATTCTGCCTACTGCAAAAATGTTGAAATGTTAAACTTTTATGAGTAAATTTTGAATAAAATAGGTATTTGGTAGTTAAAATACAATTTTTTGAAAAAGTTTTATTTTCCTTCAATACCTATGTAACCCCTTAACAGTTTACTTTCTATGAAAAACATCCTAATTTTTGCATTTTTTATTAAATTTAAAACGGCGCTTAAAATTTGACAAAATCACACAAATGGTAATATGCGTCGATTGAAATTTCAATAATTCAAATCCCTTGTTTGATGAACTTCTTCGATCAAAGTTTTCCAAAAACTAATCGATTTTTAAATTTGCAAAGACGCTTTGATTGACACGTCAAAGAAGTCGATATACTTTGTTTACGTGAGTTTAGCTCCTAGAAAAACTGTCCACAAACGTACGTACACGCGTTCACATACACACACACGCACATCCTGATTTCTAAAAACATTTTAAATATACTCTAAATACTTCAAAACGTAATGATATGTTGAAAATTTCAATTTCGATTTTCGAGGCGTTTACAAGAACTTCTCATATGCGTGAAGGTTAACAAGGTCTCTAACACTGATTCGGTCGAATAAAGCACGAACAAGGGGAACTGGTGAAATGCAGGCGCCAAACAGGTAAATGGTTATGGACAACAGGCTTGTCGAAACAAACGTGTACCCAACACAATTTAGGAGATGGGTCTCATCAAGCCGAGCAATCGGTATAAGAGGATCACCTATGCGTAGAAAATAACGAAACTGTTTCCGTTTTGGCTTTCCAGCTCATAAGATACTTGTTTAATTTTCCGCTAGACTACTGTACTGAGAAACACGGACGGCATGTGGCTTTGCTAAGAAGGTGATTACGCACTAAGCCTTTCTGACCGACAGCAAACTGAAGTTACCGCGTTCTCAGGTTAGAACGTTGCGCTTCTTTACTGCACACATCTTTCAGTTTCTACAGATCTTGTTATAATCGTTACCTGTTGCTGAAGCGTTATCTAACCAGTTTTGAGTGTGTTTGACTTTAAAAAGAGAGATTTTCAAGCAACAAAAAGTGAGGAGAGTATTCTGTGGTCTTGTGCATCACATTTCAGAAGGCAGCGCTCGATTCCACATATGTTCGTCTTACCCGGCGATGATCTTCTCCAACATATAAACGGAAAGCGGATAGCGTAGACTGATTGCCGCGTTCCGCGTCATTTGTCTGGGGGACTCCCCGGGAGCGTCAAACAATGGTGGACACCAAAGCTGTTTAAAAATTATTGAAAAATCCTAAAGGTGAACAAGCCGCAAGGTGCGAACCTTGAGGTCCACGCGTTCAACTTCCCAGTAGTATTTACATAAATATTAAAAATGCTAAACGGAAAAATACTTATGAAAATACTACTACTTTAAATAATAATAATGTACCTCTCATGACAGTCATTGGAATGACCTAATATTAATCGTATCATCTATGGGAGCGTCAATTGATTACGTAGGTAAAGGGGGTGATTGAATATTTACGCGGATTAATCCGGAGGGGGGGGGCAGGCTACAAAGCCTATTGTACGTTGCTTGTTATTTTCATATCGATGAACGCTTTTTAAGGCATATGATCTAACAAATTATTGACTACAAAACATTTTACCATTCAAAGCGTTCTGTAGTATGGTCATAAACCATTGGTAAATGAACACACAAAGCTTTGTAGCATGCACACAAACAATATATTGAGCTAAAGTTTTTAACACGTACACGAACCGATCTATTCATTTCATTGTTATATTTAGCACTAATGGTTATCAATGAAATGAACAAGATCCTAAAATGAACATGATTCCACAATGGATATGAATCATGAATACTAGTAACGATAAATTCTATGAATACTAGTAACGATAAATTCTAGAGTAATGCCCTCGACAAAGTTACATGAGTTCTAATTAGGGCAATTGTATTCATAAGAACCCATATGACAAGTGTTGGATTGTTTGTAGATATTAAAATGTAAAGTAAGGGAATTTCGATTAAGTATTGGAAATTTGTGTTATAGATTTTAGAGTAGGGAGTAAGTTTAAATTGTTTAAAAGGAAAAGAATTAAGAAAATAAACACATTCCTTTTAGACCTCGCAAAGAAGAGTATTGATTTATTTAATACCTGCCTTGTTATCGGCAGCCTAGTCTCTTGCGATACTTTGCTTCTCATCAGCAAAGTAAAAACTTTTCCTCACAGTGGCAAAGTGTTGCTTCAACATTAGCAACTTTTAACTTGGGACATATCGGCTGAACGAGCATTGCTCAGCGCCAAACATGATGCAGTCCAAAGATTGCTCGTAGGTTCTAATTGTTCCTCCTCCTTCCCAAAAACTAAAGTGTGTATTCTACAGGAAGAAACTCATCATCTCTCTAGATGAGTATAGGAAGCGGAACCCTCACCTGCACGAAGCAGGTATAGCACCAAACTCACCACATGGGGATCCTGCTAATCACGGACCAAATATAACGACAGCGACAGAGATCGAAGACGGAGAAATTACTACAAAGGATGAATTTCTACGAGTTTTCGAAAAGTGCGTAATCCTCACAGAAGAATTCGCGACAAAGAAAAGACGAAACGAATATGTAGCACCAGTGGCATGTAATCAACAGACACCAATTTATACGCCATCGCCAAATCCTGGCCCACGTCCGAGAAGACTTGAAGAATTTTGCCGGAAAAAGCATCAGAAGGAGCCACTCATCCCAAAAGTACTACGCAGAAAACGTGAAGGACAAGCATTCAAATTGCGACGCGACAAGGCAATTCTTCATCGCATGATCCACATCTTATCAGGAGAGCTACGCAAAACATTTAAAACTAGACTAGTTAGTCTTAGAAAAAAATAAAAAATTTTGAAATTAGTTTATATCATTAAAAGGAATATAAATATTGTATCTTTAAAACATTCTTTTAATAAATTAAGCAATAATGGGCAATAACTGCAGTAACAATAAGAATATTTTCGAGGATTATAAACAAACAATCAGTACTTCTGCTATTTTTTTCATCATATTTATTGTTATATACATCTATAACAACAAACAAAAGAAGTATGCGAGAAAAATTGTTGACAGGAATATTGTGTTAGGACGGAACAATGTTTAAAAAAAAATATATGTATATATAATATAAAACGAAGGTATAGCTCTCTTTCCAAATGTCGACAGATAGAATAAAAGAAATTATAACTGAAATACAAACTAATTTAACAAATTTGAAAAAAAAACGAAAACTTATACGGTAAAAACTCTAAACGACAAATTATAAAATACAATTAATGTAGAAAACGAATGTATAGGACTTTTCAACAACCTTAAAAAGGTGAAGAACTAGAATTAAAAACAATCTTTTCATCTACCTGTAACAACTTAATTACAGAACTAATACATCGGCTAAAAGCTGCAAATATGTAAGTAAAAATAGAAGACAACTTATACAAACTTTCGACGGGAAATTTTCAGAGTTAGATACATTCTTGACAATAATAAAATTATCAGAGAATAAATTAACATCCGAAGGTAAAGGAGAATTGCTGAATCTAGTTATACATATTAAACTGAGTCCCAATGTAAGAACGCGCCTGAAAACAACGTCTATTGGTAGTATAAACTCTTTAGAAACTGAGCTACGACTCAAATATAAAATTAATAAAACAATACCTCAGATCCATACACAACTTGCTAATATCACCCAAAATCGTATGCCCATTGCGACGTACAAAGACAAAATTTTGAACTTGGTAAGTGACTTAAAACAATTACAAATCAGCGAGTTAGGTACTAGCACTAACGACATTGCTAAGCAAGCAATCAAAACCATCAACGATACCTATGCACTTACTGTCTTTAAAAACGGTTTAAATGACCAAATTAGAAACACCGTGTTCGCAGCACGACCACGAAATTTCAGCGAAGCTATTACATTAGCAACTGAAATCGAAAATAATGAATTACAGCAAAGTAATATTCTGCATATAAATAGAGATAACAAACATAACAATTTTCATGGTAAGAGACAATATAGTCAGAATAAATCTAACAGTAACTACAATGATAAACGTTATCAACCGCGTAAAAACTAACTATAGTCAACCTAGACATAATATACAGAATAACATTAGATATCGTAACAACAACTACAATAGAGATCAAATTAACTTCAATAATCGTAGAGGTAATAACAATTTTAACAGACAAAACTTTAGAAGAATAAGAATAGTAGAAAACCAGGGAAACGCGATAGATTCCCGAGAGGAACTCGGCAACCTCCCGGAAGAAACAAAGTAAATAATGCCAACAATAATACCAATTACAAAATAAATAGTAAAATATATAGGATAACGGGTATAAGCACGAATTACATTAGGATTTTTAATGAAAACGAAAAGAGATGGCTACAGCTACTGGTAGATACGGGTGCTGACATCTCTATATATAAAATCAATAATCAAACAACACAATTCAATATTGAAACTCACAATAAATGCAAACTCACTGGTATCACGAATGAAACCACAATGTCTTTAGGAACTATAAAATTGTATTTTAACATTGAGGATACAATCATATCCAATACATTTCATACGGTAGACGAGAATTTTCCAATCGAAACTGATGGCATTATAGGGCGTGATATGCTAATAAAATTCATGTGTAAAATCGACTACGAAACATATACCATATCCTTCAATACTCAAGACAGAGATATAGTGTTACCCATGTATACCAGAAGAGTTAACATGGCAAATATCAAGATTCCCGCAAGAACAGAAATTATAATACCTATAGACGTAGACAGAAATGAAGACAGTGTAATTTTAAACAAAGAGATTGAAAAAGTGTTATATTTGAGTAACTGTATAATTCCAGCAAAAGGTACATATATGTCATGTGATAATACTTAATGCCAATGATCATGACATAACTCTGAAAAACTTTCAAACAGAGGTAGAACCATTACAAAATTATAATATATTAAAATCCAATCAGAAATTTGACAGAAAGCGAAATTAGTTCAAGTTATGAATACAGACAGTCTCGACAGTCAGGCAAACAAAAGCCTATTAGAAATTATTGAAGAGTACCAAGACGTATTCCATCTTGAAGGTGAACACCTCACGAAGAATAACTTCTATAGACAAAAACTCAAAACTTGCGACGAAAGCCCAGTCTATATTTAAAACTATAGATTACCACACACACAAAATGATGAAATAATTAGGCAAGTACGGGAACTATAAGATAATGACATTATCGAACAATCCACAAGTCCATACAACTCACCCTTGTTAGTAGTGCCTAAGAAGAGCTCAGATGATAAAAAGAAGTGGAGATTAGTCGTTGATTTCAGAAAGTTAAACGACAAACTGGTGAACGATAAGTTTGCATTGACAAGATTGGAAGATGTCCTAGACAAGCTAGGTAGGGCAAAGTATTTTTCAACCTTGGACATGACTAGTTCGTTTCACCAGATCGAACTAGAATAGGAATCAAGACCTTTAACTGCTTTCTCAACTAACGATGGACATTATCATTTCAAAACATTACCTTTTGGATTGAAAATATCATCGAATAGCTTTCAAAGGATGCTTACCATTGCACTAACTGGTTTAAGCGATTCAGCATTCCTATATGTGGATGATATCATGGTTTTCGGATGTAGCATTAAACATCGTAATGAGAATTTAAAAAAAGTTTCGCAGAGACTTCGTAAATACAATTTGAAACTAAATCCGAACAAATGTAAATTTTTAAAATCCGAAGTAGTCTATTTAGGACATTTAATTACAGCAGATGGTATAAGAACTGACCCTGCTAAACATGAAGTTATCAAAAACTATCCCATCCCGAAGACCGCGGATGAAGTGCGAAGGTTCGTAGCTTTCTGCAACTACTATCGTCGATTCATACCAAACTTTGCGGAAACAGCAAAAAGTTTGAACTCCCTTTTAAAGAAGAAAACACCATTTGTCTGGGAAGAAGAGCAGCAAAAAGCATACGATCTCCTAAAACGTAAATTGATTTCACCTCCAATTTTACAATATCCTGATTTTAATAAACCTTTCATTTTAACCACAGACGCATCAAATTTCGCATTTGGAGCTTTATTGTCTCAAGGAGAAATTGGTGAAGATTTACCAATCTCGTACGCGAGAAAATCCTTTAATAAGCACGAATTAAATAAACCTATTATAGAAAAGGAACTGTTAGCGATACACTGGGGAATCAACTTTTTCAGACCATATTTATATGGACGAAAGTTTACAGTTGTGTCTGATCACAGACCTTTAGTAGCTTTGTTCACTCACAAAAACCCATCTTCGAAACTAACCAGGATACGTTTAGACCTGTCTGATTACGACTTTGAAATTATATATAAAAAGGGGAATATAAACACGAATGCGGATGCGTTATCAAGAATACAAATTAACTCAGATATACTTAAATCAATGAAACTCCTACAAATGATAATAATGTTAGCAAAAAGCTACTGGCGATTACGAGAAGTAAAACAAAAAAGGGGACAAATAATTCAGAAATCTGCAACGAAAGTGATAACAAAAACGAAGAGATTGATCACCTCCATACGTTTGAATGCACTTCACTGTCAGATATTAAAGGAGCTCTAAAATTGAAATTTAATAATTTGCGCAGCAGTGGAATTAAAAATGATGATATATACATAGCTAGAGAGAAAGACAATATTATAGTGCGCTACAGTGATCAAGATGACAAGAAAACCGTTTTCGTCAACGATAAGCTGATAGTTCGTGAAAACAGTAATGATAATTCATACACGAAATTAGTTCCTGTTATGAAGAAATTGCTAACCTATTCACAGAAAAATAGCATAAAGGCACTAGCACTCGCGAGAAATGATGATATATTTAGGTACGTACCGAAGGACGAATTCAAGAAGCTATTTAATGCGTTGCAACGGGAAGAGAAAAATGAATTGAAAATACTAATATATAAACCACCCTTACGAATTCTAAACGTCGATAAACAAAAAGAATTAATTTATGAATATCACAATTCGCCACACGGAGGACATATAGGAGTACATAAAACTTTATTAAAACTAAAACAGAGATATTGTTGGAAGGATATGAACAAAATGGTAAAGAAGCACGTAAGCCAATGCGAAATATGTAAAAGGAATAAAATAACCAAACACACAAAGGAAAATATGATTAAAACCGAGACACCGGCTACCAGTTTTGAAATTGTGAGCGCATACATTGTTGGACCACTAAGATTTGCAAATAATTACCGATACATTCTCACTATTCAGTGTGAGTTGACAAAATATGTGACTGCTATACCCATAGAAAGTAAGGACTTCATTCTTTTATATGGTCATTTTAAAATTTTCAAGACGGATCTAGGAACCGAGTTCACTAACAGTTTAATGAAGGATATATGTGATTTGCTACAAATTAAGCAGATATTTTCAACCCGACACCATCACGAGACTTTAGGAGTAGTAGAACGAAATCACCGTGTCCTAAACGAATATCTACTGTGTTTCGTTGATAATAATAATTGGGACGAATGATTACCTTTTTATACATTCTCCTATAATACAACACCACATGTAGACACAAATTACACTCCTTATGAACTAGTTTTCGGCAAACTCTCATATTTACCTAACGATATTTTGAAAGATTCTGAAAAAATTTACAACTTAGAAAATTACACAAACGAATTGAAACTTAGACGCAAAATGTCTTTAACAAAAGCTAAAGAATTAATTGAGTAAACAAAAACGTCAAGGATTAACAAACAATCTTACAACAATCCGCTGAATGCTAGAATAGGTGACCTTGTACTAGTCAAATCAGAAAATAGAAGAAAAAATGAAAAACCATACAAAGGCCCATATAGAGTATTAGAGTCCAAAGGTTGTAAATACGTTAATCAAAATTGAAAATAAAAATAAATAGATACATAATAATAGGCTGAAGATTTATGAAAAGAAACAATTAAAGTAGTAAAAGTCATAAAAATAATATAAATTGAAGAGCTATGAAAAGAAAAATTTAAATCAGTATTAATTGTTATATAATTCTGTAATAATATAGAACATAGTATAACTTAATAATTAAAGTCATCATAAGATCGCTATAATCCAAAAAAAAAATTATAATGTAAAGTAATACACAAATCCAAACACTTACCAACTAGATTCGAGTTTCATTCCAAATTAAGATTCGACTTTGTTCCCAAACTCTCATCTCCTTAAACGATGGGGGTGTAGTATGGTCATAAAACATCGGTAAATGAACACACAAAGCTTTGTAGCATGTACACAAACAATATATTGAGCTAAAGCTTTTAACACGTACTCGAACCGATCTATTTATTTCACTGTTATATTTAGCACTAATGGTTATCAATAAAATGAACATGATCCTAAAATGAACATGATCCCACAATGGATATGAATCTTGAATACTAGTAACGATAAATTCGATGAATACTAGTAACGATAAATTCTAGAGTAATGCCCTCGACAAAGTTACATGAGTTCTAATTAGGTCAATTGTATTAATGAGAACCCATATGATAAGTGTTGGATTGTTTGTAGATATTAAAATGTAAAGTGAGGAAATTTCGATTAAGTATTGGAAATTTGTGTTATAGATTTTAGAGTAGGGAGTAAGTTTAAATTGTATAAAAGGAAAATATTTAAGAAAATAAACACAGTCTTATTAGACCTCGCAAAGAAGAGTACTGATTTATTTAATACCTGCCTTGTTATAGGCAGCCTAGTCTCTTGCGATACTTTGCTTCTCATCAGCAAAGTAAAAACTTTGCCTCACAGTGGCAAAGTGTTGCTTCAAAATTAGCAACTTTTAACTTGGGACATATCGGCTGCACGAGCATTGCTCAGCGCCAAACATGATGCAATCCAAAGATTGCTCGTAGGTTCTAATTGTTCCTCCTCCTTCACAAAAACTAAAGATGAGTATAGGAAGCGGAACCCTCACCTGCACGGAGCAGGTATAGCACCAAACTCACCACAGTTCATTACCACAAATTCAAATTTGATTAATTTTTTTTATTTTCAAAATTTAAGCAGTTTTAATATTGAAATTAAAACACGGTACGGTAAAAACTTCGGAAAATTTGTTCGACCTATGCAAATATTAATAAACTTTGAGGGCCTTAACAACAATGTTTTTAGAATAATAGTAGTCAGGTAAAATCGTTCGTATGAACACTTTTTACATGGCGACTTTGAATGATTTTTTATTTTTAATTTAATTTTTTAGACATCATGAAAAAAGGTTTTGCTGGTTTGTCTCCAAAAATTGATAAGTATTTATAAATTTTATAAACATTTATTACCGTGTTGTGCAAATTTGGTTAAAAAAAAGTTTTAATGAAAAAATCGTAATGTTTTGCATTTATTGTTAAATTCAAAAACGGCTCCAACATTTTTTTTGTAAATGCAGAAACAAAACAAAAATGTTAATACAACTTAATGAAGCAAATATTATATCTGGTTCGTGAGATATAGTGTATGACAGAAATGACCTTGAAATCATGATGACTTTCAATGGTTTTTTTATTTTTAATTTAATTTTTTTTTGTTATCACGAGAAAAAGTTTTGTTGGTTTTTGCAAAAAAAATTGTTTGGAGTATATAAATTTTATAAATGTTGATTACTATGTTCTGCAAATCAGGTTAAAAATTTATTGTTTATGAAAAAAATCTAATTTTTTGCATTTTTTTCCTTAAGTTAAAAAACGGCTCCAACGATTTTTTCAACATTTGACAGATTCACGAAAATGTTAATATGCGTCAATTGACACCTTAAAGATGCAAATCGTAAGTTTGGTTCGTGAGATATAGTGCATGACAGAAATGACCTTCAAAGGGGCAAAACCACAAACCCCCGACCGAAATGTTCCAAAAACTAATCAGCTCTTAAGATTGCAAAGGCGCTTCGATTGACACCTTAGCGAAGTCAATACGACTTTGTTTCCGTAAGTTATGCTCGTAGAAAAAACTTTCCACGAACGCACATACGTATGTACGGACGTACGGACGTACATACAAACACACACACATGCATACTTCTTTCTAAAAACACTTAAAATATACTCTATAGACCTCAAAACATAAAGAAATGTTGAAAATTTCGATTTCGATTTTCGAGGCGATTACAAGAACTTCCCATATACTGGGAAGTTAAAAACATTTCAATTTTAATAAATTTGACGACGTTCTCTTGCCAACGATCCTAGCAGTGGCTGTTGCCATTGGCTTAAACCAACGAAATTTTATGTAGTGAACCAACACGACTTTGAAGAAAGCATTCCTAATCTTAGACAGTAGATGATGATAAAAATTTGCTGCATTGGTTGATTGGAACGTTGTGGTAATTTCAAAAGAGGTCTCATCGTGCGGTTAAGAGGCTTGCATTGTTTCGACATATGTTAAGAAGTGATATGACTACTGACAGCTTTGGTGATTTCGGGCTAATAATGGTTTCGTCGCAAAATGTCCAGCGTCTTTTCAATCCCACGTTGAGAAGACTGATAGCTTTTGGGGACCCATAACTTGTGTATGGCCCTCTTGGCCCTCTTCTATTCCTACTTTTTATCAATGATCTCCCTCTAGTTGTAGAGTCTCAGTGTCTTTTGTACGCTGATGATTTAAAGATTTACAGAATTATTCGATCTCAAGAAGATTGTCTTGCTCTTCAATCCGATCTGGATGCTGTCTACATATGGAGTCTTAATAATAATCTCCCTCTTAAAATCCTGAAATGCCACACAATGTCTTTCTCCTTCAAACCTTATCCACTCAGTCATATTTACACATTACAGAATCTCCCGCTAACTTCTGTCTTCCAAATTAAAGCTTTAGGAGTGACTTTTGACCTGAAACTAAAATTTGAGGCTCATATTGCGGCGATCACCACGCGTGCTTTTCGAGTCTCTGGGTTTGTACTAAGGCACTCGCACATGTTTACTGACATTTCTTCCTCCGTGCACTTATACACTAGCCTCGTTAGACCCATCCTTGAATACTGTTCTCAGGTTTGGTCACCACATCATCAATTTTTGGACTTTTTGTTAGAATCCGTCCAACGCAAATTTACTCGTTTCCTTTTTTTAAATTTAATATTCCATACACACCCTACGTTGATCGACTTGCCAAGCTCCAACTACCTACATTGAATTCCCGTAGACTCCTCTTGGATGAATGTTTTCTGTTTCGACTTCACCACCGTCAATTAAACCCTATCCTTCCCGAATACTAAGAGTATCGTACTTCGTTACGTCCTACTAGGTACGACAATATTTTTGTCATACCATATGCTCGGACTGAACTTTATTTCAATTCGCCAATGTTGCGTCTCCCTAGACTTTATAATGATCTGCAACTTGGTCCGTTTCCTACTTCATTAATTAGCTTTAAGCGAAGACTTAATAGCGTGTTATACAATTAATTTAATTTTTAATTTTTTATTTTTTTATTTTTGGCTTCATTTTATCTTGTAATTGGGCTATTAGTCTGTTAGATGAATTTAGAATAAATAAATAAATAAGTATGTATAAGGCCACGAAATTAAGAGAGACGCGACCTTTCTCCGTATGAAAGTTCTAGTAGTGATTTTGGCTTGTCATAACATGTGTAAACAGTTTTATGTACTCTCGGTCCAAAAAGGTATATAGAATCTAGCAAGGGCCATCCCAGAAACTACCTTTTTGGACGGAAAATTCATGAAACTGATTACACAAGTTATAACAAGCCGAAATCACTAAATGAACCTTTATACGGAGAAAGGTCGAGTTTCTCTGAATTTTAAATGTTGAATTAAAAAAGCACGAGTCAATACTGTCAAGGGGAACTGTGCACAGTTTTAGCAAAATTGATCGATTCATTCTCGAGAAACCGTGCCTACCGCACGGAAAACCAAAGTTTCAAGAAAAACGCGTTCAAAGTCTTTTTTACAGCGATTTAATGAATTAAAGTAATTTTTTAGCGACTTACATCGAGTCATCGATTCCAGGTCCATACAGTAATTCGTTCGCCTCATTTGCGATGTTCAGAGCATACTTTCGATGTTGTGATGTTTGATGAAAAAGTAAGGAGCTGATTTTACGCGGTGGAACTGCGCTGCATGCGTATAATACGCTAGGTAAGGCAGAGCGCACGTACCGACCACGCGGTATTCAAATCTCTATAACTCCGGAAATATTGCTAAAATTTCATTCAAATTTGGTGTGATTACTGTTGAACTATCAAACTTTCATATGGAATAAAAAAAAATTCATCGAATTATTAAAATACAAGACCTATGTAACTTGTACAGCTGAGCACAGTAATCGATTTTTAAAATTATTTCATACTCTGGCTTTAATGTTGAAATAAAAAAATTCCTTTCAATCAAATTTGCATTTGTGGTAATCAACGCTTAATATGATATATGGTTTTGTCTTGAATACTTTGTAAGATCAAATAAAATATTGATGCTTTAGAAAGTTTTGTCCTTTAGTGTTCGTAAGATTTAAATTATCTCCTCCTTCATCTTGGGATGTAGGGTAGATCGCCTCCTCGTGGTGCATCCTGGGTAACGCTAAATGATCTACCACAGTACGACTTTCGATTGTTTTTGGACAACTCTCTCGTCTTAACGAGTATATGTGATGCTTTGGGCTGGTAGTAGTGGTATTCTGTCACCTGAGTACGCAAGAGTGACATCTTGCGGAAATGGCTTTCAGGCTAATGACACTGCTGCCTCCGTCCCGGTAAAACCTTGGTAGGGCTCGCGGTACGTTCAAAACTCGTCGCCACTAGACTTGTCTTGCAGGTTCAGTTGAGTCCAGACTCCTGATCAGTCCCTGACCCGGCTCTGAGCACATATCGTCTTAAGGGAATGTGACAACCCTTGCATGGCCTCCCTGCTTCGGCCTAGATAACCATTGGGTCTCAGGGGAACTGCACAACGAGTGGAGATAGCGGCTGTGAGGGGGGACCCAAATCGCAATTAATGAACAAAAAATTAAAAAGGAAGATCCACTCGGCCCGGAAGGGAAGTGGACGAAGGTGACGCGACCTTCTACTGGGAAGAGGACCGCGATACTCAGCCAACCCCCACTTTTTTCGAGGGATGCATGCTCCAAGGCAGCTATGCCAGGGGCAAGTACCCCCTCAGTCAAGCCTATTGGCGCTAGCGGTAACACTAAGGTAACAGCGAACAAGCCGGCCCGCACTGTTTCCGAAGCGCCCTCCAACACTGCTTCCACTTCAGGTGTTAAAAAGCAACAAAACCCCTCAGTTACGGCTTACAGAGACAGAAGGTCTGCCTTCAAAGTCCTGAAAAGGCTTAAAGATTTACCTCCGGATGGTCTTTCCCAGAAGGATAAAATCTCCCTGAAATGGGCAACCACCACAGTAGAGGCTTACAAAGCCTCTATTCCAAAGAAAGAGGCAACTCATAAAAAATGTAGATCTAATGAGTCTGCCCCAATTCAACCGAGCGTCCAACTGCCGGTTAGTACAAGACCAAAACTGGTCACACCCAATCCTGTTAAGGGCAGGAGTTTCAGTGATGCTGCCAAGGACAGCCTGGTATGGGGTGTTATCGACAGAAGCAGCAGCTAAGGCACCATCTCACCGTCAAATTGGAAGATGGTGGAAATTGCATTTCTTCGGGTGTACAAGCCCATACTCGAGGCAAATCCTGGCCCTCGACCAAGTTGTCGTGACGCTGGCTGGTACCAGGGTCACGTTAAATTGATAGCCTGGACAGATCAACGTTCAGCGGATCTTTACAAGCAGGCTATAGGTAGATTGGGAGAACTCTGGCCTGGAGCAAAGCTGAATGCTGTCTCCAGGGAAGATATCCAAAATAGGCCTCGATCCAGGGCATGGATACCAGCGGAGCCATAGACACCGGAAGAAATTGTTGAGCTAATCAAGCTCAGCAATGCTGATCTCCCGGTAGAAAACTGGAAAGTAGCAAAGGCTAGCGAGCCTAGCAATGGACAGCGATAGGGCCTAATAATCCGGAACGAGGAGTCGCTAGCTCCATTGAAGTCGCAGAGCGGGGTGATCAGCTACGGTTTCTCGGCTAACACCCTGCGAGTATATCGCAAGGACCATACTGGGAAGGCAGTACGGGAACCGAGCAAGGAGAGTGGAAGCGAGGGAACTGTGGAAGCATCAGAAGACCTGACCGTCGACCTTTCTAAGTCAGATCTTCTCTCCGATGACGGAAGAAGCACCACCTCTACTGCGGGGTTGGCTGGGGACCTTCTCAGATCCCTCGACCTGGTCGAGGAGGAGGAGATGTCCTTATCTGACGAGGAAGCGGATAAAACATTGTGTCGCGATGCTAAGGTTTCTGCAGATTAACCTTCAGCACTCGGAGGCAACATCCGCCGCACTGCTCTTCCACCTGGCCCAAAAAAGAGAGAAGTTTATACTCGCCTAGGAACCTTGTGTTGTTGGAAACCGGATTTGCGGGCTCAACATGAAGGGATACAACACAGTATCCTTCACAACAGCAGGAAGGCTTGAAGTTTTAACCTTGTATAATTTCAGTGACCAAGACACCAATGCGATAGCATTGGAAAGACAGTCCAAACTCCTTTGGGCTGTCTCCTGCTACATGGCGCATGATGTTCTGCCACCTCCAACTAGCCTGCAAAGGATCACAAGGGAAGTCACTGCTTGAGTCATCCCTTTAATTGTCGGGGCGGACTCCAATGCCCATCATCGCATCTGGGGTAGCACCGACACGAATAAACGGGGTGAGTCACTATTTTAATTCATCTTATTACATGGGTTACCCCAATCTAACAAAAGTGAGGATCCTACCTTCATTACGGCAAGCCGTAGAGAGGTTCTGGATATCACTCTGACGAATGATCACTTGAAACAAGCCATCAAGGGATGGCACGTATCACAACAGTGCTCGTTCTCCGATCAACTATGCATAAGGTTCTATTTGGCACCTGACCCTCCGACAAATCCAACCTTCATTAACAAAAGGAGGATGGATTGGGTCAAATACCAATCGGTATTCAAGTTTGCACTAGAAGGCGGACCTCCAGAAATTGTAGACATACTCGGTCTTGAGGAAGCCGTTGGGACCATTACATTGGCCTTCAATGGCGCAGCAAGGTCTGCATGTAGTCCAACGAAGCCTAGAGGGAAGAACTAACCCCCATGGTGGACAAGTGACATTGCGGAGCTGCGAGAGGAATGTAGGAAGTCCTTCAATCGGGCTAAAGAATCTAATGACTGGTGTTCTTATAAAACAAAACTGAAGGAGTTCAAATCGTCTATCAGGAAGGCTAGAAGCACCCCTTGAAGAAGCTTCTGTGCAGAAATAGAACACTCCAAGGATGTCAGTCGCCTGCGAAAAATCATGACAAGCTCCTCTTCATTTTTAGGGTCCTTTAAGGACGCAAACGGAGTCTGGACAAAATCCAGCTCCGAGACTCTGTCCGTTCTCTTAGGTACGCACTTCCCGGACACTGAGAGTGTGGCTCACAAAGCGGATCCACACACGCTCGCGGATTGCATGCCAACTACTGTGGCTGTAAATGACAGGCTCCTCCGCTGAGTAATCAGTTCATTTCAACCCTTAAAATCCCCTGGAATGGACAACATTCCACCTATTGAGATCCAGCAGGGCATCAATATAGCACTGCCATGGCTGAACGCCATTTTCAAAGCATGTGTACAGATGGCTTTCATTCCACAGCAGTGGAGAGAAGCAAAAATCGTTTTCATACCTAAAGCGAGTAAAACATCCCACTCCTCACCTAAGGATTACAGACCTATCAGTCTCACCTCTTTTTTGCTTAAAACTCTGGAGCGACTGATAGATATATATCTGAGAGCTATTCTTAAAGCACTCTCTAATGCGCAGCACGCATACACAAAATGGAGATCGGTTGAAACAGCTCTTCACTCGCTCACCAGCTACATCGAAAAATCGCTAAGCGTCAAAGAATACACGCAAGCAGTTTTTATAGACATCGAAGGGGCATTCAAAAATATCAGCCATAAGGCTATTGGTAAAGCACTCGGGGAAAGCAATGCCAATGACAACCTGATAGGGTTCATCGGTCAATTGCTTAGCAGCAGGAACATCAACTCCACGCTAGGAAACAATACCTTGTGGAGGAGGATTTGCAGAGACACACCACAACGTGGAGTGCTATCACCCCTTCCATGGATACTAGTGGTGGATGAACTCCTGTCAACAATAGAAGCGACTGGCTGCAAAGTCGTAGCTTATGCCGACGATGTTGCAATAGCAATATCGGGAAAATTTGTTAACAACCTATCGGAAAGACTAAACTTTGCCCTAGGTATTCTTACCAAATGGAGAAAAGAGTGTGGTCTAAAGACTAATCCGCAAAAGACGAAATTTATGCTCTTCACAAGAAGGTACAAAATTCCACTATTTATCCCACCTAAACTTGAGGAGATAAGTGTCAACCCATCTCATCAGGTCAAATATTTAGGTCTAATTTTGGACTCTAAACTCGCCGAACTATTGGGAAAAGGTGGGGATTAAACCCAAAATTGTATCATGGCTCTATACGGCGATAGCGGAACCAATCCTTTTGTATGGCGCAGTTATTTAGTGGCCTGCTATGGCGAAAGCATCAAACGTAAATCTGCTAAACAAGGTCAGAAGGAGTGCAGTCACCGCGGCTCTACGGACTACCCCGACAAAGGCATTATTTATGTTATCAAACTGGCTTCCCACAGAGGTTAAGTTCACTGAAGTTCGATTAAAAGCCCTGAGACTCTGGCGTGAGGCGAACTTTGGTCACTCCTCAATACTACGGAGAGACGGGCCAACGTCAGGTAAAGTGGACCTTGCATCTTTGACTCCCTGTTTTCACCATGGTTTCAGGTCAGTCATCCCGAATAGGGAGGACTGGACCATAGAAAGAGATGGGATACAGGAATCGGTAGACATCTACACTGATGGATCAAAAATGGAGGGAAGAGTTGGCTGTGGCGTGTTCTCAGAACAGCTAGGCCTGAAACTATCCTTCCGATTACCAGACCACTGCAGCGTCTTTCAGGCAGAGGTCATTGCGATTTATAAAGTAGTTGACTGGCTGAGAAGTCAGAAAATTTCCATAAGAAATTTAAACATCTTTTCTGACAGTCAAGCTGCTATCCAATCATTATCCAGCGTGCATACTTCATCTAAAATAGCTATGGAATGCCGCTCACAACTGAACGTGATGTCGCTTCACTGTAAAGTGATTCTTTGTTGGGTACCGGGGCATAGTGATATACCTGGAAACTGTGAAGCAGATGCCCTAGTGAGAGCTGCCACCGAGCTTCAGGAATATACACTTAACCCCGAAGTCGGCCAACCTCTAGCTTCCATAAAGCTAGGATTTCAGCAGCACTTCGTGGGCGCTGCGAATAGGCTGCTGACTGCTGGCTGCTCGAAGAAAGCTGTAACACAACCAGGCAAACTTGGCACGCACTGTGCTCCAAACGCACCAAGCGGCTCCTCAATATAAGCCGCGAAACCCTGAGTTCCGTCGTTTCCGTACTGACGGAACACTGTCTGATCGGCTGACACGCAGAAAGATTGGATGTCCCTTTCAATGATTTCTGCCGAAGTTGCAGATCGGAGGAAGACGAAGAAACTTTCTGTGCGAATGTCCGGCGCTGTCCAGGAAGCGCATGCAAATCTTGGGCACGCCCTTCCTAGACAACCTCACGGAAGAAGCTGATCTGGACATTGGCTGCAAAGCCGGCTTCATTAGAGAATCTGGATGGTTCTCGTCATCCCGCAGGTTCTAGTGCCGGCCTTAAATTCTGTGGTATCACAATAGGGCTCTCGTGGCCTAAGTGAGTTACCTTTGGATAAAAAGGGGCTGCCAATACAATCAACCAACCGTCTTCATCTTTAGTGATACTATTTATGTTTTACATGCAACTAAACTGATTATTGATTGCATATTCCATGGTTTCTACAACCAATTGCAAAATAACAAATAATCGTTACTCTCATTGATGGAAAGTCGTGGAAGAGACAAATTCAGTGATTATAGAATCATGAAAACTTTGAACGAAAATATTTAAAGTGAGCATGACGCGACAAAATTTCTTCAGTCAGCGTTGTAACAAAAACTGAATTCATTTCGGCTAGCGCCCTTTTGTCTTTCAAGCGTCGATATGAAAATAACAAATAACGTAGAAAAGGAAGTCCATTCATTTTGGCGTTCTTAGCCTACAAGTTTTTCCAATACATGCGGAAGTTACATTTGCACCTTATAGTAGCTCAGCAGATGGGATTTTCAAGGTATGTTTCTTGGCAAGATTTGCGAACAATAAATTCTCATCTTGATATTTATCTGCCTCATGTCAACGAAAAAGAGAACATTGAAACTAGCTGCTAATTATAGTGTAACCATCAGTAAAACATCAAAATTCATAATTGTTACAGTTCGTTTGACTTTGGCACACTCATTTTGGTAAATTTTACGTGTGTAAGCAAAAGGCCATTTACTGATGAGTTTGTAACTATAGTTTTGAATATATAGCCCAAAGTCGGTAACAATAAAATGTTCCGCATTACACAACCGCTTCTTTCGAATCATCGATCGTTTTGGCTACATGACTAAAGTTTGCTGGAAATGTGGGTATTGATAATTCACATAATCACTACTCCTCTAAGAGTCTGACATTGTGATTAGTGTTTTCTAGAAACTTATGTAATTAATATAAAACAAAAGGTTTAAGAGGGGGAACCAGTTTAGGAGGTCGCAATTTTAGTGTTTATCGTGAATTTTCTTAACCGGCGGAGGAAGGATATTTTATTCATGTTTTGAAGTACACTTTGTGATCTTTTCAAGTCATTTACGCTGGAAATATTGTTCTTAGAAGCTGCTGTCCATTGACGATTGCCATCCGAGTTTTTGCTGGTGGACATTGCTGAAGTCAACGTTTTTTTCAGTAAAAACAACATTTTAAGAAGAAGAATTACATGAGATTTCCCTTGTTTACTACTAGTGTTATCACAAATAAGGTGCTTCAAAACTTGTATGACAATTTTAATCGAGCATGGGATGGCCAGTTCTGGTTTCCGGGTGAGTGTTCGCTCAGTAAAATAGTCCGGATTTTGACGTCAACCACGAATTTTGGGATGGAAGGCTGATTTTTATTGCAATGTGGGACCAAATCTATAGTTAGCTTCACTTCGAGTTTCTGAGCTTGCAGCTCTGGGTACCAGTTTGAAAACAAAATAATGTAAAACACTACCATATTTCGGAAACCACGGTTCCCAAAAAAGTTGTATATGACCTTGCAAAGAATGGTTGTATATGGACTTGCGAAGAATTAAATTTCAAATGACTCTTGTTCTACGTGGCGTCATTTTTTAAAGAATTACATGCCAAAAACCAAACTCAAAAAGGGGGATCATCTTCCGATTGCAATAAGGTTGGATCGCTAAGTGATAATGTCGAATCGTCATGCGCTGCTTTTGGTCCTTTATTGTTTAATTCCTCTCTACGTTGACTGCAGGTTTTCATGATGATATAAAAGTTAGAAAAAGTCAAAGAAGGAGTGTTTAATAACGAAACAGCCAGCACAATTTTGATATCACTTGCCAAGGAATAAACATGCCGAGTCTAGGTGTTACCTGAAGTGCCGATCTACTGAACTATGTATTTCACGATGTCATGCATTTAAAAATGCAACAACTTACCACTACACGGAAACTTCCACATGACACGCAATCAAAAAGGGAAGATCTATGTTAGCAGAAAAAATTCACGCTATCTGTTTTTCATGAAGCGATGTATTTAATGGTGATATATACATCACGCTTATGTTGAAAGGATAGCCTTTCATAGAATTGTAAGTGACGTATTTCTATTGTGATAAAAACATCACTTTTTTGTGACCAAAGCACAATCCTTGCTTGATGATTGGACTATCCCTTGTGCTTAGAATCAAACCTGGGATTTCTCCTTGCCTCGTTACCGACATTTGTAATAGCAATAAATAAAAAGGACAACCCATCGGGACTACCCATAAAAACGCATGTGTTTACCAATTTTGTAACAGTGGAAAAATACGAAGCAATCAACACTTAGCAAGAGACTACTGACTACAAAGTTGCACGTGGATCCATGGTATGATGTGACTGGTTATGTGTGTGAGTATATGCAACGAATAGTCTCCGGACGGTTTCATGATATAGAGCTGACAGATTAGTTCTTGATCGTACGTAAGGCGAGGCAGGGAGTTGTTTCGCGATGGGCTCTGATTCGAGCATGGATATAAGGAGTGATTTCTGTGTTCAAAAATAAGAAGTTTACACTTTGATGTTTGAAGATATTTTTGGAATACATCACATAATCATCACAACATTTTTTGTTTCCACGTTTAGCGCGTGATACAATTGGAATCTTTTTGAAGGAAAATTTGTCAAAATTCGTTTGCGATTTCGATTAAATTAATCATTATATTTTAGGGGGAGTTACTGCATTCCAAATGAAGAAAGTTACGAAAAACGCATATTTAGGCCTAATAATCAGTTTCCGATAGAAACCCCGCTCTGCGAAATTCACGGAGCAATTCGGTAGACAAGCTGATATTTTTTAGTGCAATGTGCCGTATGTTTAACTGTGAGTTTAAGTTTAAGTTTATGGCGTCCTAGCTCCAATTGTCTGCGCTTCATCTTGAAAACAAAAACAAATACCCCTGAAACCATAGCACCCGCAATAAAGTTGGGTATTGCAAGCTTGTTAAAAACTAAATTATCAGCAGGTTGTTGGTTTATTATTTTCACATTCTATCAAAAATGACGCTGAAAAGGGGGCATCATCTTGCTTGCCCAATTTCCGCGAAATACATCCGGAAGCATTTTTCAGACAGTCTTATCACAAGCACATACGTACATACGTACATAGACACTTACAGATATTTCTCTAAAAACGGTGAATTTGGATTCTAGAGACCTTAAAACGTGGAGATATGTCAAAATTTGGGATTCCGAAATCGACCCCATTACAAAAACTTCCCACTGGGAAGTTAATAATGTACCTGTCATAAAAATATTGGAATGTCTTAATATTAATCGTATCATCTGCAGGAACGTCCATTGATAACGTAAGGATTTTGGTGGGTGGGGTTGGATTGGTTTGATTTGCAGGTCAATCGAAGAGGGGGCAGGTTACGAAGCCTTTTCTACATTATTTAGTATTTTCATATCGATGCTTGAAGAACAAAAGAGCACTAGCAAAAATTAATGCATTTTTTGTTACAACGTCCACTGAAGAGAATTCATCATTCTGAATAATTGCGTTCAAAATCGCCATCATATCACGGCATAATCACTGAATTTCTATTTGTCCACAATTTTAAATCAATGAAACTAATATTTATGTCTAATTTCTGTCGGTCTTGAAAATCATTGAATATGTAGTGAAAATAGGTTGAATCGCATGTATAAAGAAAAATGTATTACAAATGATGAAGGAAGTAATTGAAATCTTACGAGCACTAAAGAACGAAACTGTTACTTGAAACTTCAATTTGAAATTTGATGAAAGCTTTCTTGAGCATATGATCTTGGAAAGTATTGACTACAAATTATTTTACCATTCAAAACATTGATTACTACAAATGCAAATGTATATATTGATTTTTATTGGTTTTCAAAATTTAAGCAGTTTTTTCATTAAAGGTAAAATACGTAGCTGTGAAAACTATTTAGAATCTGCTCAAATTATACAAATATTAATGAACTTTGATTGAATTAATGTCTTTAGAGTAAGAGATATAAAGTAATATCCTTCGTATAAACCTTATGTACATGGTGACTTTGAATAGTTTTTTATTTTTAATCCATTTTTTTCGTGAACATGGTCAAAAGTTTTGCTTATTCCTCTACAAAAATTGATAAGAGTTTTAAATTTTATAAACCTTTATTACTGAGCTTTGCGAATCAGGTTATAAATAATTTTTTTTATGAAAAAACCTTTATTTTTCACATTTTTTCTATTAAATTAAATACACAGCTTAAACGTTTATTTTATACATGAAGAAACATCAAAAAAGTGTTAATACGCGTCGATTGACACCTTTCTGATGTAAATATTATATTGGGTTCGCGAGATATAGTGAATGACATAAATGACCTTGAATCATGCTGTTTTTTCACAAATACTGTTTCGAATATTTAAATTTTATTAATATTTATTACTGTGTCTTGAAAATCAGGTTAAAATATTATTTGTTGTCTAAAAAATCATAATTTTTTGCACCTTTTCTAATGAATCAAAAAACGCCTTCAAGGTTTTTTTTTCAAATTTCATTGAATCACAAAAATTTTAATACGCGTCGATTGACATCCTAATGATGCAAAACCTATGTTTGGCTGGCGAGATGTAGCGCATGACAGAAATGACCTTCAAAGAGTCAGAGCAACAAACCTCTCCCGACCGAAGTGTCCGAAAAACTAATCGGCTCTTAAAAGCTCAAAGACGCTTCGATTGACACCTCAGTGACGTCGATACAAATTTGTTCGTAGAAAAAACTGTCCACGAACACGCGTACGTACGTTCGTACGTACGCACATACACATACATCTCTCTTTCTTAAAACACTTTAAATATACTCTAAAGACTTCAAAACGTGAAGAAATGTCGAAAATTACAATTTCGATTTTCGAGGCGATTACAAGAGCCTCCCAAATACTGAGAACTTGATAATAAAAATAATGATACTTTATATAATAACAATAACAGGTACTCATAATTTAAGTATAATTGCATGTTAAAAATATTTGTACTTTTAAGTAACAGAAACCTGATTAATATCAAGATCTTGTAGAACTCTTATAAATGGGTAGGGATATTGCACTCCAGACGACGATCTTGCAATGTAAAGGAAGTCTTCTTACACCAATGGTTGTAGGTAAAGAAAATTGCAGAGGATTCGAATAAAAGGAAAATCTGGTGAGGTTCCAATTGGGAAGTGAATTTATTTGAACGTTAATGCTGCTTATATACAATTTATAAAACATTAATTAAGCATATCAAACATTTTAACAACTCTTAGAAATAAGTTAAATATTTGTTGACTTGAACTACGTACATTGAACTTAGTGCAATCGAGTAAAATTTGAAGTCATTGCAAATGAATTATTTTAGGTGACATGCAATGACTGCAATTGGCTATGTTCAATGTACGCGGAAACGATAAAATTGTTGACATAATGAAATTGATGTACATTGAACCACAATGTTTGAGTTCAATATACATCTCGTGCAATGTTTGGTTCCCAGGTTGCATGCAAATTCGATTGAAAAACAATTAATTTTTTTAAAATTGAGCAGCTTGGTATGTAAATTGCTAGGGTTGTGATCACAAGTGAGCTCTCAACGAATTTTCGTCTAACAATTTTTCTGTATGGACGATGACTTTGAAACTCCCTACTGCTGAAAAGTGATCAAAAGCAAACTAATAATTTTGATCAAAAGCAAACTATTAATTTTGATCACAGTCAAACCACCTTTAAAATTATGTTGAGAGTTTCGGTGTGCCTTCGATTCGCTGGCTGTGTAAAGTGGGTGTGGGGGGTTGAAAGCTGATGAGTTTATTCATGAAATTGAGCATTGTCTGCCTATGACATCCTTCTCACAAAACGGGCTTTAATATGTAGACTTGGAATGGATAATGTAATTACAGGCAACGGCATGAAGGATTAATCAAGGTCAGTTACTATTTACGAGGTGAGACATGTTAAGCTGAATGTTAATTTTTGTTTTTAGCGCTTAGTTGTTTCTGGAGTGTGTGGATAAAATTTCCATTTATCCCATTTTTAATGTACTTGAATGTCATTGACTTTACATAGCCTAGATTAGTGTAAAAATTCGTGAGATAAGTAGGTTAAATATTCGATCAGCTAGTTTAATTTACGAAGGATTAAATAAAATGCAATTGTGTCATAATGATCATTTATTTTTGGATACATATAAATAAATAACTTTTGTCACTATGTAATAGAAATCTTAGGTCGATGTTAGTATTTAAGTCTGTGTTGTTGCCGTTATAGATAAAGTAATAGCTCGTAAGTTTGCTTATGCCATTAACCTGTTGTTGAATTTTGATCATGTTCAAAAATCTTTTCGGCATGACTCAGTTATAGCCATTGTCGAAGCACACGACGACCCAGCTTTCATATTTTGTGTGAAAAGTTTTGAAGCAAAAGATCCCATACTAGACGTCTATCTCCACTGATTTTCATAAGAAGAGCAGCTCGGTGACTCCAACCACGAGTTCATTAAGGCGTTACATCACAATAGAAATACAAAAAGTTGATTTTATTTTTATTGGCTTAAAAATCCTTTGAACCCTGTAGAATAAGAGACAAATGGTTTCATATATGCCAGAATTCGTTTCCATAGAAATTTTGAACTTCTCTCAACACCTCCCGACTGCTCCAAAACGACTACCTGCGGTAAATACGACACATGCTTGTCGGGTACAGCAATATATCTTACCACTCGATTTCAATTTCTCTTATACACTAAAAGAGGTTTTTAGAAACATTTACAAGGATGTTGAACACAAAATACGTTAGTACAGCGTTCTTTGATGTTGAGAGAAAACGTAAAGTAAAGTAAAGTCAAAACTTTAAACGCGTTTTTCTCGATACAATTTTTTTTCAAATCGGCACGCAGCATACCTTGAACAACTTTTTGTTTTTTCACTCCAAATTAATATCACATTTTTAGAACACCATTCCGCGTAGAAAAACGTAGTCAATTTTTGATAAATTAGTATTTAAATTTTTTTAGGCACAAACAAGTGCCGGTGTTTTGGTATTAAAATGAATTTTTTTCCAAATGCTCGCCAATTTAACAAAAAATAATGCTTTCAAAATCCCTTACGCATTTCTATAGCTATACTTATGTTGTCTAAGAAGAAAAATAAAAATATGTTCCAGATTTATTTTTGGAGCACTTCTACTGCGTGTCGCGGAGCCTCTCCAAAAAAACCGTTCCGCAGAAACGTCTGTAGGGCAGCCGTTTTGTAACATTTTTTTATAAACAATTTTTTTATAAACGATTTTTTTTAGTCTTCAAAATATGCTTACAAAACATCCTTAAAAAATTATCATTTTACTCTTCTTCCATTTAAAAAAAAATCTGAAAAGCGACAAATTTTTGCTTTCTTCTGTGGTGTAGAACCTTAAGTAGTTTGAATTAGCGGTAGAAGAATGTTCAAAGATACGTAATTTTAGTTATAGAGATTTCACAGCTTACCGTGGCTCAGGAAATTGGCTTTAAGCTGTTTGCCCATATGCCAAAACACATTTGTAAAAAGTTAAAAGTAAAAATATAAATACCGTAAAAATGTGAAGAAAATATTTATTATCTGTGGACGTCTCATTTAGCTATTATGGCTAAGTTTGTTTTTGATAAACACTTTGAAACTGGAAATAATAAATGATACTACATGAAGGATTTAGCTGTATTAGCTTTTGGCTAGGTGAAACCTACCGTGCATCATTTTGCACCGCCATACCTATACCAAGAATTGTCAGCGGAAGTTAGAGAGATTTTAACATCAGTTAAATCACGTTGCCTGAAATCATGCACGAATACCCTACACACACAATATATATGCGAAAGGATGTGAAGGAAAATTTATTAGAAAATATTTATCAACAGGCAATATCGTTCAGCTAAATCTACTTAAAATGGGAGAACTCAGAAATTTCACGACAGCATGTCCAGTTCATGGTACAGCTCCTACAACTAGATGTGCCGCACAGATTGGTTTAAACATTAACATATAATATCTTATGAATTTTATGCATTTTTGTAATAAACGGAATATGTTGTTGTAGAAGACATGATTTTTTATTATATTCAAAACAACATTGCAAATAGTGAAATTTCATAGAATAACACCGAGTAATTGATGTTCACATAAGAAGCGCGTGATGGTATGAAAAAATCGTCGCTGTCCAGCTTTCAAACATTCAATTTTATTCTTCCTTTACCTACTAGTATTCGAAATGTTTTCAAAAGACCTGGTTGGTTTTGCAGATATTGCTCTTGGTTTCTCAACCTTCTCAAGTCTTCATACGTTGAAGTGCACCCTGCGTATGATGTTGATACTGAACACGTTCGTGCGAATCGAAAACAATTTTTACTTTAAAAGTTGACACATAGATCCCCGGAAGGATTTTCCGATTTTAACATACACTGTATTAAGTATAGTTCAGCAAGATATTCTCACACGGCATTTGACATTTTCAACATTTTTCTAGATTTTTTATGAATCGTGATATTCCCAACAGCTGCTTTTTTGGCATGATAGGTCTCTTTAATGTATTGATGTACACTTTATTTGGCTTTTTTTCCACTAACTTTTTACTTACGTTTGAATTTGTTTTACTTTTACCGATAATTGAATCAGAGCTCGTACACTAAGCTGTTAAATCTCCGCTTTTTTACCTCCAATCTGTCTTCTGGGGGATTGAATGCAGCAGCTCCCAGCATTTTGTTGTAAACCTGTTTTATAAAATTTCCGGTATAGACTCACTTTTTCATCATCGTTAAATTAAAAGCCAAGGTTTACAATCTTAATATGTTATATCACGTAGCTTTATAAGAATTCTTTTGTCGATTTTCCGTTCACAAACACTGTTAAAAACTTTTCCAAAGATCTGATAAGATCCTCATCAAGTCACTTGAGGAGGAGATAAGATATTTATTCGTAATTTGATCTTCCAAGTAAACCCCACTAGTGACACTTTTTAAAAAAAGTTAAAATGATTTCTGAGAAGTACTCAACATTTACTATGCAATATGTCATGTTTTCTGCTATGTACTTGAGCAAATACTATCCACATCTGGCTGATATTCCGGATTAATATAAAGCTTTTTAGAAACTTGTAAAAACATGACGATTTTTGTCAATTTCAATACTTCCGTCATATTCCACATAAATGACACAGGTAACACTTTTTGCAATACTTATCTGAATCTCTCCTCAATCCTTATCACGGCTTGATTCAAGAAACTGTCACATTCCGAATCGTAGGAGTTATCTGAAGTCAAGTCAAATGCAGTAAGCAGTCATCATTGCAAAGCTGGATATCTGATGGCTTTCATTTAAATAGTTGATACCAGTGCCCTTAAAAAAGGTAAGATAATAGCTAATGGGGTTTTGCTTGAAAAAATCGGATTCTTGTGGCTGATTTGGGACTTGTATGCTATTCACCGATAAGTTAAAATTCGTTATGCTTTTATATTTAAAAAAAAACCTATGGATGTTTGTGCGCTTGTCTGTGTAAGAATCTTTATCAACCATGCCAAAAACCAACAGATTCGCCAATTGTCCTATCACCATATTATCAAGTGAAAGTGTGGATGTGTTGATGGGTAGCGTGAAGGTTTCTCCTTCTACACGTTTGTAAGAGTAAACGGCGTTTGAACGTTGAACAGTTTCATGTACCAGCGGTATAGATGGGTTGACAGTTACATGGTTCATGTACAGTGATACTTCCAGAGTTTTGATGCTAGGATTGAAATCATTCTTTTTCAAATACAGATAAAATTCTGGTTATTTCAAAAATAGTACTAAGCGCAATTCGACACTATTTAACAGCAGTTGATCATGGTTAAGCATGTCGTAGTGGATTATTCCCTTTAGCTCAACCACATTGCTTTTCTGCATCAGTGTAGATCTTTTAATATACCCTTGATTTAATTCAATTGAACGTCCACCGATAGCCATTATATTTTAGATCACCCACATCTCATTCTGGTCCAAGTACCAGCTACCAGATTTCAGATGTGTTGAAGCTGCATCTTAGACGTAACTCAGTAGATTCTCAATATATACAAGATAATGATAGTTATTGTCTGTCTGTGCGATATTTTTAATATTTAATTGGGCCTTACATTGTCTAAAGAGTGGATGCATCCGATTATTGGCAACACCAATTGGAACAGCTTCAAAATAAGTTCAATCAGCCTTCTTGATTGTCTCACTCCCTGTCAAATTCTCTTCTTTACCCTTCTTCAATTTTGCTTTCTACACTTTGTGGCGTAAGTAAATGCTGGATAAATCCCGATATGTATCTCCATGACCAAGGGATATAAATTCCAAAACTGATAACGCTATTGGCTTGTATGAAACATCTCCTGTTTTAAGAATACTACTCTGAGCTAGGGTTGTGATGAATAAATCCAATTCAGATTTCATGCACTCTTTTGTGTGTCGAATTTATCTAACACGCTCTTTTCAAAGTGTTTTTTATAGCTTAACTTTTTATGGTTTTCTTATTTTTAACTGATGATAATTTTCACGTTGCAGAACAATTTTTACGCTTAAGCGATGGTTTTATCTGTAAGCCAGCTTCTATAGACGGGCTGACTTTATTTATAGTCATATGATTTTCGTCGCCAGACAAATAGCTTGTTTATTCCTTTTTGGGCTAATTCGATCACTGCTGATTTCCCTTCCTCCTTCAAAACCTGCCTGATGGATTTATTCCAAATTTCTTTTAGTATTGATTTCCCTGTATTTTCCGCCTGTTTTCCCAAAACTTTAGTTCCAGATACAAACAGTAGTTGTAGATAGCGAATCAAACCATTGAAGAAACTACCGATTCCTTTTCGGTGTTGGTACAAAAGTGGTGATCGATACAGCTTCAACATCTGAAAGTTGCCCTCTACTTTGAGTAAGTAAATACCGTGTATAATGAGCTATCATTGCTTGTACAGAAAGTGTCGCTTTTGACTGGTATCAATATTATTCAGATATATTATGTGTGTATATTTATAGTTTTTTATAACCGTTTTAAGTGCAGTACTATATACATAGGTGGGTATGAAGCTTGATTCGAAATTAACCAGTTCCCTATGATGACCTGTAATCTTGATGAAGAAACTTTCTAGCGGACAGTACTCCACGTGATGAAATCTGAACATATTGTCATTAGTATTTAATGATATTATTCGGAGATTCCTTCTCGCCCGTTATTCTCGGTTTGATAATTTTTGCGTTAATGTGTATGAAATTTATTTTTTTAGATCCCGTCTCTACTTCACGTCATGCTCTTTTATCTAACGCATAAACCAATTTTTCCAGCCACTTTATATTTTCCAAAACCATTGACTGATCAAACAAATTCTTTATTGTACCGTTAATTAATCCCTGATCCCGTTTGTCAACGGATGTTTTATGGAACGCATCAATAAGCAGACCGACCAGACGACGTTAGGTTTTGACAATTCAATTAATACTCGAGTAACATTCATGGTCCCATCAATTTTTCTGTTAGGCATATTCAAAATCTGCTCAGCACCAAACTCCTTACCTAAGCGAGCTATCGCCTGGTCTAAAGAGTATATATAAAGTGTTTTTAGAAAGAGAGATGCATGTGTGTGTGTGTGTGTGTACGTAAGTACTTTCGTAGACCGTTTTTTCTGCGAGGATAACCCACGTAAACAAAGTTGTATGGACTTTGTTGAGGTGTCAATCGGATCGTCTTGGCAATTTTAAGAGCTGCTTATTTTTTGGGACATTTCGGTCGGGGGGTTTACTGTTTTGCTTTTTTGAAAGTGATTTCTCTTTTGCGTTATATCTCAAGAACTAAACATACGATTTGCATCGTTAAGGTGTCAATCGACGCGTATTTATATTAATTTGAATCCATAAGATTAAAAAAAACATTGGAGCCGGTTTTACTTTAAGAAAAAAAGTGCAAAAAATTAGGATTTTTTTCATAAACAATAAATTTTCAACTTGAATTTTGGAACATAGTAATAAATGTTTACAAAAGTTATGTACTCCAAACAGTTTTTGTTAAAAAAAATCAGCAAAAGTTTTTGTTATAACTACAAAACAAATTAAACAAGCCGCGAGGTGCGACCCTTGAGGTCCACACGGTCAACTTCCCAGTAATATCTACATAAATATTAAAAACGTTGAACCCAATAATAGTTTTGAAAATACTACTTTTAATAATAATAATGAGAGTTATTCATAGCAGTAACAGGAATGAGTTAATATTATTCATATCATTTACGTGATCATCCATTGATTACGTAAGGTTTTGGTGGATGGGCGTGGATTGATTTGATTAAATATTCATGCGGATCAATCAGTGGGGGCCTTTTCTACATAATTTTTTTATTATCATATCGACGCGTGAAGAACAAAGGAGCGCTAGCGAAATTGAATGCAGTTTTTGTTATTACGCAAACTCAAGAGATTTTGTCACGTGATGGCCATTTTGAATAGTTACGCTCAAAATTGCCATCACTCCGGCATAATCAATGAATCTTTTTTTCACAGCTGTACATCAATTAGATAAATAAATATTTTTTTTCATTTTCTGTTGGTCTTGAAAAATATAGAGTATGCAGTCAAAAATAGGTTCAAATGTACATGCAAAAAGTAAAATGTGTTTTACATGATGATGGAGGAAGTATTGGAAATCTTACGATTACTAAAGGATAACCTACTAAAACCTTCAAGGTTTTATTTGAAGAAAGCTTTTTAAAGCATATGATCTTGCAAAGTAAAGACAACAAACTATTTTACCATCTCGAGCGGTGATTACCACAAATGCAAGATTGATTGAAATTTCGTTCGATTTCAAAATTTAAGTAGTTTTTTTATTAAAATTAAAACACTGTTAAAACTATTAAAAATCTGCTCAAATGTTGCAAGTATTATAAAACTTAGATTGAATTTACAACAACGTCTTAGGAATAAAGGATATAGAGTAATATCATTCGTATGGACCCTCTTTAAATGGTAACTTTAAATAATTTTTTATTTTTAATTTAGTTTTTTTCATAATCAAGGAAAAAGGTTTTGCTGAGTTGTTTTCAAAAACTGATAAGAATGTAAACTGGTATTACTGTGCTGTGCAAATCAGGATAAAAAGGATTTTTTTATGAAAAACCCAAAATTTTTCGCATTTTCTTTCATTAAATTAAAAAACGGTTGAAAAGATTTTTTATATCATTAAAGACATCTCGAAAATGTTAATACACGTCTATTGACACCCTAGCGATGCAAGTTTCATATCTGGTTCGTGAGACATAGTGAATGACATAAATGACCATGAATGTCATCATGACTGTTCATGACTTTTGATTGTTAATTTAATATATTTTGTAATCATGAGAAAAAGTTTTGATGGTGGTTTTATGGAGTAATCAATTTTTTTAAACATTGATTACTGTATTTCGAAAATCCGGTTAAAAAGGTTTTGTTAATAAAAAAAAACTCTGATTTTTTGCATTTTTTCCTTAAAGTAAAAAAAAATGCTCGACTATTTTTTGGAATTTGATAAAATCACGAAATTGTTAATACGCGTAAATTGACACCTTAGTGATGCAAATCGTATGTTTGGTTGGTGAGATTTGACGCATGATATAAATGACCTTCAAAGGGGCAACACAACAAACCACCCGACCGAAGTTTCCAAAAACTAATCAGCTCTTAACATTGCAAAGACGCTCCGATTGACACCTTAACGAACTCGGTGCGACTTTGTTTCCGTGAGTTATGCTTATACAAAAACGTACGTTAACACACACACACACACATACATCTCCCTTTCTAAAACCATTCTATATATACTCTATAGACCTCAAAACTTAAAGAAATGTTGAAAAATTCAATTTCGATTTTCGAGCCGATTACAAAAACTTCCCATATACTGGAAAGGTAATAAAAATAAAAGCTTAACAAAAATTCATCATTACCTCTAAGGTCATTTCTATCATTCACTATGTCCCACGAACCAGATTTAATACTTGAATCACTAGGGTGTCAATAGAAGTGCTTTAACATTTTTGTGATGTTTTGAACAATATAAAACAATCTTTTCAAACGTTTTTCAATTTGATACAAGGAAATGCGAAAAATTAGGATTTTTTCATAAAAAAATTAATTTTCAACTTGATTTGCATAACGCAATAGTAAATGTTTATAAAATTTATACATTCTTATAAATTTTGAAGAGAAACCAGCAAAACGCTTTTGCATGATTATGAAAAATTACTCAATATCTTTTATTCAAAAGACGTGGTTGTAAAGTCAATCAAAGCTTTATAATATTTGCATAATTTGAGCAGATTTCGAATAGTTATTATAGTCTTTTAACCAAAAAACTTGCTTAAATTTTGAAAACCAACAAAATTTCAAACAAATTTGCATTTGCGGTAATCAACGCTTTGAATGGTAAAATATTTTGTCGTCAATACTTTGCAAAATCATATTGTTTAAAAAGTTTTCATCGAACAAAAAATGGTAGTTTTTAGTAGATTCATTTTTTAGTAATCGTAATATTTCAATAATCATCATCATTTGTAATACATTTTACTTTTTACATGCAATTGAACCTATTTTTGACTGCATATACATATATATATATATATATATATATATATATATATATTTATATATATTTATATATATTTTATCAAGACCAATAGGATATATATAGTAATTATCAATTTGATTGATGTAAAATCGTGAAAAAATATAAATTTAGTGACTATGCTGAAGTCATGGCAATTTTGCACGCAACTATTCAAAATCTCTTCAAGGAGTGAATAATAAAAACTGCATTCATTTTGCTAGCGCTCTTTTGTGCTTCAAGCATCGATGTGAAAATAACAAATACCGTAGAAAGGGTCCCCACCGATTGATCACTTATGAATGTCTTGAAATGTCTCGTTCATCAAAGGTTCGGCCCAATAAAGTAACGAATCCACGTGCTGTTTGGGTTGTTGCTCCAGCCTGTTGGAACCGTTTGCCTCTCAGATAATTGGCATTGAAACTAAGAATAAAAACAAATTAGGAATCAGTAGCGATTGCCATAAACGGCAACGTTTTTTTCGTCTTGAGCTTTGAAAATGAAAAGACTAATTACACCGTCGGCATGGAACCTGCACCATACAGTGACTTTTGTGGGATGTAATAGGGCTTTTAAAGCCTCTTGAGAATTTTTTTCACACCAAAATCTTCAATTTTGATCATTGAAAAATCCTTTAAGCCAGAATGAGCCTACATGCTATGGATGATTTGACGGTAAAATAGCAATTCAACTTCCAATTTCTTTTCAGACGAATAATTCACGAAAGAACGACGCGATGGTCCAGTGGTTTAAATTACTGTACTAGTTGGGTTTTATAAGGATTCATTCGAAGCTCGATATTTTTCCTTAAAACTTTCCAGGCAGTGACCGGACAGAGGCCAAATTATTGAGAACTGCGTCAAATCTATTGATTTGGATCCTCAATCACACTGTTCTTTGTGAAAATGACAGCTGCCTCAGTACGCACTGTTTGAGCTCGTGTTAGATAGATGTTCCGTAAAGTATTCGTGAATATAAAGCTTTTCATCGTATTGCGTATGCGTTGCTGGGTGATCATGAGTTTGACGCACAGAATGTAAATTCCAAAAATAAATTTTTACTATTTCGAGATGTTATTCTGTCTTTGCATGACAATTTTCCTAAGTAAAATAAGCATAATTTGAACATCACGGTACAATTAAGCCGTAACATGAAAGATATTTCTATCAGAAGCACTATATCTTTGCAAAAACAACCTACTTATGGGAAACCTTAACACATTATTGCTTTTTTTTCAAAATTAAGGAATAATTTTCATATGACAACTGACGGAACTAGAATAAGTAATGCAGCCGTTGAAAGGCTCCATAACACTCTCCATGAACATGAACGTTTAAAAATTCTCAAAAGGAAACATGTGAAATTTTGATAACGGAAAAAGATAACTAGATAATAAACCCTTCAACTGACCCTAAATCTATCGATAAAAGTAGTGGATTCATTCCGTCTTCTAAATATACAGCAACAAGAAAAAGAAAAAATCAAATCAGGAAAAAAGATAAATAAATAAGGCGAGGATGAAAAATCATCGAAAAAATTTCAAGAGGGAGAAAACACGACAGACCATTTATTTGGTGACCCAATAACAATTACCAGAAAAAAATATTCTTTAAACTTTAGAATTCTATCTCACATATACCTTTCAGTTACTTTTAAATTGAGGTAAGCAAAAAATTTCAAAGAAACGGATACATTCTAACATGGAAAGTAAAAGTTCATTTAAAATTTTTCCCAGAAGTACAACTTGCAGATGTGTAAAAAATATGCAAACAACTGAAGATAATACAATTTATTTTTACATAATAAAAATCTTACCTAGTAGGCACCTGGTAATTCAAATTATTCAAATGAAGCTGTTCTAGCTACATAGATTTACGAGAATGATATTGATTATGGTTGATTTTTGAAATGGTTTGGTAGTTTTATCGATGATAATGATAGAGTGTATATGAAGCCAAATTTAAAAAAAAATCCAAACAAAGATGAATAGTTTTGTTAACAATAATGAAAAAAATCTAATTCACAAATAATTGAAAATATGCAAAATTTAGCAAATCAATTAATAAAAAAGAAATATTATTGGCAAGATTTAATGCATTTCGAAACGAAAATTCTGTATTCCGAAAATAGTTTTCGGATTTTTTTTTGTAAAAGAAAATTTACAAACTCGTTTGAACTTCCTTAAAGAAATGGAAAAAGCTCTTTTATCGAGACTAGCAATTCTAAGTAAATATATCCTTGAAATCGAAGATATAAAAAAAATGGAGGTAAACGTATGCAAATAACAAAAATTTCAGAGCCATAGCACAAAAGTCTACATAACATTGATTTCTGTTCAAATTTCAAACTTTAAAAGTGAGATAGAGAATAAAGTTCAGAAGAATAGTTTTAATTCTTGGCAAAGATAATTACAAATAAGTAACATTTTATCCTTAAAATCTTGCTACGAAAAAAAACTCAATTAAGAAACAAGATAAAACAATTTTTCAAAAGTAAATGATACATGCATAAGTACCAAATTCAACGAACGCGATATTTGTACTATAAATTCAGTCTTAACAGAAAACTAAAAAATTTAATCATAACGCAAAACTTAAATGTCACAATTATAAAATTGAAACCATCAGCACATTGTTATCAGAAAGCCTAATCTTATCAAATTGTTCAATCCCAAAATAGATAGAACGATGAATAATAAGGAAAATGTAGTAAATGAAAATATCCTCTGATCGAATGTAATCAAGCACATTATTATAAAGGAAAATAATTAAACGCTACAAGAACTTACTTAATGTAATAAAATTAAAATAAAACATCAAAAAGTTTTATAACAAATAAAATACCCATTTCTTATAATATCGCTATCGCTTTAATATTTTAAAATTTAAAACTATCATAGAAAAATCAAACTTTAAAATAAAAAGTTATACTTTGCAGGAAAGAAACCTAAAATTTCACAATCCATGACACCTAAAATCTCACCATTCACCAAACTTAGAACTTCATCATCCAACGAAATCATAAACAATAAACAAGAAGCACTTAGTAAGCAATCGGAGGAAATGTTTTATTTCAGCAAAATTATTTTGATTTCGCGAAATCAATTTAATTTGTCAATTTAGGAAATCCATATCACAGTTACTAAACATTCAAAAATTAAATCTATGAAATCCATTTAAAGAACATTCCAAATCCATAAAATTAGCATATTGTTGAATCGCCAATGCCGTCAAACCAGTTGCCGTCAAACCACTTGCCATCAAAAAAGACCAGACGAATTTCGGACGCCACCGTGCCAATATCGAACCACTTATAAAAATAGCAACCGTAATAAAAGTATATCGTCTAAAAAAATTATCGTTTGTCTTTTCTTCTTAGTTAAATAAACCCGAAAAACGAACATGGTAGCAGAGCGTGATATTTAGGCGCGGCGTGATTGCGCTTAAGAGTGTATCTAGTGAAACTATAAAGAACGTTATGCAGTTTCGTATCTAGAACACGTCCAATTACATCATTACAAAATACGGTACATTTTAAACGGTTGCATAGTGCAGTTCGGTGTATGGCACATGGTGGCAGAGCGTGAGATGTAGGCGCGGGGTGATTGAATGATCGAGCAGATGGTGGCGACTTCTTCAATTATTACCGCATACACATTTCTCCCGGGTTTTGAAACGTTGGGATTTAGCCGCAAGCGTCTCGTGGGCTCCTGATCCATCTACCGTTCAATGGTTCACTCAATTCTACAGGCTGCGTATATACGCATTACTAATTAACATCGAATTAACTGTAGACTTCAGCACGAACAATTAAGGTCAGCGTGTCATATTAGGCACTGAGGCAATTGTGTAAATTTTAACGAACATTCGCATGTTGTGCTGGCGAATGTGTGATTTATTACAATTTTGCTCAAAATAATTGATCTCTAATCTATACACTGCCAAATCGAATCTCGTTCAGAAAAAGTCTTGTTAACTACACAAATAATTGCAAATACCAAGTTTATACGTAATAAATACGGTTGTGGAGTGTGCTCGCGCTTGATAAATTTCTCACCTGTTAATTTTCCTCTTGCTTCCTTTATTATAAATAATTACGGCTTAAAAAATGTCTAACGATCCAGTTCTTGAGTATTTGACTAAACAAGCGATGTATTTGAAATATTTAAAGAATTTTACAGTAAATTCTATTGATAAAGTATAAGCAACTGATCGCAGCAAGCATTACTTTGAAAAGCGATTAGTCATTTTAGAGAAGCACTGGGATCTGTTTATGAATAATAATGATTCGTTACTGATCTACTATGAAGATCAGCGATACACAGATAATGATTACTTCAAACAGGATCATTATACTACAGGTGAAAATTATTATGTTGCGGCTGCGGCAAAAACACAAACCGAGATAGATATATTAAATACAGCAAACGCAAGCACACACCAACCAACCGAGACATGGTCTCCTAATGCGGACATTCAACTAAGTGTAAATTACATGCAACCCTTAAGTCACTCAACCCCGAAAATACCCATACCGACATTAACGGCACTCAAAAAGAATGGGACTGTTTTAAAGTGCTTTTCACGGCAAGCGTTATAACTGACGCGAGACTTTTGGAAATAGTAAAATTGCAGCATCTCCTGAATAGCGTGTCTGGTTCCGCCAAGCAGGCTTTAAAAGGCGTCACAGTGTCTTCTACTAATTTAAAGTCGGGTGGGAAAAGTTGTTGCGTCGTTTTGATAGTAATAAACGTAGACTCTACATACATTTAGAAGCGCTTATTAACTTGCCCCAGGCCAGCTCAGAGTTGGCGGAGGAGTTGAGTTGTCTTGTAGATAAAACTGAGGAGGCTGTTAAAGGGCTAAACAGCCTAGGTTGCCCTGTTGAGCACTATGATAATTTGTTCGTGCATATGCAGGTGAAAAAAATGGATCGAAATACAAGAAAAGACTGGGCCATTCACGAAGAAGAGGTGGAAGGTTTCTCAGCTTATAAAAACCTTTTAGGTTTTTTAGACAATGGAATCAATAGTTTAGCCGATCCCTCTGACGTTGAAAGTGAGTCCCCGGTAATTATTTCACACCCTTATTCCAAAAAAAAACGTACAGGGTAATAAGCAAGGTAAGAAAGGTACTGGAAAATCAATAAGCTCTCATCATGTCCAGCATGTGGGCAAATTTAAAGGTAAAAAAAGCCTACCAAAGTGCCTGTTCTGTTCAGGCGAACATACTATTTACAGGTGCGTGGCCTTCATTAAACTTAGCGCTGCTGAGAGGTTAAAATACGTCAAGTGGAAGGGTCGCTGTCCAATTGCTTTTCGGACAAGCATACCAATAATTGTCCTAGCCAAAACGTCTGCAATATAGGTGGCTGTGGAGCAAAACACAATTCCCTCCTTCACGCAGATCGGACTATGATACGTGTTCACACAGCTCAGCAACAGTTTGACGTTTCAGCCTCAGCAGATGCTGACAAGGAAACCATCTCAGAAAAATCTTCAGGTTCTTATTGCACCTTTTCAAAGAAAGCTATTCTGTTATCTACTGCCCGAGTTATACTGCACAACAAAGCGGGGACTGGTATCGTCGTTAATGCTCTTGTTGATCCAGGCTCAATGAGGTTTTTCATTTCGAAACGAGTAGTTTCAGCATTGCAGTTGAAAGTCAGGCCCATCAACTTGAATATCAAAGGGATAGGGGATACATTCGCTACGAGTCCCAAAGCGTTTTGTCACGCTACATTGAGGTTTTGTGTAAATTCAGGGTTCGAATTCGATTTTGAGACTCTTATACTCGATCGCTTGACTTCACAGCTCACCCTAGAGAAATTCAACCCGCAAAAATTAGCTGATCCAAATTTTACGAGACCCAAAAATATAGATTGTCTTCTTGGAGCAGAGGCTTACGCACGCATAGCTCTCGAAGGCATCAAACGTGGTCCACCCAGTGCACCCTTAGCACAAAATACGCAATTGGGTTGGATACTAGTCGGCTTGGCAGTACCTGAGTCATCCGATTATACTGAGAGTTGTTTTGTGAATAGTTATTTTGCTCACCGTGAAAACAACCTTTGAAATGCCTTGGCGAAGCAATGGGAGATTGGAAAAATTCCACCGGAATTTTACTTGTCGGAGGAGGAAGCAACCTCCAAAAAACACTTCAGCGAAACACATTTCAAAGTGAACGGACGTTATGGGGTTCGTTTACCTTTTAAAATTACCCCGTTTTTCCCAGGTTCCAGAAAAATAGCTCTAAGCTCTTGGTCCAGGTTAGCCAAGCACTTCGTTCGACATACTAATTTAAAAGAAGCTTACGATAAGTTTATGCAGGAGTATTTACACCCAGGACACATGAAACTGGTGCCGGAGAACGAGGTCAATAATCAGAAAACTTATTACGTGCATCATCATGCCGTGTTTCACAATGATAAAATTAGGGTTGTATTTAACGCATCCATGCCTTCCTCCAACGGGCTTTCGCTTAATGCTTCGCTTTATATAGGTCAAAAGTTGCAACAAGATATAGTTGTTGTTTTAATCAGGTGGCGTTGGTATTAATATGTATTTGCCAGTGACATAGTTAAAATGTTTCGGCAAATTCTGATCCATCCTCTCGACCGAGACCTGCTTCGTATTGTTTATGATTTTGGCAGCAGAATTCAGCATTTTAAGTTGTACACTGTCGCATATGAAACTACTTCGGCTCCTTATCAATCGCTGAGAGCTATGCGCCAGCTCATAGAGGACTTCAGCGATCTCTTTCCTTCGTTACACAAGGAAATTTTTGAACTTTTCCATAATTTGTTGTATGTAGACGACTCCTTTTGGAGGTGCCGAGACATTGGATCAAGTCATCGCAAATTGCGACGCATTAAATAAAATTTTATCCTATGCAACAATTGAATTAGGTAAATGGATCGCCAATGATCCAAAGATACTTGAAAGTCTACGAAACGTCGATCAGCAGGACAAATGATTTGAAATTCAAGAAGTGACAAGCACCCCAGGGGTGAAATGGACTTCATCATTCGACAGTTTCTCGTTTAAAGTCGCTTCTGTTGACCAGTTTTTGTCTCATATTATTCCTGGTAATAATCCAAGGTCTAATGTAGTAACCAAACGGACCGTGTTGTCAGAGAAATCCCAATTGTTTGATCCCTTGGGATGGATATCTCCAGTTTTAATTCAGTTCACTATTCTTAGTCAGGACTTGTGGATCGATGGCCTGGATTGGGACACTTCCTTGAACGCAGAATTTTTGCTAACGTGGGAGACACTTAAACGCCAACTAAATGGCTTAAAAGCAATCAAAATACCTCGTTGGATTGGTTCAAGTTACGATCTACAATGGTCGTTGCATGGCTTCGCAGACGCGTCAGAACAAGCTTATTCTTCATGTATATATTTTGTTCCCGTTTCAGGTCGTCCCGCACTAATTTGCTAAAAAGCAAAAGTAGTTCCAGTAAACACTATATCAATTACTAGATTGGAAATATTAGCCGCTCAGCTGTTGGCACAGCTGATTGAGTACATATCGCCCACCTTTGTTCATAAGCCCGCAGATATTCACTGCTGGAGTGATTCGCGTAATGTATTTTGTTTACTTAAAACAGCCCCTGCTAAGTTGAAAGTCTTTGAGGCAAATCGAGTCAGCGACATCATTACAACCCTAAAAAATTTACGCTGGAAATACGTACCAACGTCTTTAAACCCGGCTGATTGCGCTACCAGAGGCATGTCTGCTCAGGCCCTAAAAAAGTTTTCCCTGTGGTGGTCAGGGCCTCCGTGGTTACAAACAATTACACAATGGCCAGATCAATTGGATCTAAATCACCCCACAATTTCCTCGTTTGTTTCAGCGCCGTTTAATAAAGCGGAGGATGTCGGTTATTGGTTAGATAGGTTTCATAGTTTCAATAGATTAAAAAGAGTAATCGCAACTCTTTTGCGTTGGACCCCCTCTTGACGTAATAATAGGTTTACGCCTTTGTCAGCTGGAGAATTGGACTCGGCTCGTACTAAGGCTTTTCAATTTGATCAGTCGATTCACTTCTCGTATGAGGTGAATAACCTTCGAAATGGGACGCAAATCTTAAAGGGAAGTAAAATAGCTCCTCTCAGGCTCTTCATGGACCAAAATGGGCTCCTCAGAGTTGGGAGCCGAGTAGAAGAGTGTCCGTATTTGCCGTACAACGAAAAATATCCGATTATCTTAGGCAAACGCAGGAGCTTGTCGCAAATCTTAGCTTGTGACTATCATCAAATGTATTTACACGGGGGGTGCTCAATTAATTTTGTCGGCAATTTCGAGAAAATACTTCATAGTTTGTGGAAAGCGAGTTGTGAGAACTGCAGTAAGTAAGTGTTCCAGATGCTTGCGCTATTCGGGTCGTTGCCTTTCCCAACAAATGGCTTCATTGCCTCAGGACAGGCTAGTTTATGAGTATCCATTTGCTTCTACAGGGTTGGATTATGCGGGGCCAATCAAAGTGACTCCATCAGGGGGAAGAGGTATCACCTCAAGCAAAGGCTACATATGTATTTTTGTTTGCTTTGTTTCCCGCGCTATTCACGTTGAGATTGTCTCGGACTTAACTTCCAAAGCTTTTCTCGCCGCCCTTGACAGGTTTATAAGTAGGCGTGCTCTACCGAAACAAAGTCGCAGCGATCAAGGCACCACGTTCACAGGAGCAGAAAAGCTGATCCGTGACGTTTTATTTTCCGAAAAATCACCGGAGTTCCAAAACGTATAGGAATACACTGGTAACTTGGGCATCTCGTGGTCTTATTCACCCCCGTATGGCCCGCACTTTGGTGGCATTCGGAAAGCTGTGGTGAAGTCATTTAAGCTCCATTATAGGAGAGTCTTAGGCGAAACATCGTCGACTTTTAAAGAACATATTACGTTAGCTGCTCAAATCGCCCCTTGTGTGCAATAAGCTCCGATGGTCGAGATCCAATAGCTCTAACTCGAAGCCATTTCTTAGTTGGTCACCCCCTGAAAACCTTACCACCGGCTTTCAGCGAGTCTGACCCGACCAAAAAGTACCAAGACAGATACATGCTTCTCTTTGCAATGAAGAACAGCTTCTGGAGTAAATGGAAAAAGAAAGTCTTGCATCATATCGCTCATTTGCTGCAACAACGTCATAACACGAAAATCGTTAGTTTTGAGTTAATACCATAGGGATGATGATAATAATATGTTCTTTCAACTGGCAAAGAGTCATATCTGAGCTTTTCATATTTCACGAGAGATGACACTAGTGTCGTTTGGTTGCAGCTTCATTTTGTCTAGTATGTTCGTTGCAATACTGAATCATCTCAGTTGTGAGTCTTCTATGAAGTAATCAACTGCTACAAGTCCTCTTAAATAGTGACATATTCATAGTTGTGACGATCTTCGTGCAAAGGTAAGCTCACTTTTAATCGCGCCAGTATTATGAATAACGTATTATTTTCATATATGACGTTATGCGAGTAAAAGTCGGTGTGAGTTGTTTTATACCTATTTTCTGTTAAGACGGTCTTGCAAAAAAGTTTTGTGCTTATTTTGGTACATTTTTGATTTAAGACGTTGTTGCAAATAAAAGTATTAGTTTTTTAGTCACACGTTTCAGAAGTATGCACTATTATGACACTCTCGTGCTAAGTAGGATTTACTATTTATATTTTCCTCTGAAGTATTTTAATTTATGTCATTATTGTTTTGATAACTTACGCCAATTCAATATTTGAAACCAAACTAGATCATAAACAAAAATAATATTATAACGAAGCATATCTTTGAAAGGTCAAGACTCTCGCTAATTCTATTTAAATATAAATCAATAAGTACAATTCACTTGACTTCATGCTTGTTGCTTGATTTCTAGTCAAAGAATCATGAACTCAAATAGTCGAAGAACAAAGCTGGTGTTAATGGCGTTGAAGAACCTAGCTAGAAATACAGAAAAATGGCAGATAAAGCATGCCTCGCACGCTTCTTCTGAATCACTTTATACCAGTTTAACATATATGGAAGACCCTTTAGTAGAAACTGGTATGTTATCATAAGCAAAAATTTATTTTTTAGCAACTATTTCTGTACTATAACATAGTATTATTAACTTTTAAGGGAATGTTTTATCTGCTACTAACCAATCAATTACAAGTTTGGAAGTTACGAGTAATCCTGCAAAAGTTGGGTCAAAATCAAGATCTTCATCGAGCTCAACTTCTTTCTCCGAAGATAATAACTCACTCTCAGATATCACGTATTTACCGCCCAAAGTTAGCAGTGAGACTGACAGCGATGTTGGTAGCGAGAGAGACAGCGAAACAAACTCCAAAAAGGTGGCTGTGATACTCTTGCCGCTGACGTCGAAACTTTTTCGAATAGCTCGTCTATTGATCCTTTATCAGATGGCACTCTTGGATTCATTCTGAATACTCCCAGTTCATGTTCATTCTCCAACGCTCCATCTCCGATGATCACAAATCCCGTTAAGAAAGGATTAAAGCGTAAACGGAATGAGAATAACTGGATTAGAAATGTGAATAAAAAGCTCCGAAACAATGGAAAGGCATATAAAATGCACACAACAGAAAGTAGACTCCGAAACGAGAGGAAAAAGCGTCCTCCATGCACAGAAAAGTGTAAAGTAAAATGTGCCACAAAATTCAGTCAAGAAGATGGAATGCGCATTTTCACTTCTTATTGGGATATATAGTGATATAAAGAAGCAAAGACAATTCATTGCAAATAACATGGAGCCGATTCAGCCCAAATATCAATATGTGCGTATCGGTGGTACAAAAAAGAAAAGGGACAGCAATAATGCCTTTTATTTCCGTTCTAATGAACAGAAAGTGCGGATATGTAAAACATTTTTTAAGAACACTCTCGATATAAACGATCGTCCTTTACACCAAAAAAGGACGAAAGGCCTACGAAAATGCCGAGGGGGAAGAAAAAGAGAAGAAAAAGGAATATTATGATCAGCATCTAGTGAAGAAAAAATTGTCCAGAAAGGAAAATATGCATGATAAGGAGAAAAGCAATGCTACAGTGGCGGTATATAACCTCCAAGCCGTTATGCAAATTCTTAAGAGAGATATTTCTGTCTTTTACTATAAGTCTAAATTAAACGTGTTCAATTTCACTATTTGTGACTTAAACAGCCACGAATGCGACTGTTTTGTGTGGGATGAATCTAATGGACACAGGGGCATTAATGAATTGGGTTTGTGCATTCTTCAATTTTTAAATAAAAGAGCCTCAGGTGATCGAGACTTCATTTTTTACTCTGATAACTGCACGGGCCAGCAAAAAAATAAATTTATGGTTGCGCTCTACCTTTATGCTGTATCGCACCTCAACATCAAGAGCATAACGCATAAATTCCTTATCAAAGGCCACACGCAAAATGAGGGAGATTCTGTCCACTCGGTGATCGAGCGCCAAGTGAAACGACAGCTGAAAGGTGGCCCTATGTACACACCGGAATCATTTATCGTTGCTATCAGGTCAGCTTAAAAAACAGGAAAGTCATTCAACGTTACGGAGCTATGCTTTGAAGATTTTTTTGACATAAAAGCTTTAGCTACCGAAATGAGGCTTCTAAATATATCACAGCTAAAAATAGCTACAGTGAAGGTTCTTCGAGTAGAACGTGAATCACCAATTTCTATTCTTTTTAAAACGTCTTACGAGGACGAAATGTTTAAAGTGGCAAATATCATTAGGAAGCAAAATATCAAGAAAAATATTACACTGATCAGAGCATTTAAGACGAAACCCCTAATATCGATCAACAAAAAACAAGACTAACTTGAATTAGTGGAGGAAAGTCATATACCTAAATTATATAAAGCATTGTACGAACAGCTATAATCTACAACATATATATCTTTTTTTATACTTATCGAAAATTACCTTGTAAATTTTTTTGTCGAAGTAAAGTACTCGTATGTCATGAATGTTAGTGTTACTATATCATTCTCATTTATTTCAATGTAGCGTTCTTTATTATTTCCAGTTGCTGGAAAAAATACTGTCATAAGTAAAAATTTGTATTAAACCTTGAGCAATCAGGCTTTTTGTTATTAACAAAAACGTCACAATTTAACTTATGTTGCACTAAAAAACTGATGTTAGTAGCAAGAACGTCATAAGCGTGACTAGAGGTAATTCTGAGGTCAAAGGGAAGTTTTTGTGGTACTTTCCACAAAGAAACCTCCAGGTAGATTACTTAGTGCTCATAAAGGACGAGTCAACTCCCCCATCCTTCTGGCCTTTGGCAAGGGTAACTTCGAGTTTAAGCAATAGATCCGGTTTAGTTCGATCCGTAACGGTTAAAACTGCAGAATCAACTTTTGATCGCCCGGTTCATAAGCTCGTTTACCTACCTTTTTCAGAGCCAGCTCAACAATTATATCTTTCCGTACACTATGGCATCAGGTCTGAGTGACTTTGGGTCGTGCGTGAGAGTTAGGTGAATTAGGTTAAGTTACTGCGAAGGGTATCAATATACCAAAATATATATAATAATCTTACTTTCTTTTTGTAAAAAGTTGGTCGCTTCGCTAAGATAGATTAATTTTTTTTCCTAATATTAAGTAAGCATCGAAACCAAAATCTAAAAATTAAGATTATTACTTTAGTTTAAGTGTATACATATACGGTAAAAATCTACTATTTTTAAATTTTGCTTATCGTTTTTGCAAAATTCTGGCGAATTGGTTATACTTTTACTGTTTTGTTGCATATTTTTTTGTTGCACGGTTGTGCAAGGCGTGCAGTGTTGAATCGCCAATGCCGTCAAACCAGTTGCCTTCAAACCAGTTGCTATCAAAACCAGTTCCCATCAAAAAGGACCAGACGAGTTTCGGACGCCACCGTGGCAACATTGAACCACTTATAAAAATAGCAACCGTAATAAAAGTATACCGTCTAAAGAGATTATCGTTTGTCTTTTCTTCTTAGTTAAATAAACCCGAAAAACGAACACATATTCATCCATTATTCTTAATCTAAATATTTAAAAATATTCATGCAATGGGTCTCACTCGTAATAGTACACATTTATTAAGTTGGTTCTGTCTCTAAAACGCGCAAAGTGAGTGATTTGCACAATCCTTTTTGATAAAGAAAATGTTAAAAGTGACGGAATAAATAAGATTGATTGAATGAAAACTATGACAACAAAAGTGCTTGAATTTTAACCTTGCAGTCAAATTACAGTTGGCATTTGTATATGTACTTTCATACTTTTTGACCAGCTTATCAGTTTCCTGCACTTTGAACAGCTGTAATCGTAACCCAGATGTGTGACGTTAGTTTACAACAAAATTAGTTTTTCTCGGAGATCTACCAAGAAGCTGCACATCGACAATGGAAAAAAAGGCCTCTTACTCCAATAGAAGTAAGTAACCTCGTTAATCACCACCATAATAGTAGAAAAATCCTAGCGAGAAATAGGCGTAATTGGCCAAAAGAGCCATTCAACGGTTTCAAATATTGTCAATATATTCAACAGCAAAAATCAAGTGGCGACAAATAAAGAAACTTTACCGGAAGAATAGTTTTTGTTGCAGATGAAAGGTAGATACAAACAAAGCGCACTCAATAAGCATCTAAAATTAAACAGCATTAACATGAAGAGATTTGTGCTAAAACCATCTGACGCGTGTTCCGCAGTAAGGAATGTAACGAACGGACAGCTAGAAAAAGCCAACGTAAGCAAAAATGGAGAAGATTAGAAAACTGTTTGCATAAGAGTACCTAAACAAGGATCCAGAGTTGAAGAATGCCGTATTATTTGGTGGTGAAAGAAAATTTGACATCTTTGAAAAAGATGGCCACTCGTATGTGTGCAGAGAACCAGGTGAAAAATATTGGGAAAAAAATTCTATACGGAGGTAGTGGTGTAATGGTTTGCGGTTGCATGGTTGGCTCAAGCAGTGGCGGCTCTTCAGGGTGGGCAAGGTGGGCTGGGCCCACCTTGTAAGTTCAACATGATTATTTCAATAGTCTCCCTATTCTCAATTTAGAGTTCTTAATCTTATCAATTACCTTCGATATCCCCATACAAATTGAAGGCCATGAAAACGAAATTTTTTCAACAAATATTACTTCTATATGTACAAATGTATAAATGGATATCTCCAAACACAAATATGTATAATCCATCATGATCAAGGTGGGCCCGCCCGATCGCTAGAGTACAATGCAGACTTTTCACCCACAGCCCAAATTCTATGCACGTAGCTCGCTACGGCTCGCGTTGGTCCAGGTCCAGGGTGGGCTGCATAGCCGCTGACCCAGCTCGGGATAGCGGCGGCCAAATACATCATCCAGCATTTGAAGCTTATTTCCTGACGTGAAAATCGATTTCCACACATTTCGGTCGCTTGAGCTATGGGCAAGCCCAGCCCGGCGCGACGAACAAAGCAAAATTTGGAAATGTTAGGCTAGGCGCAAATTGGGGCGCGTGCAACGCGTGTGACGCGACATGGCACAGCACAGTTTTTTGTAACATGCACAAATCAATAGATCAGCGCAAATTGACGACGCGGCGCTACGCAGTGCTACTGGCGTGACATGACAAACGCGTGGCACAGTAGCAGAGACACAGTTTCTCGCGCCACACGTTTCAGTTCGAACATATCAAGTGTGGTTCTAAGTTTCTGGTGAACGGTTGTTTATTTCTTCTCTGCGAGATTTGGGGACAAACTGCGTGACAATATGCGTTCCCCAGCACTACGCGAGTGACGCGATCGTGTCGTGCCGCTCGCGTCATGTCATCTCGCGCGCGTCACACGTGTTGCAATTTGCGCCCAGCCTTATGCTCGATCCACACGCTTGCCAAACCTCCACAAGCCATCGCAAATCCAAACGTGTGAAAAGGGCGTTTGGATTAGCCGATCCGACGGTTGTCGGTTTGAGTTTGGTGGTTTGGAGTTTGCGGCGAACGCCAAGCGTGTGGATCAGACATTAGAGTTTCAAGCGCGTATTTTCGAAGCCGTCGCTCTACATCCCAGCACAAAGCAGTGATCGATTTCAAATTGCTTGCTATTTAATTAATGATAAATTTTTACTCGTTTCCTATAAGTAAATCCACCCATACATTTTTATTTATGTACGCTGTACTATTGTTTAAAAGTCAATTAGTGCATACATTATTTCCTGTATTTGTCTTCAAATTATAACAACTCGTCAACAGTGGTAAAAAAAGATTTTGAAAATATGAGTTCGTGGGCTTACTGGAAGCTATTTTCAATAGGGCTCCAAATTTCTAAGAGTTTTTCAACGAAAATTCGATTATTGTCTTTATTTTAAAATTGTCCTTTTATTACGTGTAAGTTTTTCATTCAGTCAGTTTTCGAAGCAGCGAGTGTGAAAAGAAGTGGAAATAGAGCAGGGATAAAGCGAAATTCAGGTAAAAGTAAAAAATAACGATGACATTGTTTGCTTTTTATTAAAAACAAAATTCAGTTCGTTAAATTGAGAAGAAAAATTCTTTATTCACAAATTAAGTGGGAAGTACCTTTAGGGGCCGGAAAAAGGTCTTTGTTGCAACTGATTTGTGGATAAAAAAATGTAGACAGTTCTTATTAAATCAGAATAATATTTATTTTAGGCGATGTTCGAGGTTGAAAAAAAACATATTCTACAAAAGTGAAAGTTGAAAATTAACAAATTTTTTAAGGATCTTGAAAGCCATGTCGTCGCTGACGTCGTAAATTGCGTAAGTGATGCTAGCTGCAATTTTCATCTAACATCAACAAGCCAAACATTTTCTTACTAAGAGGGTTTTTTTAGATAGACTAAAATATTTGCGAAGTTCGAAAATTAACCATTCAAAACAGGCTCAAAAAAGAAAATTACGATTTTGACGAAAAATTTCGTTGTACTTCCAGCCAAAAATAGTCCCAAAATAATTTTTTTTCAATCTTTAGTCTATATAGAACAGTTTTTTATGCTCTTTGAAATGAATGCTAGATGATGAAAATCGATTCACTAGTTTTTTTATTATCAATTACGCTATGTTAGAAAACATGGTTTCGAGAAAAGGCTATTTAAAGTTTGTGGTCAAGAGAAAAAGAGCTGGGCGGCAGGCACTTCCGAGATGCATCTCTTCCACAATTTTGAGAATTAGCTTTTGAAACTTTGACATGATATTTTTAGGCGCTATATCTATCGATTAAAGCAATTTTTTAAAAATCGATTTTTTGAAGTGTCTAAAGGTACTTCCCTCCTTAAAACCATGTCCGGACATGAAAAATTTAATAAGTAGAGATAATCGTAGCAGTAAAAAAAGAAGATTTACTAATGATTGGTTTATTAAATGTGATTGGCTCACTGGTAGTGAAACATTAAATAAATTATACTGTTGGAATTGTATTTTATTTAATGATAAATCTACAACTCCGTGGAATTCTACTGGATATTGTGACTTAAAGCACATAAGTGAGTCCATACAAAAACACGCGAACTCAGGTAGCCACGTGTATGCTTCTTTAAAAGCTAAATTATTTGGGAAAGAAAAAATTTCAGTTTTATTCGATTCAGTTTACCGCGCAATTTCTATTAAACACAACAAGCTTTTTGATAAAAATCGGTCCATAATAACCCGTTTGATTGATATGGTGATTTATTTAGCGACTGAAGAGCAAGCATTTCGTGGTCATGATGAGTCGCAATCTTCGTCTAATCGGGGAAATTATATAGAATTGGTAGATTCAATGACTAAATATGATAGCAAACTTAAAATATTTTTGGAAATCTCTTCGGTATTTAGTGGAGATTCTAAATCTATTCAAAGTTATTCAATTTTTAGTATAAATTCCGTTTTAAACAGTTTCATAGCTTCCAAAATAAATGAATCACCTTGTTTTTCTTGATATTAATAACTTTTCGCAGCTTTCCGTCATTTTTCGATACGCAATGCTCCGTGCCCACCCTGAGTGAATGGGCACGAGCCGCCACTGGGCTCAAGTAAGAGAACACTCCACATTATTGATGGCATAGTTGAAAAACACGTCTATTCAGGCCATTCTCGTTAAAATCGCAAAGTTAGTGCGGACAACTTGGGAAGCAAGAATAATTTTACATTCAGCCCGGAAAATGACATTTCCTAATTTTTGATACATCCAAGGTTATTTCTGTCATGCACTGTATTTCGCGAGAAAAAAATTAATTTGCATTGCAGAGGTGTTCACCGCAGCGTATTAACATTTAAATTATTATATCAAATATCAGAAAAATTTGGTGGAGGAGTCTTTAACTTTAATAAAACGAGAGCTAAAAGTTCGATGAAAGTCTGGATTAAAACTCAATCTTAAAAACCAAATATTCATCTACTATGCGCAAAAAGCAATCAATGTTTATAAACTTTAGATATTCTAAGCGGTTCTTGCAAAAAAAGTGAATAAAGTTGAATTTCATGATTAAAAAACACATTAAAATCACCGTAAATACGTAATATTAAATTATCTATCTTATTCAAAAGGTTTCGCTGTCATAACATTTTTGTCACATTTGCAAAAAAATATTCCTGAAATAAAAATAGCTATTAATATTTAAAAATAATAATGATTATGAGAATAGCATTTTCTAGCTTCACTTACTCTTAACCAGCCACTTACTCTTAACCAACATCGCAACAGCATTATAATTAAATTGCCCTCATTTCCAAGCAGTAACTCACAAATCTTGTTCACTCATGTCGAGTCCCAGTTTCGGGTCTATAATGTCACCGACGTAGAATCGAGGCACTTTCACATTGTCGGACAATTAGATGCACACGGAGCTGGAGATATTGTGGACATCATTCGCACGCGGCTCACCAATACACTATACACAACCCTCAATCATGAGCTTATCAGGCGCGTTGCCGTGTCCGAGCAACAAAGCGACCGACCGCTCCTAGCCTGGGAAGAACTAGGAGATTGCATACCATCGTGGTTTCTCCGCCACCTCCATTTCTTATCCAACGCCGTGGCTGACCAACTTCTATGTACATTTTAGACACATCACCTACCCGCCCATGTACAGACGATCATTCAGCCACATGCAGTCGACTCAACCGTCACTATAGACAGAATCGTCTCTATCGCCGACACCATTTTGGGAGTGTTGCCTACCGTTCATTCCATCTTCGCTCCCTTCACATAATCAGTCAAGTTTCCTGCCTTAAGTGAACCAGTAACCCTTGCTGCCACTTATACAGTAGCCGTCGTCACTACCGTAACTTCGACTGTTCCAACATCGTTACGCCTGCACGACCTAGACCGCCAGTCCACCTCCATATATTCCATGCTACAGCACCACTCTCGTCGTTTGCAGCACAACACCGCCTCCTTGCAGAAATCTAGGAATAGAAGTTACGAACCAAACGACTGGATAATAAATAATGAAATATATAAAATATAATCCATTTGATAAACGTTTAACGAAAACATTAAAAAGAAAATTCTACATGAAACAGTGTAATTCGAATTTTGATAATTCTCGAGTGTATCTCGAGATTTGTCAAGTAATAATACTGTCACTTGAATTTATGAATTTGGAATGGTATGAGATGAATTATAATTGTACTTTATTTACTATTTTGACTTTCAAAAAAACATATAAAACATTGAAGAGATTCTAAGCTTCACAGAAAAACCCGTTTCTGGTCCATATCCCGACAAATATATTAAATTAAAATAGAAAAGCAAACTACAAACTCATTTAAGGCATATGAGAGAACGTACAAAACCCGAAAAATGATCATTTTTGAAAGTTCCACAGCATAGGATGAACTATTGTTTTTCTTCTTCTAAAATTAAAGCTAAAGTAAGAATAGTAGACAACTAAAATCAAGTCAGATAAGAAAGTAAAGTATCTAAGTTAGCACGTGTTTACGCTACAGATGAAAGCTGATAACGTTTTTTTCCGTGTCAAATGGATAATTTAGAATTACGAAGATGAATAAATTTATTGTGAATTAAATCATCCAGATTTTCCTTGAGGGCTCTCCCTCTTGAATGGCCTTAACTTCCAACAGATACAGGAATAGCTCGCCCAAGGTGAGAAAAATAGGTGGACCTAGCGCGCATGAAATATGCGACTGCGCAAGCACTGGATCAAGGTAGGGTGGGACCAGGCAGACACATCTGCGTCTGGTGAGCTCCGCTGAAGTTCAGCTTCTAGGCGGGAGTGACACTGCCACCCGAGGTATTTGTTTGCTCGTGCAGTAAAAGGTTTTTTTTTCTCGTCTATCGCCCGATCGATTACGTGAGATGCGATAAAAGTAGCAGATGTGTTTACTCTCTCGAGTAGGTTTCGGATCGCGGTATTTGGGTTCCGGTGCACGCGGGATTTATGTGGAACATTGTAGAATAAAGTAGGAGGTAAAGCTTCAACTTAGAGAATGATGTTTGTTTGGATTCTTTTTTTTGGAATATTCTTTTGGATGAAATTTCGTAATCGGGCAAGTAGATGGCTGAATCTTTGTAAATGAGATTCGGCACCTGCAAGAGAAACATACCCACGACCTTACGCGCGGAACTGAGTTGGCTTGCCAGCAGCCATCAAAACTCTAGCCAGGTAGAGACCGAACCCAAATTAGGCAGAAGAGTTCGTTGTTTCGTCTTGGGGACTTCACGTCCGTCAGGGCAACAGGCACAAACCTGTTTGTCTTGAATTTCGTCGCGACTTGTTCGCAGTAGAAATTTTTTTTTTGCTTGCTGGCACATATCTGGGTTGAAGTTTAGTTGGATGTGGGTTTTTAATAAATTCTGTTTCTAAATAAGCTTCTCCTCTTTTCTTATTGCTGTAATCGTTGATTTGTTGTTATGCGCTCCAGTAAAGCTGAAAGGGGTTTGCTTTAAAAATATGGCAACAGGCTTCCTTTTGAGGATGGAATGGATCATTTCATTGTGTTTTTGAACCGTTTTATACGCTGATATTGTGTCGAAAGTTTGAATAAAAGCGTGAGGGTCATCCTTAGTTTCATCTAATGGTGGTAATGCGGATATATATTTCATCTAGGTTGATAGGTCCATGTTTGGATGTTCTTCTGGAGCTTTCAAGCTCCAACAGGTTTATTAAGTCGTTTACCTCGCGCATACACTAGTTTAGTGTTATTGCCAATGTCCAATCTCAGAACTCGTTAAGAAATTATGATTCCAGCAAAAACCAAGTATGTACATAGTTCAAGTTTAATACCAACTGCGCCAATTACCAAAATCCCATCCATTAAAATGAAAACGATTCAAAAAATCAAAAGTTTCTTTTGTAACAACTTTTCAACGACTGACAACATACAACTTTTTCTTATTTATAAATAGTATTCTGCATCGAAACACATGGGCGTCATTATCCCTTAAAGTAATAAAAATTGCACAGTTTGTGCCCAGATGGTGTGGAATGGCGACATTGCCATAAGGTTACAAATATATAATGGACGCACGCGAGAACTACATAACTGTGTCGTCTGAGAGCGTAGATTGCCCTCCAGCTGGTGGTAGAAATTTGCGACCATTCCGTTGAAGTATTGCTGGTAGCCACAGGTGCGACATCTGGTGTTGCCGAAAGCATTGCCTAGGAATCGGAAGAGCTGTGATTCGAATTGTTTACCTGGGTTGGCTGTGATGCAGGCGGAAGCCCTGAAGCTAATGCCTCGGCGTTTTCGGTAAGAAATGGCTAAACTTCAGGCCATCTGGCGAACCTGTCAAAGGCACTGAGGCAATATCGGTAACCCTTTGCATGGCTAAGTGGGCCGATTAGGTCGATGTGAGTATGTTTAAAGCATGAAAAAGAAGTGACAAAGGTGCCGGTTGGTGTGCGGACGTGACGGGAGACCATGTTCCACTGACGGCCCAGACGGCAGCCTTGTTGCACTCAAGCCCAGACATAGTGCTATGACACAAGCTTGGCGGTAGTACGTGTAAGACGTTAAACACTTGGTGACGCATAGTCACAGGTACGTAGGTATGTGTCCGAGCAGTGTTGGTGTCACATTAAACACAGTGATGTGCATGCTGCGTATTCGCTTGTACAACAAATTTTAAAATAAAAATATGTCTCATTTTTGAAAATGCAAACGTTTATTTATGTTGATTATGTTGACGTAGCATAAATAAACAATCGCATTTTGAAAAGGGAGACCTATTTTTTATACTTCTCAGTGAATGGGAAGTTCTTGTAATCGCCTCGAAAATCGAAATTGAAATTTTCAACATTTGTGTGTTTAGAAAGGGAGATGTATGTGTGTGTGTGTACGTACGTACGTTCGTGGACAGTTTTTTTTACGAGTAAAACTCACGTAAACAAAGTCTTATCGACTTGGTTGAGGTGTCAATCGAAGAGTCTTTACAATCTTAAGAGCTGATTAGTTTTTGGGAGACCTCGGTTGGGGGGTTTGTTGTTTTGCTTCTTTCAAGGTCATTTCTGTCTTACGTCATTTCTCGCGAGAAAAACGTATGATTTGCATCATTCAGGTGTCAATCGAAGCGTATTAACCTTTTTGTAGATCTTTAAAAAAATTTTAAAAAACGGTGGAGCAATTTTTTTAATTTAAGAAACAAAAGTGCGAAAACTTTGGTTTTTTCATAAACAATAAATTTTAACCTGATAAGCGAAAGACAGTAGTCAATGTTTATAAAATTTATAAACTCCAAGTGGTATTTTTAAAAATAACATCAAAACTTTTTCTCATGATTTCAAAAAAAATTAAATAAAATATAAAAAATCATTAATAGTCATCATGGTCTTCATGGTCATTTCTGTCATTCACTATATCTCACGAACCAGATATAATATTTGCAACATTGAAGTGTCAGCTGACGTGTATTAAAATCTTTGTGAAGTTTTTAACATTATAAATATTCGTTCCAGCCGTTTTTTAATTTAATAGAAGAAAATGCGAAAAATTACGTTTTTTTTCATTAAAAAACTAATTTTCAACTTGATTTGCATAACACAATAGTAAATTTTTATAAAATTTATACATTCTTATCAATTTTGAAGAGAAACCAGCAAAACGCTTTTGCATGATTATGAAAAAATACTCAATATCTTTTATACAAGAGACGTGGTTGTAAAGTCATTCTAAGTTTTATAATATTTGCATAATTTGAGCAGATTTCGAATAGTTTTTATAGTTTTTTAATCAAAAAAACTGCTTAAATTTTGAAAACCAACAAAATTTCAATCAAATTTTCATTTGCGGTAATCAACGCTTTGAATGGTAAAATGTTTTGTAGTCAAAACTGTGCAAAATCATATTGTTTAAAAAGCTTTCATCGAATATAAAATTGTAGTTTTTAGTAGATTCATTCTTTAGTAATCGTAAGATTTCAATAACCATCATCATTTGTAATACATTTTACTTTTTACATGCAATTGAACCTTTTTTTGACTGCATATACAAACTTATCAAGACCAATAGGAAATATATAGTAATTATCAATCAATAATTATCAATTGATGTAAAATCGTCAATTTTTTTAAATTCAGTGATTATGCTGAAGTCATGGCAATTTTGAACGCAATAATTCCAAATGGCCATCACGCGACAAAATCCCTTCAATGGGCGTAATAACAAAAACTGCTTTAATTTTGGCTAGCGCTCGTTTATCCTTTAAGCATGGATGTGAAAATAACAAATAACGTAGAAAAGGCCCGCCACCGGTTGATCCGCGTGAATATGCAATCTGTCCCCATCGACCAAAAACCTTACGTAATCAATGGACCCTCCCGTAGACAATATGATTCAAATTAACTCATTCGTGTTACTGCTATGCATACCTCTCATTGTTATTACTTAAAGTATTATTATTTTCAAAAAATTTATTGTGTTTAATGTTGTTGATTTTTATGTAGATATTACTGGGAAGTTGACCGTGTGGATCTCAAGGGTTGTATTGCGCGGCTTGTTTGAAAAGTTTTTGTACAAGCGAACACGCAGTAAGCACATCACTGTGTTTAATGTGACACCAACACTGCTCGGACACATACCTACGTACCTGTGACTGTGCGTCACCAAGTGTTTAACGTCTTACACATACTACCGCCAAGCTTGTGTCATAGCACTATGTGCACAGTACAGTGTTGGCAGCCGACGCGTGCAGACGTTCCAAGGAAGTTGAAATCTCAAGTAAAATAGTGAGTGATAAGTGAACATTGAAAATTGGTGCCGGAAGGACAAAAAAAAATTTTTAAGTGATATTGACACTTTGTGAGAATATAAATGACTTTGGCCACCACAGAATTTTTCGGTGGACTGTGAGCAGCGTCATCCTGCCGTGCATCCCGAGGTGTGTTAAGGAGTGAGTACCTTTTTCTAAGGGGAGAAAAAAAAAATAGTAATATATATATAAATATATAAATAAAAAAAAAATTCTGATATTTTGGAATCCAAAAAAAAATGGATCAGCAAGGACCCTCCCGGGGCGTCCACATTGAAGTGGAAAAAGACGCGCTGATCGCTGCCCTGCAAGCCGAACTTGTGGAGCAGCGTAAAGCAAACGCCGAACTTAAGGAATTGATGAAAAACTTACAGAACACCGTGGACAACCTGACTGAACATATGACGAACAAGACTAAACCGAACATCCAACATCACCCTATCCAGATCCCCACACTGAATGGCATGGAGGCCTCGGCGATCAAAGTGCGGACGGGCTCAATCGAATTCGTGGCGATCTCCGCCTACAGACCTCCCAGTTTCACAGAGTAAATCGCGGACCTCCAAACACTGTTCAACCAACAAGGCCCAATCTTTCTCGCAAGCGATTTGAATGCGAAGCATCGCCAATGGGGTGCGGTGAGAAGTAATCAAGCTGGCAACAAGCTCAGCAGATTCATCGCTGAGAATCAAGTAGACCTGCACGCCCCAAGTGAACCAACACACTACGGCCGAGGCCCAAATGGCACCATCATAGACCTTGCAATTGCTGATAATATCCAACAGCATATAACCATCTCCGTGCTAGATGAGTTACCATCAGACCATAAGCCGGTTCTCTTCCTTATACAGGATCTCTTCGTTGACGATCCTCGAATAATAAGGAAGAAGACGAATTGGAGAGCCTTCCACGATGCATTGGCCAACGAACCAGCAAACGAAATACCCGAAACAGCCAATGCAATTGAAGATGCTGTCAACAAGTTGACACAAACTATTAAGCAGGCAAAAGAAGAGTATACCACCACAATAGCGGAACAGGGTTCGAATCCCTACGAACTCCCCAGAGCCATCAAGGACCTGATAAGGAGAAGGAACAGAATCCGCAAAAGGGCTAGGGTCACGGGTGACCCCAGCATTAGAGGTGAGGCTAACCGGCTAACCAACGAAATACGTGGTAAAATATCCATGTTCAGAAATGAACAATGGGAAAGCTTCTTGGAAAGCCTCGACCCCGGGTACAACAACTTCTGGAGGATCTCCAAATACTTCAGAAGAAAAACCAAGAAGCTTATTTCGCCGATCCATGGTCTGCAAGGTCTACAATATTACCGGGAAGGCAAGGCAGAGGCCTTTGCAGATACCTTGGAACTCCAGTTTCGGGAGAACATCTATGAGGACGAGGACACGGAGGACGAGGATACCGAGTCTCGGGCTCGCCGAGCCTGTAGAGCTCTCCTGGCGAACGATGGCGACCCGCGGGATAACTCCATTATGGAGACAGATTTAGCGAAAGTTAAGGACCTGGTGATGCGACAGACCATACGTAAAGCGCTTGGCTGGGACGACATCACAAACGAATGCATCAGGCATACACCGGACAACATACTACGGACAATCGCTGACATCATAAATGCAATCTTCCACTTTCGATGGTACCCGAAGGCCTGGAAACATGCAACTATCATAGTTCTCCCCAAACCAGGTAAAACTCTGACCTTTCCCCAAAATTGGAGACCAATAAGTCTCCTCCCATCCATCGCTAAAATAACAGAGCGAATCATTCTCTCTCGCCTAAGCGATGAAGCTTCAAGTAAAACTCACGTAAACAAAGTCTTATCGACTTCGTTGAGGTGTCAATCGAAGAGTCTTTACAATCTTAAGAGCTGATTAGTTTTTGGGAGACCTCGGTTGGGGGGTTTGTTTGTTTTGCTTCTTTGAAGGTCATTTCTGTCTTACGTCATTTCTCGCGAGAAAAACGTACGATTTTCATCATTCAGGTGTCAATCGAAGCGTATTAACCTTTTTGTAGATCTTTAAAAAAATTTTTAAAAAACCGTGGAGCAATTTTTTAATTTAAGAAACAAAAGTGCGAAAACTTTGGTTTTTTCATAAACAATAAATTTTAACCTGATTAGCGAAAGACAGTAGTCGATGTTTATAAAATTTATAAACTCCAAGTGGTATTTTTAAAAATAACATCAAAACTTTTTCTCATGATTTCAAAAAAAATTAAATAAAATATAAAAAATCATTAATAGTCATCATGGTCTTCATGGTCATTTCTGTCATTCACTATATCTCACGAACCAGATATAATATTTGCAACATTGAAGTGTCAGCTGACGTGTATTAACATCTTTGTGAAGTTTTTAACATTATAAATATTCGTTCCAGCCGTTTTTTTTAATTTAATAGAAGAAAATGCGAAAAATTACGTTTTTTTCATAAAAAAACTAATTTTCAACTTGATTTGCATAACATAACAGTAAATTTTTATAAAATTTATACATTCTTATCAATTTTGAAGAGAAACCAGCAAAACGCTTTTGCATGATTATGAAAAAATACTCAATATCTTTTATTCAAGAGACGTGGTTGTAAAGTCATTCTAAGTTTTATAATATTTGCATAATTTGAGCAGATTTCGAATAGTTTTTATAGTTTTTTAATCAAAAAAACTGCTTAAATTTTGAAAACCAACAAAATTTCAATCAAATTTTCATTTGCGGTAATCAACGCTTTGAATGGTAAAATGTTTTGTAGTCAAAACTGTGCAAAATCATATTGTTTAAAAAGCTTTCATCGAATAAAAAATTGTAGTTTTTAGTAGATTCATTCTTTAGTAATCGTAAGATTTCAATAAACATCATCATTTGTAATACATTTTACTTTTTACATGCAATTGAACCTATTTTTGACTGCATATACAAACTTATCAAGACCAATAGGAAATATATAGTAATTATCAATCAATAATTATCAATTGATGTAAAATCGTCAAATTTTTTAAATTCAGTGATTATGCTGAAGTCATGGCAATTTTGAACGCAATAATTCAAAATGGCCATCACGCGACAAAATCCCTTCAATGGGCGTAATAACAAAAACTGCTTTCATTTTGGCTAGTGCTCGTTTGTCCTTCAAGCATGGATGTGAAAATAACAAATAACGTAGAAAAGGCCCGCCACCGGTTGATCCGCGTGAATATGCAATCTGTCCCCATCGACCAAAAACCTTACGTAATCAATGGACCCTCCCGTAGACAATATGATTCAAATTAACTCATTCGTGTTACTGCTATGCATACCTCTCATTGTTATTACTTAAAGTATTATTATTTTCAAAAAATTTTTTGTGTTTAATGTTGTTGATTTTTATGTAGATATTACTGGGAAGTTGACCGTGTGGATCTCAAGGGTTGTATCGCGTGGCTTGTTTGAAAAGTTTTTGTACAAGCGAACACGCAGTAAGCACATCACTGTGTTCAATGTGACACCAACACTGCTCGGACACATACCTACGTACCTGTGACTGTGCGTCACCAAGTGTTTAACGTCTTACACATACTACCGCCAAGCTTGTTTCATAGCACTATGTGCACAGTACAGTGTTGGCAGCCGACGCGTGCAGACGTTCCAAGGAAGTTGAAATCTCAAGTAAAATAGTGAGTGATAAGTGAACATTGAAAATTGGTGCCGGAAGGACAAAAAAATTTTTTTAAGTGATATTGACACTTTGTGGTGATACACCTCGCAGTGGCGCAGTGTTAGTGAGAATATAGAAGACTTTGGCCACCACGGAATTTTTCGGTGGACTGTGAGCAGCGTCATCCTGCCGTGCATCCCGAGGGGTGTTAAGGATTGAGTACATTTTTCTAAGGGGAAAAAAATAATAATAATATATATATAAATATATAAATTAAAAAAAAAATTCTGATATTTTGAAATCCAAAAAAAATGGATCAGCAAGGACCCTCCAGGGGCGTCCACATTGAAGTGGACAAAGACGCGCTGATCGCTGCCCTGCAAGCCGAACTTGTGGAGCAGCGTAAAGCAAACGCCAAACTTAAGGAATTGATGAAAAACTGACAGAACACCGTGGACAACCTGACTGAACATATGACGAACAAGACTAAACCGAGCAAACCATCGAAGCGTAAAAGAAGGCAGGCAGCATCCCCGACCCCGATGACCGAGGAAGAAGGCTCAGACGCGACAACGACAAATCAATCCGACACCAATATGGCGGATAGCGAAGTAGAGGAGGCTGCGCCGGTGTCCGATTTCCCGCCACTCCCAAAATCAAAAATTTTCAATGAACCCCAACCCGGACCATCAAAACCAACCCCCACCATAAGCTGGCCGAAGCCATCCAACTGTCCCGAACTGAAGACAGACACACCAACAAAAAAAGCCCAGAATCTGTGCCCATTATTCTTAGACAAACGGACAGATGGACCCAGGTACAGCGCGAGTTTAAATCCTGGCAAATAAGCGTTCTAGCTGCCAAACGGGTATATCTGGGTATCCAGATAACCCCTGAGACCCCCACAGACCACCGTCGTATCACCAGGTACTTCACGGACCGAAAAATCCAGTACCACACGTACCTTCTCCCAGAGGAGAAGAACTTGAATATCATTGTCAGGGGGCTCTACGGGCTCAGCCCTGCCGAAATTAAAGAGGACCTCGAGGCGCAGGGATTCCATCCACTCGAGTGTTTCTTCCTCAAGCACCAGAACGGTGCACAAAAACTATTAAAAATCCTCCTCCCCCGCTCTGAGACCGAAATTTACAACTGCAAGGCCATCTGCCAGCTGATCGTAAAGATCGAGGCACAAAAACCTTGCACTGGCCAGGCCCAGTGCCACAATTGCCAACAGTTCGGGCACTCGGCAAAGAACTGCCACGCACAGTCACGCTGCGTCAAGTGTGATGGCCTCCATCACTTTACTAAATGCACGAAAAAAAACGGAAGACACGGCAGTCTGCGCGAATTGAGGCGGAAATCATCCGGCGAGCTATGGAGGTTGCCCGTGTAACCCTAAAAATGTCCGAAAGACGTTCGCGCAGGTCGCCAAGGCTGCACCTACAACCCAAAATATCACGCAAACACCACCGATAGTCCCCAAACCTATTCCTCAAACAGCCACAGTCAAAATTGCAACACCCATGCCTTCAGCAGGCCAAATGGACCAGTTCTTTGCCAACATGCAGTCCCAATTCCAGTCCATGATGCAAGACATGATGGCGAAAATGGTCCAAAGCATGTTTAATGCCCAGACAACATTACCCGTCCCAACACCCTTCCCACTTAATGGAAGACATTAATCATGTCTCCATTCTCACATGGAATGCCAATTCCTTAGGCCCCAAAAGAGGTGAGCTGTTGCAATTTTTGCTTGAGCATAAAATTGACATCATGCTCATCCAGGAAACATTTCTGAAACCAAGAGACCACTTCCGCATCCCCAACTACACAATCTATCGTAACGATAGAATGTCAGGTCGGGGGGAGGTACGGCATTCCTCGTGAGAAGGAACATCCAACATCACCCTATCCAGATCCCCACACTGAATGGCATGGAGGCCTCGGCGATCAAAGTGCGGACGGGCTCAATCGAATTCGTGGTGATCTCCGCCTACAGACCTCCCAGTTTCACAAAGTAAATCCCGGACCTCCAAACACTGTTCAACCAACAAGGCCCAATCTTTCTCGCAAGCGATTTGAATGCGAAGCATCGCCAATGGGGTGCGGTGAGAAGTAATCAAGCTGGCAACAAGCTCAGCAGATTCATCGCTGAGAATCAAGTAGACCTGCACGCCCCAAGTGAACCAACACACTACGGCCGAGGCCCAAATGGCACCATCATAGACCTTGCAATTGCTGATAATATCCAACAGCATATAACCATCTCCGTGCTAGATGAGTTACCATCAGACCATAAGCCTGTTCTCTTCCTTATACAGGATCTCTTCGTTGACGATCCTCAAATAATAAGGAAGAAGACGAATTGGAGAGCCTTCCACGATGCATTGGCCAACGAACCAGCGAAATACGAAATACCCGAAACAGCCAATGCAATTGAAGATGCTGTCAACAAGTTGACACAAACTATTAAGCAGGCAAAAGAAGAGTATACCACCACAATAGCGGAACAGGGTTCGAATCCCTACGAACTCCCCAGAGCCATCAAGGACCTGATAAGGAGAAGGAACAGAATCCGCAAAAGGGCTAGGGTCACGGGTGACCCCAGCATTAGACGTGAGGCTAACCGGCTAACCAACGAAATACGTGGTAAAATATCCATGTTCAGAAATGAACAATGGGAAAGCTTCTTGGAAAGCCTCGACCACGGTGACAACAACTTCTGGAGGATCTCCAAATACTTCAGAAGAAAAACCAAGAAGCTTATTCCGCCGATCCATGGTCCGCAAGGTCTACAATATTACCGGGAAGGCAAGGCAGAGGCCTTTGCAGATACCTTGGAACTCCAGTTTCGGGAGAACATCTATGAGGACGAGGACACGGAGGACGAGGATACCGAGTCTCGGGCTCGCCGAGCCTGTAGAGCTCTCCTGGCAAACGATGGCGACCCGCGGGATAACTCCATTATGGAGACAGATTTAGCGAAAGTTAAGGACCTGGTGATACGACAGACCATACGTAAAGCGCTTGGCTGGGACGACATCACAAACGAATGCATCAGGCATACACCGGACAACATACTACGGACAATCGCTGACATCATAAATGCAATCTTCCACTTTCGATGGTACCCGAAGGCCTGGAAACATGCAACTATCATAGTTCTCCCCAAACCAGGTAAAAATCTGACCTTTCCCCAAAATTGGAGACCAATAAGTCTCCTCCCATCCATCGCTAAAATAACAGAGCGAATCATTCTCTCTCGCCTAAGCGATGAAGCTTCAAGTAGGCCCGACCTTTCTTGCGAACTTCAGCTTGCTAGAGTGATACAACACATCAGAAACGGCATGAATAGTAGAAAGTCAACAGGCCTGGTGATGTTTGATATATCCAAGGCCTTTGACAAAGTATGGCATGCAGGACTTATTTACAAACTGCATCAATACCAACTCCCGACATCCCTCATACAAATTGTTGCCGCCTTTTCAAGGGGCAGAAAATTCTGTGTCAGGATTGATAACCACACATCCAGCGTCAGACCCATAGAAGCTGGAGTCCCACAAGGGTCACCACTCACGCCACTTCTGTACAGCCTGTTCAAAGCAGATATCCCAACTCTGCCCAATCCTAGTACAAAACTAGCACTATTCGCCGACGATACATGCATCTTCCACTCAAGCCGACCTGCGCAAATAATTACTACAAACCTTCAGCGCACCACAGACCACCTTCTGAAATACTATCGAAAGTGGAAGATACACATTAACCCGGACAAAACCCAGGCAATATTCATCACACGAAAACGTAGACAAAACCCCAACAACATACCCATAAACGGACAACCGATACCATGGGCACAGACCGCTAAATACCTCGGGCTAACACTAGATAACAAACTAACGTGGACTAACCATATCCAAAACAAACGGACAGACTGTACGAGAATCACCCAATTCCTTCTCCCTATCCTCAGGACGAAAAAACTGAGCCTAAAGAACCGACTGCTTATATACAAACAAGTGATAAGACCAACTCTACTATATGGCAGTACGGTATCCGGACAGACAAGCAAAACAAACAGACGCAAGATGCAAGTCTGCCAAAACGTTGCGCTCCGAAAAATCTTCCAAGTTCCATGGTATGTTAGAAACTCAGACATACACAACGACCTACGAATCGAGACTGTAGACAAATACGTACGTGACAAAGCCCTTAAGCTTTTTGACAAAATCGACAATCACGATAACACTACCATGGAACCTCTAAGAAATCACGCTCAGACCCGCAGACTCCCATACAAAACACTCAGACAACTGACAGACTAGACTAAAGCCCCGAAAAAGGAGTGAGCCACTTTTGATTTTTTTAATCGTTTTCATTTTAATGGATGAGTTTTTGGTAATTGGCGCAGTTGGTATTAAACTTGAACTATGTACATATTTGGTTTTTGCTGGAATCATAATTTCTTAACGAGTTCTGAAACTGGACATTGGCAAGAACACTAAACTAGTGTATGCGTGAAGTGAACGACTTAATAAACCTGTTGAAGCTTGAAAGCTCCAGAAAAACATCCAAACATGGTCCTATCAACCTAGATGAAATATATATCCGCATTTCCACCATTAGATGGAACTAAGGATGACCCTCACGCTTTTATTCAATTTTTTGACTCAATATCAGCGCATAAAACGGCCATCTCAAAGCTGCAATCTTTTACCAACAAGTGTTTATGAAGATCGTCAGACGTGCAAGAGCCGCCTTTTCCTGCCATATGGTGTCAACGTGAGATGAAACCCAAAACATTTTAGTACAGCACTTTGACAAACAGAATTCAGCTACAAGGAAGAATGGTTTATCAAGGTTTACCACGGGAGCGCCATTTTATGAATATATATGTAAGTTTTTACTCAAAGTTAATAATAATGTAAAATATAACAACAAATTACAGGTAACTCAAATATAAAAAAATCCCGGAAAGGTTTAAATGGAAACCTTAGGTCTTATTTTTCCGTTTAAAACAGAAAAACCGGAACCTAAGTGAACATAATCATATTCAGAAATGCGTTCAAAACTACAATAAAATGATCCATTCCATCCACAAAAGGAAGCCTGTTGCCATATTTTTAACGACGACCCCTTTAAGCTTTACTGTGCCACATAACCACAAACCAACGATTACCACAATAAGAAAAGAAAAGTAGCTAATTTAGATACAGAATTTATTAAAAACCCACATCCAACTTAACTTCAACCCAGAAATGTGCCAGCAAGCAAAAAAAAATTCCACTCCAAAGATATCGCTAGCCTAAAAAGATCACCCTTTTATAGTTTCTTCCATCCTGTATCATGGAATGGACCTGTACTGTTTTGAGCGTTTTTTTTGTACTGCGAACAAGTCGCGACGAAATTCAAGTCAAACGGGTTTGTGCCTGTTGACCTGACGGACGTGAAGTCCCCAAGACGAAGCAACGAACCCTTCTGCCTAATTCGGGTTCGGTCTCTACCTGGCTAGAGTTTCGATGGCTGCTGGCAAGCCAACTCAGTTTCGCGCGTAACGTCGTGGGTATGTTTCTTTTGCAGGTGCCGAATCTCATTTACAAAGATTCAGCCATCTACTTGCCCGATTACGAAATTTCATCCAAAAGAATATCCCAAAAAAAAGAATCGAAACAAACATCATTCTCTAAGTTGAAGCTTTACCTCCTACTTTATTCTACAATGTTCCACAAAAATCCCGTGCGCACCGGAACCCAAATACCGCGATCCGAAACCTACTCGAGAGAGTAAACACATCTGCTACTTTTATCGCAATTCACGTAATCGATCGGGCGATAGACGAGAAAAAAACCTTTTACTGCACGAGCAAACAAATACCTCGGGCGGCAGTGTCACTCCCGCTTAGAAGCCGAACTTCAGCGGAGCTCACCAGACGCAGATGTGTCTGCCTGGTCCCAACCTACCTTGACCCAGCGCTTGCGCAGTCGCATATGTCATGCGCGCTAGGTCCACCTATTTTTCTCACCTTGGGCGAGCTATTCCTCTATCTGTTGGAAGTTGAGACCATCAAGAGGGAGAGCCCTCAAGGAAAATCTGGATGATTTAATTCACAAATTCACAATAAATTTATTCATCTTCGTAATTCTAAATTATCCATTTGACAAGGAAAAAAACGTTATCAGCTTTCATCTGTAGCGTAAACACGTGCAAATACTAACTTAGATACTTTACTTTCTTATCTGACTTGATTTCAGTTGTCTACTATTCTTACTTTAGCTTTAATTTTAGAAGAAGAAAAACATAAGTTCATCCTATGCTCTGGAATTTTCAAAAAAGATCACTTTCCGGGTGTCGTACGTTCTCTCATATGCCTTAAATGAGTTTGTAGTTTGCTTTTCTATTTCAATTCAATATAAATGGCTTATTTTTCGGAATGTGGAATGTGGTTTTTCTGTGAAGTTTACAATCCTTTCAATGTTTTGTTTGTTTTTTGAAAGTCCAAATAATAAATAAAGTACAATTAAAATTCATCTCATACCGTTCCAAATTCATAAATTCAAGTGACACTATTACTACTTGACAAACCTCGAGATACTTTTCAAAAATAAGATAGAATGGGTGTGTGGATATAATTAGCAAAATTCGAATTATAATATTTAACTCTTGTGTCTACACCAGCACACCCGGGTGTATCAGCCATACAAAAGTGTATTTCAACACATTTTTTCACATTTATATTGGCTGTTGAGCTCAGTACCTCTCAACTACTGTGTTTCGAAGGTATTTCACACGTATTCGTGTGTTTCGGGCGAATACGATTTGAGTTAAAAGGGAGTGAAGTCTAAAATCCTTCTAACATACTCTTAGTACACCGCGGTGTGCCGTTGTACTACACAGTATTTTTAATGCGTTTGGTATGTCATTGTGTGTATTTCGCGGATAATTGCGGGTGTGCGTGTTATTCCACATGAATGTGGTTTTTTGGATTTAGTAAGACGCCGGATTTCATTGCCAATAGTTGTTTAGTGTACAAAATGTTCCAAAATAAGGTGCAAAATAATGATAACGAGCAAGATAATGTGCTCAATTTGGAGCAAAATAGTGTTTCATTGCCAAATAATCGACAAAATTTATGACGAGCTGCAAAATTGAGCAATTTAAAATATGAGGAATATATGTATACGAAGCTTATTGAATGAATCTTACGGTGAAAGCGATGCAAGCATTTTTTTAACTTTATATTTGTGTTACTAAACAGTGAAATTGTGATTATGTATTTTGTGTAGACAAGTGAATACCTAAATGGTCCTGATTTTTGCCGGGTGATTTAGCGAATGAAAAGGTAAGACAGAATAATTTTGCAACAAATGATGGTGTCGATTCAGATATAGAACTGGAAGAAAATGCCAGTATTGAGAATCAAAATGAAATGTGCAGCATATTCAAAGGATCTGGCCGAGCTGTCACATGTGAAAACCTTTAAATGGTTGGCGCTGTAAATAAGAAACGAACATTTATCTCGTCCGAGTTTTTAGTGCCAAAAGGTCGATGAAGAGAAATATTTTAGAGTGTGTTCAGTTTTCGAGACGACGTTACTTTGTGCTCTTATTTTCCCCCAAAAAAAAACAAAGCCGTCGTTTTATTATCAATAAATCATTACACGGCGGAAGTTGTAGACAATGTGAAAAAACCACTCATCATTATTGATTATAATCACACGAAAAGAGGTGTGGATAATATGAATAAGATATTAATGGAATACAGTTGCAAACGTAGAACACTAAGATCGCCTCTCGCATTTTTTTATACTATATTGGGTGTTTCTGCTCTTGCGGCTTATATAATATTTCAAGAGAAAAGTTCAATGAAAAGTACAATTGATGCCCGTCGAAAGTTTATTCAGGAACTTTGTCTTCAGTTAGTATTGCCAAATGTCCAAAATAGAGCAAAAAATACACACATTACTCGTATTTTTTTTCTTCGAAAAACGCCACTGAAAGTATATTTCAAACGAAAATGGTAAAGCCCATGAATGAAAGCCAATCGAACACGGTGGTAAGAGACTACTGGTCGCATTCTACAAAAGAGAAGGTGCCATTTATGTAAGAAAAACGACCGACACGTAAAGCATGCGAAACATGCCAGAAAACGGTTTGCAGCGAGCATAGTATTGATCATACTATCTGCGCTGGATATCAGAATAACTTTTCGAACCTTTGGCTTCACCATTATTCTCGCTTCTTCCATTCGCTCCTTGTTTACACAGGTAAAAAGTGCGTAAAAACAGGTGTACACCTGGGTGTTCCAGTGGTACACCCGGATGTGATGCGCGATTTACCTGAATTTTACCTGCTGTATTAGGTTTACGATCTTCGCTCTCTTTATTTCGTTTTTAATATAAAATAAATATAATGAATTGAATGATTACAAACGCCAGATGTTTTCCTCTTTTTTTTAGATACATATTCGTTCAAAATTTCCCTCCTATTTTAGTCATTCCCATACATTTTGTATGTGAATTGACCGGTACACCCGGGTGTTCTTGCACTATATGACACGGATTTTAAATAGGTGTAGACACAGGGGTTAATGTAGAATCTACTCTTTAATGTTTTCGTTAAACGTTTATCAAATGGATTATATTTTATTTATTCAATTATTTATTATCCAGTCGTTTGGTTCGTAACTTCTAGTCCTAGATTTTATTTCGTATTATCACATAATGTTTCCTGTTCTGTTTCCAAGCAGAGAATTTCATTGCACTAGTGTTGATTGCATTTGATGGATTCTTTTACCAAATTCAATTTAATGTAGGCATTAATTATCTCCGTATTTCGCCCATAAATTCAATTTTACTGACAGTAACTTATAAATATGGAAAATTCTTGAGTTTATTTCTTTTTGTAATACTTAATCAATATTTTTACTATGTTTGAACTGTAAATTAAAAAAAAACGTTTTATTTTCATCTTGCTTTGCAAATTCTACTCCATAGGTCATTTCCTGTATACCGTCAACTATTTATATTCTGCAACTTTAGAAACTTTCATCTTGCTGGTATTACTTTAGTTGAGACATTGATATTCGCAGAGTCAAACTCAAAAATTGCATTTAGTTTAAATTAGTTCTATTAACTTTCCTGTTACGTATTGTCTTTCCGTCTCGTCCTTGTGTCTCGTTTTCGAAGTTTAGTCTTGCGTTATTCACTATTCATCAGGTCCTTGACGATGGTAATTCAGCATGTAATAGGGTGTAATTTAGCTCTTCCGATAGAATACCGAGTTTGAAAGCTATGTACCTTAAAAATTTATTTTGGGTCCTTTCTATCATATCATTATAAAACTTATAAGATGGAGACCATATTATAGTTGAGTATTCCAGTTTACTTCTCGCAAGAACAAAACACAACATTTTAATAGTGTTAATATTTGAAAAATGTTTAGTATTCCTTATTAGAAAACCCAGCATTCTCCTGGAATGGTTTACAATATAATTTATTAAAACTACTGACTATTAAAATTGTGGATTGTATCAAAAACTATTCGAACTATTGAATAAATACGTTCCAACAAATTACCTTTAATTGAGTAAGAAAAATTGAACTCATAGCCCGATCTGCTATAAATTACAAACTTACATTTATAAATGTTTAATGTTAGTCCATTATTATGACAATAGTTCCGAAAACGATCAAGATTCGCTTGTAATTCAATGATATCGTCATGACATGAATTTTTTTTAAACATTTTGCAATCATCAGCAAAAAGCAGGAACTCAACATTCTTGAAAACCGAATCAATGGCATTAATAAATATGAGGAACAACAGTGGTCCCAGGTGGGATCCTTGAGGAACCCCCCGATGTAGCCGCAATGGGATTAGAAAAACTGCCTTTGAAATTAACAACTAACATTCGGTTTTTAATATAGTCACATAGCCAAAGATATAAACTTCCTGGGAATCCATTTACTTTAAGTTTTTTCATCGACAAACTATGATTAACACTATCAAATGCCTTACTCAAATCAGTATATATTGAATGCACCTGCGAGTGCAACTCAAAGGCTTTAAAAATATAATTTTGGTATAATAATAAATTAGTTGTTACCGATTTACCTTTGCAGAAGCCATGTTGGTTAGTGAGTAAAATAGGACTTAGTATAGGAGTAACATAATGATTTTTTAAAAATGCGATGAAGGAGATAGACTAAATTACGTGCACAATTTTTAAGTAGGCACGGAGGTATCCCATCAGGACCACAACTTTTATCCAAATCAAGATTTAATAGTTTCTTTTCTACGGGTTTGAGGTCTATGATAAGACTAGAGATGTTCAAGTTGTGGCCAGGATCGGGTGGATCATAGTTATTAAGAGTGGATGAAAATTTTGATGAGAAACACGAAGCAAACATATTGGAGATGCGAAGTGGTTTAGAACTATGCTCACCATGTAAGTGCATAAAATTTGGTGATGTGCCGTCATTTTTCAGGTTATTGATATGTTTCCAAAAGTATTTCCTGTTGCATGACTTTTTCAATTCAAGGTTGTTCATGTAGGATTTGTAGTCTTTCGACAATATAACTTTACATTCAGCCCTAGTTTTTGAACGTTGTTTCATATATTGAATGGGCAACTTTTTTATCACGTACTTTCTTCTTTAGCTCAGAAGAAAACCAAAGTGGGAAACCATCGTCACGACTATAACATTTAGGCACATATGACTGACAACAACTGACAGACATTCTAAGTTATTCCAATTTACTTCACGCAGAGAACTGTTTATATCATTATAATTACCTTTTTTGAAATTTGAATACACAGCGGGGTTGTGCTCTTTCTTTATGATATCAATTTTCACATCGATGTCTAATGGCGGCTTAAATTTATCAATGGGTAGCATAGGACTATTGCACTCAGTAACAGAAATATTATCAAGAGTTGAAAATACTAGGTCAAGGAGTTTATTATTACAGTTTAGGACCATATTATACTGATGAAAGTTTGAAATTGAAAAAGACTCTATTATACTTAAACATTTGCCACAATTAGTATTTGTCATCCAAAGATCTTGCATCCAATCGACTTGTGGTAGATTATAATCCCCAAAGGCAATAAACTCCACATTCACATAACGCTGACATAATTTCAGAGTATCATTCCCATATTTAGAATATGCGTCTACCGCTGCATCCGGAGGTAGGTAATCTTATATTTATGTCTGCATTCCCGAGTGCAGACTTGCAATTTAAAGTTCTCAGGCCACCCAAATAGCGCGATCTGATTATTGAAATCTCACTTGGTCAATGTTTTGATGATCCAATGGATTTACAGATAACGCATCTGCATCCACATTTAGGTGCCCTGACGTAACTCCTTCCCCCTTACAATTTTTACCTTCATATTTTTCTTTTTCAGGTAAAAGTATACAAGAATAATGATCAAAATTATTACGATAATAAGTGTTGATACAATATTAGATATAATATGTGTTTTCTTCGAATATTTAATTTCTTCAATTTCTTTTAAATTATTTATATGAAATTCTTCTAACTCTTTAAAAGTTAGCTGTTTATGATTATCTACTGGATTAATAAGAGGACTGGAAAGAATCACTCGAGGTTAGTATTCTGGAAGTCGATTTGAAAATTTCACATCATTTAATGTAATTGAACAATTGTTAAAAGTTAACAGATATGTACCATTTAAATTTTGATTTCTTTCATCACAATCACTAGACCAATTTATGTTTGATTTAACTACTATGACAGTCCCCGTATCTAATTCTTCTATTAAATTTTTATTCCTTTTTATTTTTGTAAAAGTTTCGTTTACATAAAAACATATCCTAGATTTTCTCAAATCCTTCAAATTATTCTCGTTATTATATGTATACATGGTATTGTTAATTTTTACAATATATTGTTTTTCAAACATTGTTTCACAATCATGCTTGTCAGGTATTGGTAATATTAAATATTTGGAAACAGTTAACACTTTTACTGGAATTTTGATTGCAAATATTAGCTCTTTTTGATTTTTGGTGTTTACCGCGATTGCAATTTCGATTAATCTCAATTTTTCGAGATCAATTTCGTTTTCAGCTATTTCTTCAGTTGTTAACATATTTCGTGACATTATACCTGTTCTGGCTGACATAACATTGTCCTAGTATATTTCAATTTTGTTTTGCAAATACTGAATATTCATAAGCGTACCTAAATAATCTATCTCTGTTCTTGATTTATTATTGGTATCATTAAAAGCTTTTGTAATACTTTGTCGATCTAAATCAATGATGCTTTTAATTTTCTGAATTTCCCTTACAAAGCGATCATTAACAGAAAGTTGTTTATTTATACGATCGATAATTTCATGATTGTTTTTATCTACTGTTGCTAAATGTTCTTCAATGTCTTGTCTGTCATCTACGTCCATTGGAGCAAATAACCATTTATAAACATTACCTATTGGATTAATTAGCCCTCTTCTATTTCTTACTTTTTTTACATAACTCTATATAACCTGGTGCTTTAGCAAGTTGTGAGTGATTACAAATTTCGTATAATTTATCCGTATGATAAGGGCCAATTGTATCGATTCTAGCTTCTAACTTCTCCTTAACATATTCTTTAGGTAATAGTGTATGTATCTGATGTTCTAAGTTTTCTAATTGAATATCTATTATATCCTGTCTATGATCTTTCTACCTATCCTTTGTAAGTTTTGGATATTTCAAACTGTGGTTTAACAGGATTCCTGTCAGTTTTCATTTTGTCACAAGATTCGCACGTATTAATGAATCTATCAATATAAACTTTTAAATTAGGATAATAATTTTTTTTTAAAGACCTTCGTAGTTTTCAGTTATACCGGCATGTCCTAATTCTTTGCTATGATAATTTGAAATATTGTTTCCTAGTTCTTCTTCAGATTGAATGTCCTGAACTAATTTACTGCATTTAATGAATTTAATTTTAGTTTGATCGAAAAGTTTAATAATGACTTGTAGAATATTGGACTGAGGAACTGACAATTCACTATAAATTCCTACCGTTCCGGGTTTCAGAAAATGTATCAAACGGTTTTTGATTTGACTAGTTGAAGTTAAACTTGATTCTCTAAAAACTGTCCTTGTTTTATTTTTATAACTGATCTTACTGACGTTAGTGTTATTTTTCACTTAAATAATTAGCTGCTGATATTTGTTAACAATACTGTCTCCGATGGGAATATGATCTTCTAAGTTTTCTTCTTGCGAGTGTACTGTGTTCATGGTGCTACTATTTTTAAAAAAGCTATGATCTATTTTTTCGATTTATTTCGGTATTAGCTTGAGCGGTTATAGGTTTTTTCGATATAGTACGTAATTCAGGAACTAATTGTATTTCTTTTTCAATATTAGAAGAATATTCAGAAGCTGATTTCCCTGATGCTCTCGTAGCTAGCTTTTGCCCAGAAATGATATCAAACTGGTTTTTAGTACCTTTTTTCCTCGTTTAGGATTTTTATTTGTTCCTTCTTGAGGATCGTAACTTTGAATTACATTTATTTGACCATTTTCTTTCAGTCTACTTGAAAAATCTGCTGGTATGTTATCTTTACAGTTTAGATAACCTGAATCTATATCAAACTCTCCCAATTTTAATATCCACCTTGATAATCTTGGATTTATGTATCTACCTTTATATTTCTCATATAACCACTGTATTGATGATCGATTAAAAGCTCGAATTTTCTTCCGTAAATAAAAGGTCTATAATAGTGAACGGCCCAAATTATAGCTAAGAGCTCTTTTTCGATAGTTAAATATTTTTTTCGGATTGACACAAAGTTTGGCTAGCAAAACAGATTGGATGTTTACCTTGCTATAATACTGCTCCAATAGCGTAATCACTTGCTTCGGTAACAAAAGTGAATTTCTGTTTGAAGTCCGGGTTTCTAAGAACTGGAGGATTGGTAAATAATAACTTTAACTTTTCAAATGATTCAAAATAGTTAACATTGACTTTGTCTTTTCTCAAGTATTTGACCATTGGGTATGCGATTTTACTTTAGTCCTTTATGAATTTTCGATAAAATCCAGTTAGATCTAAAAAACTTTTGATTATAGTTATTGTTTTGAGAAGCTTTACAACCAATATTTTGGAAACTGTATCGCTATTAGGTTTATTACCCTCAATCCCAATTGTATGACCTAAATACTGAGTTTCCTTTATAAGGAAATAACATTTGTCGATTTGAACTTTAAGGTTGGCTTCTTGGAGTCTATTGACGATCTTCTGCAGATTAGTCATATGTTCCTCAAGTGTAGTACCAAAAACCAATATGTCATCTAAATATACTAAAAAAATTTTGTTTATGTATTCTTTCAGTATTTTGTTCATTAGTCACTGAAATTTTGAAGGCGCATTTTTCAACCCAAATGGCATCCTTGTAAACTCATAGTGCCTTGTAGGAGTTGAAAATTCTGTTTTGTAAATATCGGTTTACTTAATTTTTATTTGATGGAAACCTTTAGCAAGATTCAGAGTAGAGAAATACTGCACTCTACCTAGTTTTTCAAGGATTCCCCCAATATTTGGAATGGGAAATTTGTCACTAGGAGTTACTTTATTAAGTGTCCTGTAATCAACTGCTATTCTCCATTTACGTTTCCCTGAGTTATCGGGTTTTTTCGAAACAACTACTACTGAACTATTAAAAGGACTAAAACTTTCACGTAATATTCCCTGTTTAAGCATATCTTGAATTTGCTTTTCTACTTCCTCCTCGTGTATCTGTGGAATTCTGTAAGTTTTAATGTAAATCGGTTATTCCATAGTTTATTTAAATTCATACTCTACTAACTCTGTTGCGTATAAATAATCTCCTTCTAAATAAAATGATTTTCTATTCTAACTCAAAAATTCTCGTAACGCTTTTTCTTCTTTGCAATCAAACTCCTTAAATGAGACATTTAGGTTTCTACTTGGTTCTAATGTGTGAATTTCATCAAAACCTAATTTAAATTTGTTGATAAAGGGAATTTTATTGTCATTCATGATAACTATTTCGATTTCAAAATCGACTTTTGTCCTCGTGAGTATTAGAATATTCGCACCAATTATTGCGTCAAAATTTCTACCAGGTAAATCGAATAACTTCCACTTTGTAAATTCACGACCACCAATTTCCGGTGAAGTTTTCGTTATTGTTTCAAATTAAAGATCACTTACACCGGTTAATGTCCCAAATTTAGCGTTTTTCTATATTTGCGTAAATGAATGGTTACCTAATATTTTATGATTTAAAATGAAGGAAGTTGAACCTGAATCTATCAAGGCTCTAATTGGATAATTATTTATCGTAGATTTAATTATAGGTAAATTTGATTGTTCTCCAAGGCTGGTGCACGAAAATTTCTGACTGTTTTCAATTGATTTGTTGCCATTTGTTCTACGCGGTTTTTATTATACTGTTCCTGATATTGTGGATGTTGATGATACCGATTGGATTGGTAACCGTCTTTACTTTGAGGTCGGTTTTGACATCTAATACTTTGTCTTAAATTTCCAGAATTGTTGTTCCTAAACCTGTTGGAATTTCCCCTATTAAAATGATTAACGTCCCTCCTAAAACTACTATTCCTGTTACGGGTATAAAAATGACTGTTACACGTTGTACTGTAGTTAGGTACTATTCGTTTATCGTCCACACCAGTTTGCAACAATTCGTTATACGCGTCTTCTAATGACGTTACACCTTTCGTTCGTAAATACATAGCGTCTGTTCTCTTATTTTGCGCGAGGAATTTTTCCAGAATACTACCTTCGTTATTTAAAGGTTTAAACTCTTCAGGACTGTTATCGTCTAACAAATATTTTAAATTTAATTTATCTAAAATTTTAATTGAGGAAATATATATAAAATGATCATTTGATCTATTCGTATTGTCCGCTTGCTCCTTCAACTTCAGATATTGCTCCTGTATTCCGAAACTCCTGATCAACACTGTTTTGATGTTAACGCAAGTTTTCGTTTCAAATCTTCTCACTACTACGGCTGCTCTTCCTTGAAGCTTTGGAAACACTTTATCTGATATAAATTGTGTGGCAGGTGCATCAGCTATAGTTGTCACCAAGCGATCTAGATTTTCCACTCCTCTAATAAAGCTTGACAGCTGAAATCCATCGTCTCCGTTAAACATTGGCATTGATTTGCTTCCCTCAATAGGTCATTCAACGAGATGCTTGCTTCTGCCATTTTTCATGACTGCACATTGGACGAGATGCACATTGAACTCAAAAATTGTGGTTCAATGTACATCAACTTGATTAAGTCACCAATTGTACCATTTTCACGTACATTGAACTTAGCTAATTGTATTAATTGCATAATGCATTTGCAATCACATCAAATTTTCCTCGATTGCACTAAGTTCAATATACGTGGTTCAAGTCAACAAATATTTTGCTTACTTGTAATATTTGTAAAAATGTTTAATTTAAATATTGTACATTCTGTAAATAGTATATAAGCAGCATTTTTGGTGCAATAAAATTCATTCCCAATTGGAACCTCAGAGCTTTCATTCATTACCTAAATCCTCTCCTCTATCGTCTTCACCAACAACCATTGGTGCAAGTAGATTTCCTTTATATTGCGAAATCGTCGTCTGTAGTGAACGGCCTTTGAGCAATATCCATTAGAATTTGCTAGGAACTTGGAAATAATTAGGTTTCTGTAACTTAAAAACTACAGCCAATATAAAAAAGTTTTTACTGTGTTACCTTATATGCTGAATGGTGTACCAGGAACCACTTTTCACTTTTATTATTTTAAAATCTAGCTTTCAATAACACCCGGACGATTCTTCGAGTATTTATTGCATCGACTAAATTTTTTCACGCACTAATTAATTAGATCCTCATTTTTTGTGCGAAGATTCGCGATTTTTATTATAACCACACCAAATAATTTGCATTGCTCGTTTTTTTAGTTCGACCACTGAACTCGTCTAGTTGGGTCTTTGCGTTGCTTTTCTAAACTTCCGGTACAAGAAATATCACTTTGCACGGACGCGACAAATCCTACCGACTGCGCCAATTTTGTTTGAGGTGAATCAATTGTTTGAAAAAACACGAGGCTTCAATTTAATACCCATCTTTATTTAGCGGGAACCGTTTTAAAACTCTCCTCTTTATCTTCTTACACATTGGCTTATATTGAATTTCCTTATCTTATATTTATGTCTGCACTCCAGAGTGCAGACTTAGAATTTTACGTTCTCGCGCCACTCAAATAGCGCGATCTGATTATTGAAATCTCACTTGGTCAATGTTTTGATGATCCAAGGGATTAACAGATAACGCATCTGCATCCACATTTAGGTGCCATGACGTAACTCCCTCTCGTCTAAATCATGATCAATTTGAGACTGACGTTCCCATGAAAATGCATGCTCGGCAAAGTGAACGGTTAAGATTGAAGACCCAGCCTAGTTCCAGAGTTAAAACCCTAAAATGGGACAGAATTTAAAAATGTCTATAAACATAATAGATGACAAGTACTACTTGTGTCTCTTGAGAAACAGTTCCTTAGGCATTTACGCAGCCAATCTGCTTTCATCTTTTGAAAATATATTACCGAGTGTGTGTAAGTTTACCGGATTAAAACATAAAAAAGAGAATAGGAAATCAGGTAGCACCGGAAGTTCTAAACGTACTATACTTTCCTAAGATTTAAGCATTACAGAAGTACCACAATCTTTACCAGTTCAAACAGATTCAAAGGCAATAATCGCGAAAGTTGTTGGATTGGGAAAGAAATATGTTCGCTTTAGATGGGATGCTAATGATTTGCAAAAGTTATGTTAAAAGAAAAATGATATGAACTTTTCATCATTTCTTTCGTCATTTTTCTTAGTCATTAGATTTGACTATTATAACTATTACCTAACCAAAATTAAACAAATAATAAAAGATCGTATTGAAGAAGAAAGAGATGGAAACGTGATCTCCGACATAAGAAATATTATAAAAGAAAGATATTTTTGCATACATATTTACCAGTCCGGAAAGCTTGTTGAGAAAGTTTATTTAAAGTCAGATGCAAAATTTGAATCACTTCGAGCGCTTAAAGCCTACATAATTGGACAGATGGTTGGTTGGTTGTAGTGGCAGCCCCCTTTTATCCAAAGGTAGCTCACTTAGGCCACGAGAGGCCCATTGTGATACCACAGAATATAAGGGCGGCACTAGAACCTGCGGGATGACGAGAACCATCCAGATTCTCGAATAAAGCCGGCTATGCAGCCAATGTCCAAATCGGCTCCTTCCGTGAGGTTGTCTAAGAAGGGTGTGCCCAAGGTTTGCATGCGCTTCCTGGACAGCGCCGGACATTCACACAGAAAGTGTTTAATGGTTTCTTCCTCTTCCTCTGATCTGCAACTTCGGCAGAAATCATTGAAAGGGACACCCAGTCTTTCTGCGTGTCTGCCGATCAAACAGTGTCCCGTTAGTACGGAAACGACGGAACTCAGGGTGTCGCGGCTTATGTTGAGGAGCCGCTTGGTGCGTTTGGAGCACAGTGCGTGCCAAGTTTGCCTGGTTGTGCTACAGGTTTCTTCGAGCAGCCAGGCCCTATTCGCAGCCTCCACGTAGTGCTGCTTAAATCCTAGCTTTATGGAAGCTAGAGGTTGGCCGACTTCGGGGTTAAGTGTATATTCCTGAAGCTCGGTGCCAGTTCTCGCTAAGGCATCTGCTTCGCAGTTTCCAGGTATATCACTATGCCCAACAAAGAATCACTTCACAGTGAAGCGACAACACGTTAAGTTGTGAGCGGCATTCCATCGCAATTTTAGATGAAGTATACACGCTGGATAATGATTGGATGGCAGCTTGACTGTCAGAAAAGATGTTTAAATTTCTTGTGGAAATTTTCTGACTTCTCAGCCAGTCAACTGCCTTATAAATCGCAATGACCTCTGCCTGAAAGACGCTGCAGTGGTCTGGTAATCGGAAGGATAGTTTCAGGCCTAGCTATTCTGAGAACACGCCACAGCCAACTCTTCCCTCCATTTTTGATCCATCGGTGTAGATGTCGACCGATTCCTGTATCCCATCTCTTTCTGTGGTCCAGTCCTCCCTATTCGGGATTACTGTCCTGAAACCATGGTGAAAACAGGGAATCGGAGATGCAAGGTCCACTTTCCCTGACGTTGGCCCATCCCTCCGTAGTATTGTGGAGTGACCAAAGTTATCCTCATGCCATAGTCGCAGAGCTTTTAATCGAACAGCAGTGCACTTGGCCTGCTGTCTCGTAAGTAGCTCTGTCGGAAGCCAATTTAGTAGCATAAATAATGCCTTTGTCGGGGTAGTCCGTAGAGCCCCGGTGATTGCAATAGCCGCACTCCTTCTGACCTTGTTCAGCAGGTTTACATTTGATGCTTTCGCCATAGCAGGCCACCAAATAACTGCGCCATACAGAAGGATTGGTTCCACTATCGCCGTATAGAGCCATGATACAATTTTGGGTTTTAATCCCCACCTTTTCCCAATAGCTCGTTTGCAGCAGTAGATTGCGCATGCAGCCTTGCGTGCTCTTTCTGCTGTGTTCGCTTTCCATGCGAGTTTAGAGTCCAGAATTAGACCTAAATATTTGACCTGATGAGATAGGTTGAGACTTATCTCCTCAAGCTTAGGTGGGACAAATCGTGGAATTTTATACCTTCTTGTGAAGAGCATAAATTCCGTCTTTTGCGGGTTGATCTTTAGACCACACTCTTTGCTCCATTTGGTAAGAATACCTAGGGCAAAGTTTAGTCTTTCTGATAGGGTGTTAACAAATTTTCCCGATATTGCTATTGCAACATCGTCGGCATAAGCTACGACTTTGCAGCCAGTCGCTTCTATTTTTGACAGGAGTTCATCCACCACTAGGTTCCATAGAAGGGGTGATAGCACCCCACCTTGTGGTGTGCCTCTGACAACCCTCCTTCGTAAGGTACTGTTTCCTAGCGTGGAGTTGATGTTCCTGCTGCTAAGCAGTTGACCGATGAACCCTATCAGGTTGTCATCGGCATTGCTTTCCCCGAGTGCTTTGCCAATAGCCTTATGGCTGATATTGTTGAAAGCCCCTTCGATGTCTATAAAAACTGCTTGTTTGTATTCCTTAACGCTTAGCGATTTTTCGATATAGCTGGTGAGCGAGTGAAGAGCTGTTTCAACCGATCTCCCTTTTGTGTATGCGTGCTGCGCATTAGAGAGTGGTTTCAGAATAGCTCTCAGATGGATCTCTATCAGTCGCTCCAGAGTTTTTAGCAGAAAGGAGGTGAGACTGATAGGTCTGTAATCCTTAGGTGAGGAGTGGGATGTTTTACCCGCTTTAGGTATGAAAACTATTTTTGCTTCTCTCCACTGCTGTGGAATGTAAGCCATCCGTACACATGCTTTGAAAATGGCGTTCAGCCATGGCAGTGCTATATTGATACCCTGCTGGATCTCAATAGGTGAGATGTTATCCATGCCAGGGAATTTAAAGGGTTGAAATGAGCTGATTGCCCAGCGTAGGAGCCTGTCATTTATAGGCACAGTAGTTGGCATGCAATCCGAGAGCGTGTGTGGATCCGCTTTGTCAGCCACATCATCACTGCCCGAGAAGTGCGTATCCACGAGAACAGACAGAGTCTCGGAGCTGGATTTCGTCCAGACCCCATATGCGTCATTAACGGACCCTAAAAATGAGAGGGAGCTCGTCATGACTTTTCGCAGGCGACTGACATCCTTGGAGTGTTCTATTTCTGCACAGAAGCTTCTCCAAGAGGTGCGTTTAGCCTTTCTGATAGAGGATTTGAACTCCTTCAGTTTTGTTTTATAAGAAGACCAGTCATTAGTTTCTTTAGCTCGGTTGAAGGACTTCCTACATTACTTCCGCAGCTCCGCAATGTCACTATTCCACCATGGGGGCTTGTACTTCCCTCTAGGTTTCGTTGGACTACATGCAGAGCTTGCTGCGTCATTGAAGGCCAATGTAAGGGTCCCAACGGCTTTATCAAGACTGGGTGTGTCTGCAATCTCTGGAGGTCCGCCTTCTAGCGCGGACTCAAATACCGATTTGTATTTGACCCAATCCATCCTCCTTTTGTTAATGAAGGTTGGATTTTTCGGAGGGTCAGATGCCAGATCGAACTTTATGTATAGGTGATCGGAGAACGAGCACTCTTGTGATACGTGCCATCCCTTGATAGCTTGGTTCAAGTGCTCGTTCGTCAGAGTGATATCCAGAACCTCTCTACGGCTTGCCGTAATGAAGGTAGGATCCTCATCTTTGTTAGCTAGGGCTAAGTCATGCAATAAAATGAATTCAAATAGTGACTCACCCCGTTTATTCGTGTCGGTGCTACCCCAGATGCGATGATGAGCATTGGCGTCCGCTCCGACTATTAAAGGGATGCCTCTTGCAGTGGCTTCCCTTGTAATCTTCTGCAGGCTAGTTGGAGGTGGCAGAACATCATGCGCCATGTAGCAGGAGACAGCCCAAAGGGGTTTGGACTGTCTTTCCACTGCTATCGCAACGGTGTCCTGGTCACTGAAATTATACAAGGTTAAAAACTTCAAGCCTTCCTTTCCAATTATGCAAGCTCTCGGTTTACCTGCTGTGTTGAAGGATACTGTGTTATATCCTTTCAAGTTGAGCCCGCAAACCCGGTTTCCAACAACCCAAGGTTCCTGGGCCAGTATTAGCTCCTCTCCTTTTTGGGCCAGGTGGAGGAGCAGTGCGGCGGATGCCGCCTTGGAGTGCTGGAGGTTAATCTGCAGAAACCTCAGCATCGCGACACAATGTTTTATCCGCCTCCTCGTCAGATAAGGACATCTCCTCCTCCTCGACCAGGTCGAGGGATCTGAGAAGGTCCCCAGCCAACCCCGCAGTGGAGGTGGTGCTTCTTCCGTCATCGGAGAGAAGATCTGACTCAGAGAGGTCCACGGTCGGGTCTACTGATGCTTCCACAGTTCCCTCGCTTCCACTCTCCTTGCTCGGTTCCCGTACTGCCTTCCCAGTACGGTCCTACAGACAGACACTAAGAAGCAAACAAAACCACAATGAATTATTACAGATGGTTGATCAATATATTTATCCGTCAAATAGTTTAAGGAAGAAGCGGGATAAAGAAGGGGGTATTCAACCGACCACCCATACATTTCATCTGAAAGATTATGGCGAGGAGCTTAGTGTAGAGCTGCCTATTGTGTCACCGATTAACATAACAGATTTCATAGCCTTGTTACTAAGCGGAAGTGAATTTAATGACGAAGAGCTACTTGATAAAGAAAAGTCATCTGGGACCACAGCATATCAATTACGAAATCAGATGTTTAACAAAATTGCGTTAGGAATCCGAGGATCTATATTCCGCACCGCTAAAGAGAAGAACATTGAAATATTAACCAAGGAGTGGGTTTAAATTGATTATCATACCATTATTAACATGCCATACAAAAGAGCCGATGGTTAAAATTTTACAATTCTTGCTCAAATATAAGTGGATAAAACCGATAATATTGCTGGCTTATTCATCGACGCTTTATTAAAGACACTCGTTGAGAAGTACGACCCCGAATCGATCGATGCAACAAAAAAATAGTTGTTTGATAAACCAATAATGCTGGACAGTATAAGTCAGCTGGAAAAATCATTGTCTGTACTTGCGAAAAGGACACATCGTGACACATCCTCCAAAGCTATTGACGATTGTGAAGGAAACAATTTGATACATTCTGATGTGGATGTCATTAAACCCAGAATAACAGAAAGTAAACTGGTAAGAAATCTACGAGCAATCTCTCTGAGAAGTTGTGATAGCGTTTTTAGATTCGATCATGTGGAGTACTGTTCACTAGAGAAAACTTTTATTGCAAGTATCTGAATCAAAATCACAGACTAAAACATGAGCTAGTCAACTTTATATCTAGCTTTACTCCATTTTTCATATTTTTTCATTTCAAACGAAGGTAAGAATCTATAAATATTCAAAAATTCCAAATATCAACATAGTTCTGATACAGGATTTATCACACCTCCATGTTAATGAGATGAATTTGCACTACTCACGTAACAACCTTGGCCAGAGTGGGGGTAAATTACCAGACATTGGATAATTGTATCGATCGCCACTTGTGTACCAGCAAAGAAGGGGGTTTGGTAGTTTTTTCAGTGGATTGGTACGCTTTCTTCAACCAATTAGCCCAAAAAGGTATAAATAAAATCTTTAATAAAACGGAAAGTAGAGGAAGGGAATAAGCTATGAAAAGAGCAAACCCTTACATAAGCAAGCAGCTGAAATGGGTGCCTAACCGTAAAAAACGGAGAAATGTGAGAAAGTTTCATCGAGCAGAACGAAGAAAACTATGAAAAGACGACGTTAATTAAGAAAACGTGCATTTGATACACTTGACAAGTAGATAATACCATCACGATACAGAAAGAATGCATGAACTCTGAATTAAATATTTTTGCCGCACCACTGATTCAAAACAGTGTTCTGAAGAAGAGAGAGTGGTTGCTTTGAAACCCATTGCATCACTGAACAATTCTTTGGTATTGGAATTTGTCTCACCTGAACATGGAGATATATATCATGACTTATCCAGCATTTACTTACGACTTAAGGTGCAGCTGATTAAAGCAAAGATTGGTAAAGAAGAACTTTTCACGGGAAAGGAAAAACTTAAGAAAGCTGATGGGACTGGTATTTTATCTGATCCCGTTGGTGTATCTAACAACCTCATCCATTCACTTTTTAGACAATGCACTGTACAATTGAATGGTAAGAATATAGCTCAGACAGACAACAATTACCACTACGCGCTCATATTGAAAATAGCTTAGCTATGATGAGACGCTGCATCAACGCATTTCGAATCAGCCGGTTGGTATCCAGATCTGAATGAGATGGAGATGATTGAAGACTCAAGATCTGCAGGTGGTCCTATATAGTTGAATGAGGTCTATCTTAAAAGGTTTGCAATGGTAGAAAAAAGTAACGTCGCTGAACTGATGGACACAATTCCCAGCGATCTAATAAATCAAGATAAACATTTGATGAAGGTAGGGGACTTCCGTTTAACACTTTCATTAGAAAAAACGGAATTAAATCTGTACTCGAAAGAAGATAACTTTAATCCCTGCGTAAAAATTCTAGAAGCGACATTGTTCATGAATCATGTTACGGTCAATCCCAGTATATTACTGGCACATGACGCTGTACTACAGTGTTCGAATGCAGTGTACCCGTACAAGCGGGTGGAAGTGAAAACCTATACACTACCTACCAGCATCTTTACTCTATCTCTTGATAATGTAAGTGCTTGTTTTTGGTATGGTGGACAGTGACTGATACACCGGAAAGCGCACAAAAAATCCATTTCACTTCAAGGATAACAATACTACCAACTTCAATCTATCAGTAAATGTTGGTCAAGTAGCAAACCCTTCCCTAGAAATTAATTTTTTGCAATCAAAAACCAGTTAGCACTGGAAGATATCTTTCTCTCTTCAAGGGGACTGGGAGCAATTATTTTGATAGAGGTCATCAGATATCCAAGAAATTCTTTGATGGAGACTGTTTTCTGCAATCATTTGATTTAACATCATCTCGTATGATTCGGGATGCGCTGGTTTGTTAAACCAAGATCGAAGGAAGATTCAGAGAAGCTTTAAAGAAAAGCGTAACCTGCATCATTTACGAGTATGATGGAAGGCTTGAAATTGACAAAAATCGGAATGTATTTAAAAGCTTTCAAAAAAGCTATATATATATATATACAGTAGAATCTCGAAAAAGTTAACTCTCGTAAAAGTTGATCGCTCGGTTAAGTTAACCGAATTTCAGCTTCCACGTGCCGCTCTGAAAAGTTAACTTTTCAGTTAACTTTTCTGAGCGTATGAATTTTTCAAACCAACCTCTTTTTTCGGTCACTAAAGGGGCAATTTGGCTCCTATCAATACGATAGTGAAGACGACATTCCGTTGTCTAAATTGATTAAATCAAATAGTGCTTACGACGATACACTTCGAGAAGTTTAATTGTTGATGTCGAAGCTGGGTGATAATGTTGACTTCAGCATTGATGTCATTGAAAATTGGAACAAGGATCAAATTGCGGAAGATGACGATGATTTCGAAGTTTTCGATAATGATAACGACGGGTCAATTATCGAGGAAGATATTCAATAACCAAAAGTGAGCTTCTCGAAAGCAGTTGGAAGCATCAATATCTTGATAAAATTGTTTGAAAACAATAACGATGCAAATCAGGTGGCAGACCTTGTCCATATGCGTACGAAAATGATCAAGAGCTATTACACATAAGAAAAGAAACAAACAAGTCTCGACTGCTTCTTCAAACGACTCCACAAAAATTAATTAATATATCGCACGAAAATGATCAAGAGTGACTGAGAACCATAAACCAGCCGGTACAAATTTTTTTGTAGTGATGAAAACCAAGTCATTGAAATAAATTTAGCGTATTATTTACGAAAAATCTATACTTATTATTGTATTTTTTTTTCAATTTTGAAAACCACTTAGAAAAGTTAATAATTCGA